>OX438762.1:24758232-25358232 GCA_949316455.1 Acleris holmiana
TACTCGAGCGTCAGTCGCAGTCGACATTTGTCTCGCTTCTAACGTGGGTCCAGCGTATTTAAAATATATAGGTAAGTAAATCTATTTTTTATTGCTTCATCCAGTTATGTTGGATTTATTGCCATTTTTATTAAATAAAAACTTATGACACTTTTATATTTCAGATAATTATGGAAGACAGCACGCAGAATGATCGACTTGATTTTGGCAGCATATATGATGTCAGCCCCGTTTTCCACGATGTGCCGGAGGATCATCCTTTTTATTATGCTCAAGACGTTGACGGTTACATGGAAAAAGTGGAAAAAAAGCGGCAAGAGCTTTTAGCCCGTAGAGAAAACATGTGTAACGCAACCGTAACGCGAGAGCCTGACGCTCCGCGGGACAAAAGGGAGTTGAAAGCATTAAATACCAAATCGGGTATTAATAAAAAGGATCGTAGTAGAAAAGGATCATCGTTTGTAATTAAAAATAACATTCGCAATGGACGATATTTAATTAAAATAAACATTGAGACAATGGACGAGTGTTACAGTGATCGTTCAGTTAGTGCGCAATATCTCGTGTGTGATCCGTATGATGAAGTGTTGGACAGCACAGAAAATGTGTTAAAAAAAATTATGAAAAAACTTGAAAGTGATTAATTTCGGTGTTAGTTATATATGTATAATTGTGACTTATTTCTATTATATCTCCATGTTTATTTTATATTATAGTTCTGAATTATAAAATCAATTTATGCCAATTATATTGTTATTTACTTACTTTGTAGAGCCAATTAATATAAGTTATTGTCAACGAAGTTTGAATTAAGGAAGAAAAATAGTAATTATTATTATTTTTCTTCCGTAATGTAATTAATGTAGCGTTGTTTTAATTTTATCATAAATTTCTTTAATTTATGTTTATTTATAAATAATTTGGCGTTATAAATATGTTATTTTTTGTCTCATTAAGTGTAAATTAGTAAAGACAATGGTTTATAAGAAGTCTGCCTGCTATTTAATTATTATTGTTGTACTTTCACCTTATTAAGTTTAATATTATTATTAACCTTATTTTAATAAATGATGTTCATATAGAATGTGGAACTTATTTTACGTGCAACCAAAGTTAAATAAACAGAGATAACACGTTATAACATGTCATGATTTGTTTCCTCTGCAACAGTATTGTAGCGGAACTACAAACCGACATTAAATTTTTATTATTTAACTTGGGTCATACACTAAGAAGATAAAGTCGAATTGCGCGCACGCCGCGTCAGCAACTCTTTACGTAGCCACATTCCTACGCGCCGAGCCAAAGTTAAACAAGCAGGGACAACTCGTTTTAACATGTTATGACTTGTTTCTCTGCAACAGTATCAAATTCCTTGTCTGAATCTCAATTATAACGAAATAAAAGAATAGCAACTTTGTTTAATTAAATTCTTAAAGTTAATCAATATTTCAGCCACTCTATTGGTGACGTGGCTGGCTTAGTTGGTAGAGACCCTGCCTACGAAGCTAGCGGTCCCGGGTTCGATTCCCGCTCAGAGCAAATATCTGTGTAATGCATGCATGAGTATTTGTTTCTGAGTCTGGGGTGTTTTCTATGCATTTAAGTATTTATTTCTTTATATAAGCATGTTTATCGTTGTCTAGTACCCTAACACAAGCCTAGAGCTTAGTTGGAACTGGGGGTAAATTTGTGTGAGGTTGTCCCATTTAATAATTTTTATTAATGGCTCCTCACTCTATATTGTCTGATTGTTTCCCTGTTGCTAACGTATTATCAACGTTGTGATAGCTCTTATTGACTTGACAGTAGAAGCGATCGAGTCATGATAATACGATTGCAATAGGTGTAAAACTAGCGTAACTCAAAATAAAAAAAGCCAACTTATTTTAAATCAAGAGTGCGTCTTGAAATATGGAAATATTAATAGTTTTGAGTTAGGCGGGTTTATTACTAAGCACGTGATTAATTAGCTGGCGGAGGTAAATGAAAGAAAAACAATAGGCATACATTCATCATTTATTGTTTTTATAAAAATAATAAAAATGTTACAATTCACACGTTTGCATTAAATTTCTATTACTTTACAGTGCTGCCACATTAAAATGCTAATTTGTAATGTCCCCAAGGCAAAGTCGAAACATTATCTTCTAATACACACCTTTTATCATCATCCCTTGTAAGAACTAGCTTATTGATTTTTTGCGTGAAAATTTTATGATTTTTTGATTTTATTACACACATATTATCTCTAAAACATTCATTTTGAAATAAAGCATTTTTGTATTTATTAATATTAAGTTTTTTTGTAACACACTTTTTTATTCCCTTTGCTTTCCTGATTGTTGAAATTTGGGTATCTATGCAATATAGTTTTGCTCTCAAACCTACAAATTCCTTCACGATCTCACCCCCCATTTCGTCTTTAAAATATCCTGGAATTTTACAGTTCACTAAGGGCATATTAAATATGTTGCTAGCATCAAAATTGCTAGTATCAAAATACTTTATGTGTGTTTTGATATCTTCATAGAAATCTTCTGTATGAATTAAATACAAAAGACTATCAGTGTCCGTATAACAAAGATGAATTTTATTTTTATAAACACGTTTCATCACATCATAATGAAAGCGATACAAATGACTTTTGGCTATTTCTAGAATAGAGAAACCCACGTATATGGGTCGATCTAAAACGATTTTTGTCTGTTGCAACTGAATTGCTACTAATGAATCAGATATAACTGCCAAGTTTTTGAAGTTGGGAGCACTTATGTATTTTTCCGCGCCGCAAAATTTATTTGTGTTATTTGAATGATCTTTCCAGATATTAACAAGTTTTACATCAACCTGTTTTCTTTTATTTTCAATCGTTTTGCCAAATATTGAATTGTTTTGCTTTTTGAAAAAATCCCTTTCATAATCTGAGCTAGCATTTTGTCTCAAGGTGGTATTTAAAGATATGTATGGTTCTAAAAAGTTACTTTGATCGAAAGCTAAAACTTTATATGTTTTTAACAAAACAAGACCATTTTTCAAACATTCTTTTAAATGCATGTAGTGAATAATGTATCTATGTTTGTCGTAGAGGCTAGCAATTAATTTTTTATTTTTGCTTCCTCTAGGAGCAAATCTTTCAGCTGCAAATGGCATATCTGAATGAGACTCATGAAGTTCAACAGGATAGTGAAGGTCGACTTCCAGTATAAAACCGGTATCAGAATCGCGTGACTGTTTTTCAACGTTAAAGTTTGCTAATTCATCATCGTTAAGATACCTGAAATTTCCTGTTGGCAGATGCTGCATCATTGCATATCCATATAAATTTACACAGTCTAAATAGGCTAAAAAGCTATTCGGCTCGTTAATGTTAAAATCTGGAAGATATTTATTATTCGCCTTTGCGTATCTATGTGAACATTGAGCAAGACCTCCTCTTATTCCGTTTTCCAGCATTTGATACATATCTATATCGGAGAGTAGATCCAATTTTACTTTTGTGTATAATAACATAGCATCCCAACTTAATGATGGTGACGATACGTAATAACAGGGATCAAGATTGTAGTATTTAAGGCTCATGCTTCGAAATTTTTCAAAAACGTCACATAGAAGAAGCACATCACATTTCAAGTATAAATCTGTATATTCTCCTAAGTTTTTAATAGCAAAAGTTTCCCAAACATGTAAGGCATGATTATAATCCTCAGAAGATACAGATTCTGATGAGAGTTTACTAAAAAAATTGGAAGCCTGAGGCAACTGGGTTTCTTCATAACGTTGCCAAGAGTTTATATAATCGTAACAATAGACACCCTTTCTTCGCACTATATCAAACTTGGCCCCATCTCCAAAAAATGATTTTAAATGTTGGAAATCATCTTTTTTCATTGTATTTACTAAATTGTCTAAACTTGAACTCAAAAAGTTGAAAGAATCAATAAATTTTAATTGAGCTACATTTTGCTGGTCTATTGGAATGAACTTCGTAAACGAAATATACTTTTCTTTATTTTTTGGGATAAGGTTTATTCGACCGCATACGTTTGTGAGTTCATTAATAAACAAATGGCAGTCATATCCGGAAAGGTTATGAAAAATTATTGGTATAAATGGGCAAGGTTTTGAATTTAAATTACAACTATTGTGAGCGGGCCCTCTATATCGACCTGTGAAGTGATCATGATCCTTTACAATGTTATCACTAGATGAAAACTTGTCTTTACAAATATGACAAGCAGTGCTAGTTTCAAATGATAGCTGTTCCTCTAGCGTAAGCGGAATCATAGGTTTGCTGACAGATAATATTGAGTACAATCGCTGCACATCATTACATATAGACTCCACAAACTTTTTCGAACAGTTGGGACCGCGATAAGAAACATAGTCGTTTAAATAAGGCTCGCTTCTACAACAAATGTAATATGCAAAGCAAGATGCCTCATGCAATTGAATATTTTCCACGTACATAGATTTACTTTTATCTGAATACTCTCGTAATAAGCTTTCGAAGTCACCATAGATCACAATAGGCACCTCCTGAGTTCTTTCAAAATTAGAAAAAAAAAGTTGTGTATTTGCCTCTGGTAAAACAGTTTGTACCCCTGCACAACTATGCTGAATTAATTTTTCCTCTGTTGAAAAATATAAAAAACAATCTTCACACAAATGTATTTTAGATTTATGTTTAGTTATTTGTTTGCGAACAAGTTTCTCAAAGTTTTTTATTAGGCAAAAGTGTGCCTTACTATTTTTAGTTATTAATAACAAGTTGATGTGCTGTAATTTACGATTAGCGGTTTTATATAAAGGGCCCATAACACTACCATTTTTTGTTAAACCATAGATGTTAAAACTAATATCAGTATTGTTGGCTTCGAACCACCTTATATCAGAGATGCTTGGTGGAAATGCCATGCCGGAAGTGTTTAAAACATTTTGGTATTTGGGATAAGATGAGACTCTGTTTGAGTTAACCTTGCTAGGATACAAGTGAGCCATTATAGACCATATAAAACAGTGATTATCCTCATTATTTATATTCAAACAAGCTTTTGTATTAGCAATATGTTTTGGTAATGGTATAAACGATCCAGCTCTCAAAGGATTGTATTTTACTATGTTTATCTCTAAGTGACTAACTGATTCGATTGTCCATCCTGATTCCGAGAGCTCAAATTCCGCACATTTAGTAATTAGTACATCAGCAAGTGATTTATATAATGATAAAACGTCTGTACTCTGCAAAACTATATCGTATTTAGTGTTAAATGACTTAATGGAACTTTCACTATTTTTTGGCAAACAATACTTTACGAAAAGTTCCAAATTAACTTTGAGTGAGACATGCTTTTGTAATGAATCTTTAATAAGTTGTTGTGCTATATCAGAGTTTTCACATAAAAATGAATCTGGGGTAATATTCGTATTTGAGGGATTGACTTTATAACTAACAATTCTACTCCGAAAAGCATTAGCTATTATATAAACGTTTTCAAGCCGCGTACTTAACAAACTATTAGACTTGTGGATATTAGTCTTTTTATGTGCTGCTAATTTTGGAACGGAAACATTACATACATCGCAAAAGAACATCTTATACTATTTTTGTTCTATGTAAGACGTGCTTTGTTTTGTAATAATTACATTTGTTGAAAACCGCAAAAGTTTTAAATTTGCCTTTAAACCGACTGTAAAGTAGCAGATTACAATAAACACATAACTAAAATTAGTTAAAAAGTATTTGACGGGTACAACACAGGCTGCACGCCTTTATACTCTTCTTTAGCAGCCTGAGCAACTTGTCTGACCGCTTTGAAAACTGGGCTATTATTATTTACAGCCCCTTTATATGTGAAAAAGGCATGTTTCCACCTGGTTGCTTCCGTCGCTACCGGCTCAAGCTCCCGCGTGGTGAAGACTCGGAGTTCGACGTAGTACTCCCCGCGCCGGCTGGGATCTCGTTGCAGCGTGTACCCGGAGCCCGTCCTTCTTGTCAAAAAATTACGTAGCGGAGCGGCCCTGATCGGTTCCTCTTCGTCACCCTGAAATTATTTAGCAACCTTATATTATTCACCTTTATAAATACAATTAAGAAAATCACTTAAATTATTAAAAAAATCCAGCGACAAACTGTTATCATGACCGAGGTCAGTCCAACTGAAGTCGGTTTAAAGTTGGGTAAAAACAGTTTTAATGAAATCATCATAATAATAAATCAATCTTACACAAATTGACCTAGCCAATAGTTGAGAACAAATACTTGCGCTCATCACACAAATATCTGCCCTTACCGGATTTGAACCTGAGACCGTTAGCTTCGTAGGCAGGGTCACTACCAACTAAGCTATCGTATCCTCGAAGTATGTTTTGATAAACAATCGCGCATCTTACCTCGGAATCAAGAAACACAGCGACTCGTCTCTTTTTCGGTTGAGCAGCTGATGCATTCACGACGCTGTCCAGGTCTGAATCACAGCCGTGCAGTTCCGCCACCTTCTTAGTTCTTCTCTGCTTCGCCTTTACCGTCTTAACTTTCGCTGCACTCGTAGAAGCGGTAGATGCAGTCTGTTGCTGGGCACAGCTAATCTCCTCATCGGAATCGAACGGATTGAACACTGCCGACCTTTTTTTATTAAAAGTATTTGAATAAGCATCACTAACCAAACACAATCAACATAAATAATAAAAAATAAAAAATATTACGTACATACTTGCTGCTTCTTTTTAATTACTTGTCTCACTCACTGCACTGCCACTACCAATTGAATGCTCAAATAAATGGAAGCTCCATTTATAACCCTATAAACTAAGGCTGCATTTAGATGTTACCAATTAAAATTATTAGTAATATAATTTTATTTCAAATGAGATTGTCCAAACAAAATCAAACCTTAATTCTGCATTACAGACGTTCGTCTATTAGAAAATAAAATATAATTATTGTGAATCACTCCCAATCCTTTACACCTATAAGGCGCGGCGCCAGCTTGTTGCGTTAACCTGAAACCTTATTCGTATTTGGTAGCTGCATGTACTTTAATGCGTTTCTATGTACCGAATGTAGCCTAACTATGAAGACGATATGATGCGTTAGCCGAGTTGGTAGGGACCCTGCCTACGAAGCTAGCGGTCCCGGGTTCGATTCCCGGTATGGGCAGATATTTGTGTGATGAGCACGAGTATTTGTTCCTGAGTCTTGGATGTTTTCTATGTATTTAAGTATTTATTTCTCTATATAAGTATTTATATCGTTGTCTAGTACCCATAGTACAAGCCTAGATCTTAGTTTGGGACTAGGTCAATTTGTATGAGATTGTCCCCCTGATATTTATTATTAAAAAAAAATAAAAAAAAAATAAGGAAATATAAAACAGGCACTGGTTGGCTTGAAGACAGCAACGACTTACTATACTTATTGTTTAAATAACTTGTTTAACTCTCAGAATTTGTGAATCGGCTTTAGCTATAAAGAAGAAAGAAAAACACATATATTTGTTCGAATCATGTGAAGCATGAACATAAATTACTTACGCTTCCTATTATTTACATGTCATACAGCATGCTATGTAATGGCTCTCAAGGTTCGAAATTATTTTACTTTATTGCATTCATGCACACAATCTTAACATTGATTAACGAAGTTCTTAGTAAACAGTAAAAACATCGTGCTAGTTTCATATCGATTATTTGTATTAATCCGCGCCATCTTAACATTGATTAGCGAAGTTTTTAGTAAACACAGCGCGGAGTTTCTTGTCAATCAGCAATAAAGTTGACACTTGATTTACCTAAATAGATGTCGTAACAATGTTCGAACTTTGATGTACATCGCGAACGATTACAGTGTTGAGATAAACTTAATAGTTTCAGTCGATTTATTTATTAAAGTTTCAGTTCACCTACGAAATTTTTACTTTATTAAAGACCGCAGATTCATTTCACTGTATTATTCCATTCAAATAGCATTGTCAAATAGCGCCATCTTACGCTAACAATAACATTGAGCAGTTCTTAGTAACAGTAGCGCGTGAGTCACTTTATCGTCAGACTAGCAGATGTTAAGTACCTACCTTTTTAAATAGATGTCGTAACAATCTCTCATTACTTGAATAATACACAAATATTGGAATAATTAATGTATTTCACTTTAATCAACACTTTTAATAATGTGGTTTTTAATAACAACTGAAGATAGCTTGAAATCAAAAAAAGTTTGCAGTTTTTATTTTGATTTGACAGTAATAATTGAAAAAGACCTGAATCACGCTATCAAAGTTTTTACGATCGGTCGCATATATAGATCAGCGTTCTAGTATTATCTTGGTTGAGTAAATATCAGTACAGAGGAGGCGCCCCTTTGGAACGTATCGAAAGACCGCCTTGTCCTTAAACAATTAGTATGGAATTGGCCACTCCAGAAAACTGTTAGCGGGACTATCCTATAACATTAGTACAGCAATGGTTGTGTGGAAAGTGTTAACAGGAACAAAGATGAATAAACAAAGATGAATAAACAAAGAAATAAATTTATGAAAAATAAACCGGAGTGCCGTAAACAAAAATATAAGTAATATAAAATTGAATTATACGGCACTCCGGTTTTGCTTCTCTTTACAAAATATTTTGTTATAGAAATTTATGAGGCGAGAATATGCAAATTTATCATTGAAGGATTGTCAGGTCATTCGTTTACCTGTTGAGTTTATGGAATTCTGAATCACTGATCGATGGAAACTATTGAGGATCCTGGATCATCCGACTAGATCCCTGATCGATGGAAACTATTGGGGATCCTGGATCATCCGACTAGATCCCTGATCGATGGAAACTATTGGGGATCCTGGATCATTATTGGGGATTCTGGATCATCCGAGCGCAGCGAGGACAAATGATCCAGAATCCCCAATAATACCCTACTTACGCATTTATTTGTATTTCACGTAAGGCGCCGAAAAGGTAAATAAGTTGCAATTTAATGTTCCAAAGGAAATTATTGTATTAACAACTTGGAGAAGATAAACTAATAACGATAAGATAGTGTTACTATTTAAAAAACAGCACGGCTAGCACATGACGGCGCGCGAGTTATGTCGCCCGCGAGACAGACTGTCTTTTCCTGGCCGTTCCACTCAGACAACGAAGGGTAGTCTATCTCGCGCGCGCTCATGAGCTAGCCGTGCTGATGTAGGTACGTAAGCGTTTACCTGGGCCCTACTTAATAAACATTAAAATCCGTCAATTTTGTAAATAACTGTCATATTTGTAAAATTGTAGTATAAGTGCTGTTTAAGAAATCTTACAAATAAATAGGAAACTTACAAGAAAATATTTTACAGTTATCACCATTTTACTTATACAAACTTAAATACATACATATACAGGGTGTTAGGTAATGAGTGGATAATCCTTGAACTACGGATAGAGGGCACTTAGGACGTTATGAAAAAGCTAAAATAAGTCTTGTAAAAGTCGCACGGTTTTCGAGATATTTGGACTTTTAATCGGATTTTTTGTCATTTTTCCTTAGGTCCATGTTACGAAAAACCCTTAATTTCATGTATTAATTCATATTTTTTTCACTTTTTTCTTGCATGGTTAGAATCACTATGAACTAAGGAAGTTTTTAAAGCTACATGCCAAGTTTTTTTCATGACAACTTTTTGAGTAAACTCACTAAGTTACTTTTTCCATACTAAAAAATCCCCGCGTTTGTTTTTCACGTAGTATGGAAAAACAAACTTTGTGCGTTTACTCAAAAAGTTGTCATGAAAAAACTGGGCATGTAGCTTTAAAAACTTCCTTAGTACATAGTGATTCTAACCATGCAAGAAACAACGAAAAAAAATTTGAATTAATACATGAACTTGGGGGTTTTCCGTGACACGGACATAAGGAAAAATTACAAAAAATCCGATTAAAATGACCAATATCTCGGAAACTATTAACAATTGCTGAACATACATGGGGATTAAATCGATAGCTTATGAGCTGCTCTATCAGCCCTATTCGGGTTATCCACTATTTACCAAACACCCTGTATACATACATAAACTCACGCCTTTATTCCCAGAGTGGGGTAGGCAGAGGTACAGAATTGCCAACAACTCTAAAGACCTTGTTGATAATTCTGTAACCACATTTTGCTCAATCAGGCTAAGATGTTTGCCTGTGTATTAGTGGCAGGTTGCAAGCCCATCGCCTAACAGTACCTACTACAAGCCTATATTCCCTTTGTCGCCTCTTACGACATCCACGGGAAGACATGGAGTGGCACTATTCTAACCCGACAACCACACGGGGTAAACTTAAATACTAGGCTAAAATACTAATTTACTTGGATCTAATTTAATACCGTCGAGACCCCTTATTTCGCTTGGGTTGTGACACCTTTTTCAAAAAATAAACCTGGTTCAATTTATATAGGTTTAATCATGAAGATTCAACTTCATGATTCTAAACCTATTTTACAAATCTTAGGCTATCGCTAGAGGCAGTTAACACTTTGAATTCTATAGCTTAACTGCCTGAAAATTGTTTTTAAAGTAGTAGGCGAAGTTAAGGACTATGCCGTAGCATCAAACAATTATAATTGTTGGCATACCTACCTACATAATATGAACCTGACATGTACGAAAATAAGCCACACTTTAATAAAACATGCGGTAGGCGAGGTTAGATAACAGTTTGAAGCAATCTGAAGTTAGTTTCATACATTTGCTACGTTTTAATAGGGTTGTTAAAAATTATGTTAACTAACTTTACTTCGAAATAAAGGAGGTGTAAGTACAGTAAAAAATCGTAAATTTTTGTATTATTTATATTTTAAGGCAAATTATAATTCGCGAACAAAAACCGTAATTATTTGGTTCCGTGCCAGTTCCATCACTTGTTTCGAATGTTCGGTGGTATATAACCTTGTTTCCGTCTCTTGCCTTACTCCATTGTTTTCGCCATTTTCAGTAAGTAGGTTACCTATTAACAATCACCATAGGTAGGTACCACTCTGTCCGGTAACCTTCGGGGAGGGAAGATGGCCGATTGAAAAATGCCCGGCTTTTACTTTTGATTTATTCTGTTTACTGATTTACTCTATTCACTTGACATTGGCGAAATCACTGTGTGGACCGCCATTTAATAAAAAAGAAGAAGGTATCACTCTATTTACATGATACAAGCCGTGACTTTTATCAATATTGTACGTAGTTAAGCTTTTCGCCGCCATTGACTTGATACAAAAGTCGTCCTCACACGCCAATGACAGCTGAAAACCACAGCTAATTTTAACATCACGTCACAAGTACTTGGATCTATTTATCACTGTATCTGTGACAACTATAAGCGTCGATGGCGTGGTAGAGACGACAGTACACGGCGCCTTTAGGTGTTCTTGGCGTTAAAAGGGTTAAGAACTCAATTAAAAAGTCTGTAATTTAATCTTTTGTGTGACGTTAATTTACCATAATGATTGTATAGCGCAATACATACTTAAATACCTACATACTAGAAAACTTTCATTTACCCTTACCGGGATTTGAACCCAGGACCTCTGGCTTCGGAGGCAGAGTCCTCCCAACTAGGCTAACGTGTCGTCAAAGTACTACAACAGAATTGTTAACACTGGGGTAAGCGAAGTTTGCTAACAAGATGGCTGATACTGTCCCCTCAACAAGGAATCTTATTTATAACTTCTAAATACGTAACTTAGACATAAAATAACAATGTCATATGAAAGATGATTACTTGTAGGTTATAATGATACAATAATAAAAAGTTTAGCATTACCCGTTCCGTAACACCGCCACCAACTGAAGTTATATCACCAAAATGATGAGCATGTCGGATCATGTTTAGTGTAGGGTTCAGAAGCCGTTAAAAGTACTACAAACATACAAAACAACAAGTAATAACTAATTTTCCATTTAAAGTAATTTGGTGCCGTCTTAGATGATTTTAGCAGGTATAAACACTTTAATCGCCTGTATCTCAATAACCAATGCCACCAACGCTTTCATTTAAGTATTTTTTTCAGATTTTTAGGATTTGTAGTTTGAGCTGTAGGGAGGGGGGTGACACTTGACTCTAACAAAAATTAGCGCTTTAAAACTTAATATCTCATAAACAGATCCCTTAATCGAAAATTAGTTTTCACAAACCCGTAATATTTTTGAAAGTCCTATCCAACAATATACCACACTATGGGGTAGACGAGAAATAGAAATACATAACCACGTTACATGTAGGGGAAGTACACTAAAAAATTTTTTTTTCTAAGTAGATTTTATTTTACCACTATCTTAGCGTGACGTGACTTGAATTAAAACTAAAAAAAACAATTCCTTCCCGTCGATGTACCTAAGACTTGCCTACAATATTTAGGTTTCAAGCGTTTGCTGTATTGAGATAATGCCTGACCTACCCAAATGCCGCGATGCACCCTCCGTCTAGAATGTTTTACTCATACGTAGGTATAGGTCCAAACATCTACTTAGGTGAATGTGTAACGCAAACGTACACACGGGATATACGGGTGCGGTGGCACCGCATATTATATAGCGGTATTGCTAATTCATTTTTGGGGCCATTCGTATTTAGTTTGGTAAAATAACCTAATTCACGCGCTTGAAACAAAGACCTAAAGCGTCACACACAACTTGTAGTCAGTAGGTACGTGATCTGAGAAGGCTTTTCACCATCAAGGCCACACGTCCAACAACTTTTCTAGCCAGCAATATCTTTTTTTTATTAAAATAATAGACGATAACCACATATATGCAATAGAGCTAATTTACTTACATTCAATATCCACATCACAATAAAATTGCCGGGTTAGAACAGTGCCCCTCCCTGTCTTCCCGTGGATGTCGTAAGAGGCTATCCCATCAAAAACATAACTTGTAAAAAAACCAAGTCTCGCAACTCAGTTCTTCTACCGTAAAAAGTTGTGAGATCCATGTATTACCAAGTCGGTTAATTTATTCAGTCCCTACTTAAGGGTCCTTCTGTCTTAAGTTATTACGTAATTTACTAACCTAACAACATCTTATAATGACTATATCAATATTAAAAACCTATCATGTTTTAAATAAATAGATTGACTTGGCAATCGCACTAAACAATCTAATTTAATATAATATGTAATACTTGTGAGAAACAATGTGTTTTCAAGCGATTGCCAAGTCAATCTATTTATTTAAAACATGATAGATTTTTAATATTGATATAGTCACTATAAGATGTTGTTAGGTTAGTAAATTACGTAATAACTTAAGACAGAAGGACCCTTAACCCATTCAGCGCCAATCACAACACGTATGCGTCAGAGCGCTATGAATGTTTTTCGCTACATACGGAGTTTAAGCTGCTATGGACTACGGCATAGCGCTACGAGTATAGCATGGCGGTGAATGGGTTAAGTAGGGACTGAATAAATTAACCGACTTGGTAATACATGGATCTCACAACTTTTTACGGTAGAAGAACTGAGTTGCGAGACTTGGTTTTTTTACAAGTTATGTTTTTGATGGGATCTCATTTCTTTTTGTAGATAGTTCTATTTTTTTCTGGTCTAGTACCTTCTACTTCTTAAAGTCCACTCTCTGTTTTATGAGCTTTTTTTAATAATCATAATCTGAATCTCGGAAACGGCTCCAATTTAGTATGCAGGTACTATAAATCTATATACCTATATTGCATATGAAAGATGTCTAAGTAAATGGTCTTATCTTATCTATCTTGAAACGGGAAACTGCTAGAGGTCATATAATACGCAACTTTGTAGCCTCACGTAAGTACATCACTGTCAAATACACACACTCGCGCACGTGCGCGAATACTCACGCACACGTACACACACACGCGATCACACTCGCACACACACACGCGCACGCACGCACGCACACGCACACACACACTCTCTATAAGCCGTCTTGTAAAAAGGTTTTCTTTTCATCATAAACGATTATCTGCAAATGTAACTTTGTAATCCTATACATTTTTATGGGGTTACAAAGTTAGTTATGCTGTTGGTGTATCTAGGAAACTGGAACGAAATTGCAAAATATTTAAGTTTTCTCTTGATTTCTACACTAAGCACTAAATGTATTCTAAATTTGAAGCTTCTATGTCTGCTAGAAGTGCCTTAGAGTTTTGGTGATCGGTCAGTGAGTGAGTGACAAAATTAAGAAACTTTGACTAGTTATAATTCTTCAACTACTGGTTCAAATTTGATGAAATTTGAAATATACCGTGTTTATACAATGCCTATCTCGTTACTAAAAATGCAGGCTTCTAGATCTATTCACAACGAAGTTATAGGGGGGTCGAAAATGGCCTGAACTGCTTCGAGAAAAGGATGGTACGGCCGTGCCGCTTTTTTGCTCGACTTGGCGGGGGCACTGCCGTGCCCCCAGATTAAGGGAATAAGGCCTTGTAGTACTACTGTTAGGCGATAGGCTTGCAACCTGTCAAGCACTGGACCGGACAAGGAACTAAATATAACCGAGCAGCACTAAAGTACTCGCCTGCTTGTGTGCAAAAACCATCCCGACACGTCGGTCAAACTGAAAATAACATAAGCATCACTTTCCACTGCGATCTCGAACCGTACTTTATAGATTATGTCCCCTGAACTAAGTATATACACACTATGACATTATTTTTCACTTGGATCTTCTCGGCCTGGGGCACAGAAGTCTCGTTTCCTTACCATTTTCTCTAAGCTCTGTTGAAAAGCTTCATTTTCATCAGAGAAGATGATATAATGGGTTGATGATTCTATCTTCTATAATTAGTAAATTTGCGTCCCAACAAAACGGTAGGTAGGATAGGTCGATCGTTACACGGTTGAAGTTTTGTTTCAACCGACATTTTATTACAGCACCGCAAAATAATTATTAAATTTAATTTTAATTACATTCTATAAACAAGATTTTTCATTATTTGTAACAAATTTTAGCTCATTATTGAAATAGCCCTCTGGGATTCTCATTGAAGGTTTATGTATACGTTCGTTTCTGCGCGCTATCTATCGGTGAGTGGCTGAAACTTATTTAGTTCAGCAACTCACCCACAGATGGCTATCATGTTCAGTCCGTATTGATAAAACCAATTCTGTTTATACAAAAGCAAGTTGCATTTATGATTTATTAAATTTATAAATAGAAAATGCATGGTTAAATAAGTAACATTATTTATGAAATACAACACCAATAATCCTTAAATCTTAAAAGCTAAGGAATCTCACCTAAGAGAGCAGTCAACGACACAGCTATGTTTTAAAAACTTATCAAAGGCTAAATTAAAAACTAATCTCTTTTTTGCTGTGCCCCAATTTTTTGTATTGATATTTACAAATAGATATAGAAGTTGAAAAGACAGTGTTCTCGTGTTTTATATAATTATGTAACTTAATAGAGGTTAAAAAAAGATAAAGTTAAATAAATTCAAGGCTGTATAACATTATTGGACCAAATCGGTTAAGTATAATACAGAGAAAATTATGTATATTTTAAGCGACACTGCCAATATTGCCTGCGCGCATAGGAGTAAGTAGCTATTTCCACTATTTTTTTTGTACAAACAGCTTAGTATTCTATAAAATGAATGCGTGAAATTGATGTACTTGTATAAGTGAAAAAACATTTAGGTTTATTAAAAAGAACTTATTATCAGCATCTGAGCTTTGTTTGGAAATGGTAGGCCGTGTCCCAAACAAAAATATAATCTAGCAATTTCCGGGAAGGTGATTCCGTGCGGTCGAGGCAACCGAAATTAAGATACAGTATAGTAATAATTTAAATAAATAGGCATAAGCTATCGGTTCAATCGTTTTGTTTACCTAAGCGCAAAGGCAACGCCGCGTCGAGGTGAAAGTCAATGGTAGTGCAAACTGACGTTTCGTGGATTGTGTTGCGCAATCACTATAACGCGTTAATAAACTCTAATCATTTTATAAATACTACTAATGACCGGTGTTCCTTGCACGTTATATATTTAAAACACGCCAAAAACACTTAACCTTCGCTATTTCGTTAAAATAAATAGCACTTAACTCAAGTTTACTTCGAATGTTGTGGGCGGCCAGAGCCAACAGTCGAGCTATCTGCAGCTCTACACGTGCGCCTCTGTTCTAATGGAATGACCCGGCTGGCCAACGTCGGCCAATTACAGTGTGATTATGATTACTTAGTTTGGGATCCGGCATTTCTCGGTATTTATCAGACCATTCTGAAGTAAAAACTATACGCTTTAAACAGAGTAGGTTTCATTACGACTTCATTTCCCTGTCATCTGAAAACAAGTTTGTAGCATAATGACTAAATATACAGTGTGTCCCTGGATAAGGTGCATAAACGAATAGGGATGAAATTACCTAGATGAAATTTCACCGACAAAAAATTACAATGGCACATTACATTTATTTTTATGATTTAAAAAAATCATTGATTGCTGTCAACCCTATCGGAACAAAGTGAAATATCTCCGAAAAACTGGTTTTGCTTAAAATGAATATTTATGGAATTTCCTAATAATTCCTAATACTACTTAAGAATATGCCCATATTACCTCATATTATTATTAGCTATACCTAATTATTTATTAACTCATTATAATTTAATTTAAAAAAAGAATTACGATCCTAATGCAAACACGACATTTTTGATGAGCGGTCTTTGATATAATTTATATGATATGTTGTTTAGTATGTGTCTTTTTGTCTTTTCTTTTATGTTTGCCAAGGCAAGTCCATCTTCACGCTATAACTTCTGATTTTGAATAGGTACCCCGCCGACGGCTCGCTCGGTAAAACAGCATTTTGTTCTAGTTCCATCACTTCATACTAGATGTAGCTACGACAAAAACTTTGGAAGTAATTCTTTCGTAAGTTTTTTCGTTTTTGTAACTTGACGGGTGAGTTGACGACCTGTTCGAAGTAAAGTCATTAAAAATAGAAATTCAAGGAGTTTTTGATTAAACAAACAGTAACTACCTATAAAAGTAATTTGATAACCGCCTTGCATATTACCGTTATTTAATACCTAATACAAAAGTGATCTAGCGTTTTTACCTGTTTACACCTGTCTACCCAAAAGTTTCGACGGGTAAAAATAGTCAACCTAACGTTTACGTATTCTATAGGCTTCATACTTTTGATTGGTATGTCATAATATTTATCTATTAACCGAAACGGTAAAATTGAAAATAAAAAACTTATTTTGGACTGTATTTTTTTAGTTAACCCAGTTTCAATATATTTATAACATATTTAATTTAATACAAAATACCTCAAATCCATTAACCAGTTCGGTGTATACTCGGATCCTATTCTATTAACTGTCAGCTTGCTAACGCTACCAGTAGGTAGATACCTCGTCGTGTTGTTTTCCTAGACTCATTATTTTTAGTATAAGTAATGTTATTAGCAGAGGGCGGAATTTCTCATGGTAATAAATTATATGTCATAGGGATAGAACGAAGTATTTTATCGACTATCGACAAGTAGTTCTGGTTCACTTAGCACAAGATCTTTTACCAAATAGAATTATACCTCCTATAGATACATTACACTTCATTCATTATTATTGTATAGTTTTATGTCTTTTATTTAGCTTTATTTTCATTTGTTATTTAACGTCAATAAAGACATGTGTTTTAGACAAAAATAACATAATATTTACAAATTAAATCCTAAAACTTATCGTATTGTTGAAAACAATAACTAAATGCGAATCAATAATGACATTTACATTTTAATATAAAAGCAAAACTAAAATAACAAAGAGATTAGTGATTACACAATATCGATAACTGTTGAAGTCGATAAAACAAAACGTTATATCCCTATGACATTTCAATTTTTGCCCTCTGGTTATTAGCCTTACATTTATAATGATTTTATTTGTTCTAGCTTTAATAATTATTATTTATTACTTTATTGAGTACTTGTAATGTAACTTACTTTTAAGTATTACTGTAATTTTGATTGAAAAAATTACCTTCTGCTGGAGTTTCTTGGCGCTTCTTCTCCGCATTGATGGTCTTATCCGAAGCGCTAGTAAATTCACTTTATATTACCGACGTGTGAACAAGCACTATGGTGGCCTATTTACTTAATAAACATTTTGATTTTGATACGCACACAACATAACGAGTCTATACACATTACAACTACAAGTATTTATTTATTTATTTATAATCAATTATAATCTACACAGCATTATAGTTAACACTAATTCACTGGGAGATTCAATAAACAACGCAGATAGGTATACAATAAGAGATATACTTACACAAATGAAACTTAAAGATGTTAGTTGCACTCACTGCACATAATGGGAATAATCAATCCTCTCAGACATTCACGGGGAACAACCACCCACTGACTGTCAAACACAGCATAGTCCGGTGCTGATAGCAAAAGTGTAATAAGCATTGGTAGTGCATGAACATTTCGGGAATTCCTAACTGAAACGGTTACTGCTTTTGGAACTGCAACAAGATTACAAGTTCGTGGTGTGCCCTTAAATTGGCAAAAATTAAAAAAGTCGTGAATTCAAACCCTATTTGATTTCGAACCAGCATAAAAAATATCAATCCAAAAAAAACAAAAAGTGAGCATTATGGTATGTATACTGTGGTGCAAACTGCCAAGTTAAGGGTTAGGGACACATGGGACCGCCGGCCTTACGAGTCGCGCCATAAGGTCGGGGCAGTCCACGTTGCCTGGACCATGTAACAAGCTGGCGTAAGCAGAGCATAATCACGCCTTACCCCAGCAACAACTTAGTAGGATTAAGGAACTAATGATAGCCATAAGGTCGGGGCAGTCCACGTTGCCCGGACCATGTAACAAGCTGGCGTAAGCAGAGCATAATCACGCCTTACCCCAGCAACAACTTAGTAGGATTAAGGAACTAATGATAGCCATAAGGTCGGGGCAGTCCACGTTGCCCGGACCATGTAACAAGCTGGCGTAAGCAGAGCATAATCACGCCTTACCCCAGCAACAACTTAGTAGGATTAAGGAACTAATGATAGCCATAAGGTCGGGGCAGTCCACGTTGCCCGGACCATGTAACAAGCTGGCGTAAGCAGAGAATAATCACGCCTTACCCCAGCAACAACTTAGTAGGATTAAGGAACTAATGATAGCCATAAGGTCGGGGCAGTCCACGTTGCCCGGACCATGTAACAAGCTGGCGTAAGCAGAGCATGATCACGCCTTACCCCAGCAACAACTTAGTAGGATTAAGGAACTAATGATAGCCATAAGGTCGGGGCAGTCCACGTTGCCAGGACCATGTAACAAGCTGGCGTAAGCAGAGCATAATCACGCCTTACCCCAGCAACAACTTAGTAGGATTAAGGAACTAATGATAGCCATAAGGTCGGGGCAGTCCACGTTGCCCGGACCATGTAACAAGCTGGCGTAAGCAGAGCATAATCACGCCTTACCCCAGCAACAACTTAGTAGGATTAAGGAACTAATGATAGCCATAAGGTCGGGGCAGTCCCCGTTGCCCGGACCATGTAACAAGCTGGCGTAAGCAGAGCATAATCACGCCTTACCCCAGCAACAACTTAGTAGGATTAAGGAACTAGTGATAGCCATAAGGTCGGGGCAGTCCATGTTGCCCGGACCATGTAACAAGCTGGCGTAAGCAGAGCATAATCACGCCTTACCCCAGCAACAACTTAGTAGGATTAAGGAACTAATGATAGCCATAAGGTCGGGGCAGTCCACGTTGCCCGGACCATGTAACAAGCTGGCGTAAGCAGAGCATAATCACGCCTTACCCCAGCAACAACTTAGTAGGATTAAGAAACTAATGGTAGCCATAAGGTCGGGGCAGTCCACGTTGCCCGGACCATGTAACAAGCTGGCGTAAGCAGAGCATAATCACGCCTTACCCCAGCAACAACTTAGTAGGATTAAGGAACTAATGATAGCCATAAGGTCGGGGCAGTCCACGTTGCCCGGACCATGTAACAAGCTGGCGTAAGCAGAGCATAATCACGCTTTACCCCAGCAACAACTTAGTAGGATTAAGGAACTAATGATAGCCATAAGGTCGGGGCAGTCCACGTTGCCCGGACCATGTAACAAGCTGGCGTAAGCAGAGCATAATCACGCCTTACCCCAGCAACAACTTAGTAGGATTAAGAAACTAATGGTAGCCATAAGGTCGGGGCAGTCCACGTTGCCCGGACCATCTAACAAGCTGGCGTAAGCAGAGCATAATCACGCCTTACCCCAGCAACAACTTAGTAGGATTAAGGAACTAATGATAGCCATAAGGTCGGGGCAGTCCACGTTGCCCGGACCATGTAACAAGCTGGCGTAAGCAGAGCATAATCACGCCTTACCCCAGCAACAACTTAGTAGGATTAAGGAACTATGATAGCCATAAGATCGGGGCAGTCCACGTTGCCAGGACCATGTAACAAGCTGGCGTAAGCAGAGCATAATCACGCCTTACCCCAGCAACAACTTAGTAGGATTAAGGAACTAATGATAGCCATAAGGTCGGGGCAGTCCACGTTGCCCGGACCATGTAACAAGCTGGCGTAAGCAGAGCATAATCACGCCTTACCCCAGCAACAACTTAGTAGGATTAAGGAACTAATGATAGCCATAAGGTCGGGGCAGTCCACGTTGCCCGGACCATGTAACAAGCTGGCGTAAGCAGAGCATAATCACGCCTTACCCAATCAACAACTTAGTAGGATTAAGGAACTAATGATAGCCATAAGGTCGGGGCAGTCCACGTTGCCCGGACCATGTAACAAGCTGGCGTAAGAAGAGCATAATCACGCCTTAGCCCAGCAACAACTTAGTAGGATTAAGGAACTAATGATAGCCATAAGGTCGGGGCAGTCTACGTTGCCAGGACCATGTAACAAGCTGGCGTAAGCAGAGCATAATCACGCCTTACCCCAGCAACAACTTAGTGGGATTAAGGAACTAATGATAGCCATAAGGTCGGGGCAGTCCACGTTGCCCGGACCATGTAACAAGCTGGCGTAAGCAGAGCATAATCACGCCTTACCCCAGCAACAACTTAGTAGGATTAAGGAACTAATGATAGCCATAAGGTTGGGGCAGTCCACGTTGCCAGGACCATGTAACAAGCTGGCGTAAGCAGAGCATAATCACGCCTTACCCCAGCAACAACTTAGTGGGATTAAGGAACTAATGATAGCCATAAGGTCGGGGCAGTCCACGTTGCCCGGACCATGTAACAAGCTGGCGTAAGCAGAGCATAATCACGCCTTACCCCAGCAACAACTTAGTAGGATTAAGGAACTAATGATAGCCATAAGGTCGGGGCAGTCCACGTTGCCAGGACCATGTAACAAGCTGGCGTAAGCAGAGCATAATCACGCCTTACCCCAGCAACAACTTAGTAGGATTAAGGAACTAATGATAGCCATAAGGTCGGGGCAGTTCACGTTGCCCGGACCATGTAACAAGCTGGCGTAAGCAGAGCATAATCACGCCTTACCCCAGCAACAACTTAGTAGGATTAAGGAACTAATGATAGCCATAAGGTCGGGGCAGTCCACGTTGCCCGGACCATGTAACAAGCTGGCGTAAGCAGAGCATAATCACGCCTTACCCCAGCAACAACTTAGTAGGATTAAGGAACTAATGATAGCCATAAGGTCGGGGCAGTCCACGTTGCCCGGACCATGTAACAAGCTGGCGTAAGCAGAGCATAATCACGCCTTAGCCCAGCAACAACTTAGTAGGATTGAGGAACTAATGATAGCCATAAGGTCGGGGCAGTCCACGTTGCCCGGACCATGTAACAAGCTGGCGTAAGCAGAGCATAATCACGCCTTACCCCAGCAACAACTTAGTAGGATTAAGGAACTAATGATAGCCATAAGGTCGGGGCAGTCCACGTTGCCTGGACCATGTAACAAGCTGGCGTAAGCAGAGCATAATCACGCCTTAGCCCAGCAACAACTTAGTAGGATTGAGGAACTAATGATAGCTATAAAACTTCCTATACATATATAAATCGCAGCATGGCTTTTTGGACTTTTTCTAGAAGTAAAGCGGAAGTAGACTCATACGGGTGCCAGACGATCTCAGCCGCCTCGAGTACCAGTATACTTCTTCAAATAAAATAGCTTTGTACCTATTTTCACATGCATCGGTTTAATTTGAATTTTTAAATCATTATACTTATTATGTTGACAATTTGGTTTATAATGTAAATAAGATGTATTTTCAAATACCTGGGCTGAGATTCTACACAGTAATTTTTTGACGTGTTTCCGTATTGTCAATGTTTTGATAACTCTTATGTCATTTACAATAATGGCGACTGTGACATAAACGATTCTAAAACACGTCAAACGCGATATCGTTATAACGCAGTAGAATGGAGGCCCTGATTATGTTTTGTTTACATGAATTGTACTTACTGCTATACAAATGTGCTATACTAGCTGTAACCCGTGACTCCAGCCGCGTAGAAAAGTAAAACCTAGTTTATGTTACTCAGTGATAAATGATAATTTAGCATTCTACTGATGAGACTTTTCAAAATCGGTCCAGTAATTATTGAATTTATTAGTAACAAACAAACACCAAAATATCAAACTTTTCTCTTTATTACATTAGTTTACCCTTACAATTGAACAACTTTAAACCCACTTCATAACTTAAGAAAGGGTGAAAAGCAATCCGAAATCAAAACATTAATTAGGTACATGTAATCTTGTAAGTGTAGTATGTAAACACATAAAGTAGCCAAGTTATTATATGGCCGTGTTTATCGCTCACTAAACGTGGATAAAACTTCCGCCACTTTCTGACAAGTGTAATGTGAGAGTGACGGATGCTTTATTCACGTAACATAACTACATATAACAGGGTACCAGATCCCACTAGCGAACCGATGGCATTCCTGGTGTTTAATTGTTGTCATTGAGCTGTTACTCAGAATGTGTTCTAGCAGCATGTTTAGCAATAATGCGCTGAACTTCAGGCACTGGTGCTCTCCGTTATCACAAATAGGATCCGTGTAGGTGTAGCAACCGACAGTGATATATCAAGATAACCCAATTTACTGGGAATCCAGCGCGGGAAACAATTCTAGGAGTTCCACAGCGACAAAGTCAATATTACACACGCTTCGAAACTAGTGCATATGAGCTTATCACAGTTTTCACCGACGGTGCACGCGATGTACGGCTAATGCAAGCAGCTTTTGAAATTAGATTTTTAGAGTATAAACAATCAAAACGGGATATGTTTTATCTAAATAAATCTGAAAACATACATAATTGCCACCAGATTTGTCACCAGTCACTTGTCATTGTCAGGATGGTTAAATAGAGGGCTGGTCTGCTTTTACACTTTTAATATTAACTGTAATTGCTAATCCTTTAAGAATTAGACACTGCAGTTTACAGGTATAGCGGTAGGTATACACCCTGCTTTCTCTAGGAAAACTGCTCTGTGGGGTTAGACAAGATGCATTCGACAATCGATAGCGATTATGTTTCAATAAACAAATGTACGTAATTGACGTAAGCCACCGAGATGGTCACGTGGTACTATCTCGGTGGCTTACGTCAATTCAATATGTTTTTCAATCGAAACATAATCGCTAACGATTGTCGAATGCAACTTGTCTAGCCCTACTGATTATTTTAGCTTATTCTATCTATGCTGCATACTCCTATTATATATTTTACTGGTAAACCCCAGAGTCGGGGTCGCAACAGATTGAGGGTGCCGTGGTTCACGCGGGGTTCAGCACCATCCATCGTTACCGACCTGGCGGACGCCGACGGTGGTCGTCACCGCCCAGCAAAACAAATACATGATAACAGACACTTACACCTTGCTAGATCACTACTTTCAAATTTTACTGCCAATTAAAAGGTCAAAATGGATCGCCGCGCCGGCGAAGTATGCAGTTTGACGTGGTATGAAGTCAGATTATTATTTGTAACATATAGTCCATTTATGGCATTTATTAAAAGACTAGGTATATTTTTTTCGCAAGTTGAAACTATTGAAGAGTATTTATTCTACCAGGCAACTCATCACACGTTTTGAGTCGTAAAAACCATAGCTCAACCGTCCTTAAACCTGTTAAGAAAGTTTTGACTGAGAACATCCCTCTGAAAAAAATGATACAAGGCAGTAAGCCACAGTGCGAAGGATAGGGCCCTCGTAAGAGCAGGGCTGAAACGGTTGGAGCTACGGATATTACTACTCCAAACGAGCGATTAGTTGCCTGTCAGAATAAAGCCTGTCAACTACATTGTCGTTATATCCTCGAATGAAGTTTACTCATATAATAATGATCGAACTTCACTTGGAAGTTCGTTTGATCATAAATTATTTGTGACAAAAACTCAATGCCATTTTTGGCATTTATAAATTAGTCTCATATTCAAAGGCTGGGTGTATTTTTATTCGCAAGTTGAAGCTATTCAATAATATTGAGAGGCAAATGACGTTTCTAAATATTAGTACTATACATACGTTGCCATTTGGGGACACAATAACTTAAAAAACATAAAATATCTTCTAGGGCTTTCACTGTGTAAAGAGGCCTCATTCGCACCGTTCATTTTCTTCCGGGTAATACCATCCGTCAAACTTCCGTCCACTTATCGGTCCCCTTCACCAATAGACCAGTACATAGTGAAGTTAATTTAAACTCGTAATAAACACCAATAGACAACTGTAGACACATGAGGCTAATAGAAATAGAAAAGTCGCCTATGTGTGCGTAAATTGCACTTGTAGTGTAGTTTTGTGCAATAAATACTTTATGTATCTCTCTCTTTCCTTCTCGACATTTCACTGATAGCTATGGCCTTGTCTAGTCGCATCTAATGCTGGCATTAGTCTGTTTACACTGCTCTCCCACCGCTGCGACCGTGCGGTACTCGCCCCAGTTACTGTCTCCGCACAATACGTCTAAAGCTAAACCTTCTGTTTGAATATAACCAGTACATGTACAAACAATATTAATCACGCACTAATTAATTTGGACTTTGTAGGTTACATACTGTGTTTATGACAAAACATAAAAAGCACACTGTATAAACAGATGTTCCGTTCCCAAAATATTTTATGGTCATTGGCATGGTTATATTATAAGGCTTATACGGAAACAACTTGTGCTTTATTATTGACCTAAATGTTTTTTCTTTTGTTACAGGTGAGTGTGTTTCACGTTTTTGGAGTTTGGCGGCAGAAGTTAACAGGTTTGTATAAAATGTTTAGCATGCCCGCTCAAGTGATCCGGGGATAGTATCTTCTTACAATTTGGACGTAGGTACGTTTGTTCAAGTTGTTTTTAGCTACTTGTGCAAGTGCGCTCGCCTAGGCAACACACCAAACGTCCCTGTAGCGAGTGTTGACTGAGCCGGAGTGTTGACCGGTATGTAGGTTACCCCGCGCGAACCAGCGAGCGGCCCGCGCCCCCCGCCCCCGCACTCCACGCAACTGCTTCTATTATCCATGCATCTATGTTTTAAATAAGATAATGTCAAATGCACAACTCGGCGATAACTGCGCCATTCCAACTTTCGTTTCATCGAAGAATTAAATGATTTACTGCCTATTTTGGCAATGCTACTTTTTACTCGAATAGAGATTCGTGGGTAAAATTTTCATGGAATTTAAACAAGAAGCAACTAATTAATTTACATTCTACACAAAAAAAAAACAGTAGCGTGTACGTACCATCGAGGAAGCGTATCAATAATAATTATATTTTGCTTGCCTTAGTAAATTAGTAAATATTAATATAAAAATAAAACTAAAAAATAATAATAATAAAATACAAAAATATAACATGTAAAACTACAATATTTATAGAGGATGAAACGAAAAACGTAAAATTAAAATTTGTTAAGGGGTTTTTAAATATCAATTACTTTGAACGAAAATACCGACTCTACCTGCGCTAACAAAATTGCGGGCGAAAAGTTAGTTCAATTTATAAGAACCACACACCACAGGTCAGTGGAGCAAGTTGGCTCACTTTTTAGGTGCCATTAAATCAAACAAGTTGAGTTGAAGGCCGTGGTCAGCGTAAATGCTCCGTATTCAAACCCATCATTTTATCGAATTCAATTTCTTCGATTTTATCATTTCATCGAATTATATTTCATTGAACGGTATTTTGCCGTGATACCATGATGTTTTCAGAATATCTTGAACATTCATTAAGTAGGTTAGGTTAGGTAAGGTTTAATACCAAAAAAAAACTTTAATATCGACGCCGCAAATTCGCTTGTAGGCGATTTAGATGGACTGTGTAGGCCTGTTCTCAGAATAATTATGACTACAGTACAAGCACTAGCAGCAGTAGCTACGCAACCGAAGAGCTTACAATGACCTGCACTCGACTCTTTTGTCAAGAGAATACTTCGTGCCTAGATCAGGGACCCACCCAATCACCGATAAAAGCCTCTGAAAGACTAAACTCTCAATAGAATACTTCACTTATATATTCCATAGAGGTTATTCTTTACCTCTATGGAATATATTACTAAGTTATTTGTTAAACTAACCATTCACTATAAGGGAAACCTTAACAGCTAAAGCACAGATAACCCTTATAAATAGTGCTTTAAAAAGCATATCGAGGCTTTTCGAAGTAAATCCCTTATAAAACCCATTCAAAACCCCTTGAATGGGATAGCGGGTTTTAAAAAGCAAATCGAACGGCTTTTCTAAGTAGAACCCTTATAGAAACCCATGGCGGATATCGGGCCGGTCCCTGTTCTAGACCATTTTGAACATGGTATTCTGTTTAGCTGCTTTTGATGCTGACTGTACTTAAGGTGGACCACCGGGTACTGAAACTAGTCCTAGCTATGAACTTCTCATATTTTTTATCATAATCTGCTTTGTTAGGTTCATCTATACTTCTCTAAGATTATGGCTTATCGCGAACATTTTGACTGCTTTTTAGAACACGCTCGGACGTCTGAAATATTTTAAATGAACTGGCTATGGCTATAAGATTCAGCCCGCACGCTTTATATTCACAGTGCAAAGAACCGAACGGATACTACACACATCAAGAATATCCTAACAATAACATGATATTTTGCGTTGCGATAAATTTTAAAATATCAAATGAATGCAAGGATATTTTTATCCCTGGATATCTTTTATGTATAGGTATGTAGTTATGAACGAGTTAGTAAGGTTGGCAGAAACCTTTCGTTCGTTTCCCGACTAATCATACTCGCTACACTAGTGCGGCTTCCCTCTATGAATAATTAAATTCTTCGCGAATTAAAAATGTGATGCATTTGAATTAACAAGCGAGCTTCGTTGGCAACAAAGCGGTAGAATATATTTCGAGTTGCCGATTAAGTATATACTCATAATTTGAGTCATTCTCATTGTTAACCTTTTCATGGCTTTGCCGCGTTCAACCTAGTTACTAACTAATACAATGTATGTATGTAAAAATGTATTTAAAGGGCTTGCAAGGAGAAAATGTGTGAAACTAGCAATAATGTGCAATGCGAACTTGTATCTGCCAAGGTGCTTTGCCTGCGCGGCCTCCACTGATTGAAATCTTCTACTCTCATTCATAGACTTATAGGGTTTCGCACCCAAAGGATGAATGAAAGAATAATAGGAAATGCTTTATACCTACATAAAGGGTGTACCTACTTGACGTAAATGTTACGGGATAAGAAAGCTCTTTACTTACGCGGTTCAGAACATAGTTTTAAGTTTTCTATTTGTTAATTAGTTGAGTTATCAAGGTTTTAATGATACTGACAAGGCAAAGAACGCTGCCTTTAGGTACACCTATGCCTCCCTTTGCGTAAAATAACTATATAATTCGTGAATTTAAATCTCGATATCCTCAATGGCAAAAACGTAGCAAAGTTCCCCCGTGTGGTTGTCGGGTTAGAATAGTGCCACTCCATGTCTTCCCATGGATGTCGTAAGAGGCGACTAAGGGAATAAGGGCTTGTAGTATATTTAAGCGATGGGCTTGCAACCTGTCACTAATACACTAGTAAACTTCTTGCCCTGATTGTGCAAAATGTAGTTACAGAATTATCAACAAGTCTTTTTAGAGTTGTTGGTATTTCTGTAGCTCTGCCTACCCCACTCTGGAAATAAAGGCGTGATGCTATGTATGTATGTATGTATGTAGCAAAGTATTGAATTACACCATAATACCAAAATATCAACGCATTTAAAAAAAATCCATACTTTCTAAGCCATAAAGTATTTCTTGTTTTTCATTCCACTACTTTGACTTTTCGTACTGAAAACAAAATGCTCTACACTAGTGTGGAACGTTACCTCAAAAGTTGGCACAACGAATCAAAGTTTGGAAATCGTGCAACAAATACTACTTACTTAATATAGGCAAAAAATAAAATGATAGCTGATTTTCTTCCATGTGACTTAATTTCGTTTCAATTTCGCACCCATCCTATCCCATTAGACAACAACAAATCAGACAGTTCGGATTGATGTAAATAGAGTTAATTTGATGCAATTTGAGCAATACAGGTGAAACATTGTAGGAATCGCCTGAACTTGAAACAACAAGCCACCTTAGTCTTAACAAATTTTTTTCAGTGTGAGGTGTAAGTTGTATAATGAAGAAAGACAAATGCTTTAGAGGCTTAAGAAAGTATGGATTTATTAATAGATACCTTCCATAATGTATTTAATAGATACCTTCGACGTTATTAAGGTTTGATAATAGCGAATTAAATCTATTTTAGGCAAAGGATGCAAAGGGGTACCGCACGGTAGCGTTCTTTGCCAGTATCATTAAAACCTTAATAACTCCTAAACTAATTAACGTACAGAAAAGTTATAACTATATTTTGGACCGGTAAAGGCGGTTTCTTATATCATAAATCATAATATTTACATTAAGTTCTGGGACACCCTGTATTAGTTATTAATCTGGCCCATGGGTATATTTCGAGCTAATTAATCATCGTGTTGCTAAAAATCTGATTAGGAGTTGATAGTGTTCTTTTTTTTCAAATATCCGAGTTTAAAGATGTCAAAATAAATGTGTAACTCGTATGTAAAATAATGATGACTATCTGAAAGGCGAAACAACCCATTCCGCGAGGGCTTTTTGCGCTGGACGAGTAGAATATTTAAAAATAGGTAGGTGCATAAAAAACCTTACTAAAATATCAACCTTAAGCACTATGATCAACATTATTAGATCAGTAACCAGCCGTGACTCTGTTTATGACATGAATTCGGTAGAGATAATAATCTCACCGACGAAAAACTGAAGGATCTTCGCGATACTGGCACAAACACAAAGAAATGGTAAGTACACGCCTCGCGAATGTGAGCAGCTGTCTCGTGCCCCATATTTTATATCTACGTATATCAAATAGGTACTTGCAGTGTAAGTGCAATGAAGTGAAAGTGCGTTTGGTTTCAGCAAAAGGTTTTTAGTTTTAACACCTGGATCCAAACGGTTCACTTCAGCTACCCGACTATTCCTAGTGCCTATTAGAATACCGAATAACCGGAAAGTATATCAAAAAAGAAAAGTGGCACATTTGAAACGTAGCCAAATATGGCAACGATGAACTCGAGAGCAATTTACAAAACGGCGTACAATGATCTCTCCTCATTACTATAAATTACCGCTACGAAGTGAAAACAAAGACTCGCTTTCGAAAGCGCGAGCGAAATGTAGCTCGGTGGAGAGCCATAGATCATCCGCCGGGATCGCTAATGGACGATGTGTCGTAACTCGGAACGTCCGCTGACTTCTACCGTTCTCTACTCGGGGACTAAATACGAGAGACAAAGTTACATTTCCCTTGTTTATTATGGAATTCAAAATGGCACTCTCGTATAGTAAGTGACTATACTTGGCTGTTGTTCAGTGTGGAGACGGCCCTAGCGGCGGCCATGGCGGTGCACTCGCGGACCTAGCGCCAGCACACTCCAAGTGTTAGTTATAGGTACTACTTATAATATACTAACTATAATGTTCAAGTTCCTGTTTTTTTCAATAATTTCCCATTAGGAATAATAGGTAGTTTTGTAAATATAAGATATATATATATATATAGACTACACGTTGGTCTAGTTGGGAGTGACCCTGCCTCCGAAGCCGGCTGTCCCGGGTTCAAATCCCGGTAAGGGATTTGTGTGATGAGCACGATTATTTGTTTCTGAGTCTTGGTTGTTTTCTATGTATTTAAGTATTTATTTCTCTAAGTATCTTTATCGTTGTCTAGTACCGACGTAGAGCTTAGTTTGGGACTAGGACAATTTGTGTGACACTATCCTGTGATGTTTATTTATATATATATATTACCAACTCACTGTAAATGATAATTAATATTGGTCTGTGATTTTAGCTCCTACGAGCCGATTGTTTTAATCTTCAGATAACTGTACTTGTCTATCATCTGAGTAAATTTAGATATATTTTTTTCATAATTCATTCATTTTAGTCAATCATTTTAAATGAGAATTTGAAAATAGGCCCTAGCTTACGAGTCAATAACCGATGTACAATAAGTCATCAATCTTCGGTTTCCGACCGTTTCCGGTTTCGTAAGCCAAAGACTACTACAGCAAAAGATTCACTGAAATTCGCATGCCATAGAAATGTGCACTTAAGTTCAAATTGTGCAATATCGCGTATGGAACAGAAACTATTTTCGCTCAACTAAAAGGTATGCTAAGTTGTAACCTTCCGTTAAGCAAAACGTCTTCGTTGTCCACTAACGGCCGAACCCTATATTCAAACCGCGGACGGATAGCTTTACTTCGGATTAAAATTTGACACATTTTGCATGGGCAAATGTCAAATTTCAACCCGAAGTATGCTTTATCTATCCGCGGTTTGAATATAGGGTTCGGCCGTTAGTGGACAACGAAGACAAATACTGGTTTGTATAATCAATGACGTGCTTAAAAAACAACAATATAGACGGTAGTTTTTTATACATATTACTTATTGCAATTATACAATATAAATAAAAAATGAAATGTCATGCGTAGTTCAGCTGCAAAAAGTCTGCAAAGCGATACGGCGAACGACATTCTTGATTTTTCATACATATATACATTATTATTTACATACATACCTACACATATACATCGAATGAGGCACCTGCTGTTGGATAGCTCTTAAAAAACATGTGTACCTTTGTTATTTTACTCTTTAGATTGATGGAGATGGGTTTTGAAAATTAATTAACAATAAAATTGACATTTTTGTGACTACACTTCCCACGGCAAAAACAACAATATACCAAAGTTAATTAATATTAAATGCAGGCACATACCTAATAACAAATTCGGAAGGTAACCCATTAAGTATACTTGGTTGGTCTTAAGTTACTAGCTAAGTACCAAAACGTAACCCAACTTAACTACTGTATGTAAAGTAACCTTTGTGCTATTCCAGACTATAATTTATCTATATGCAAATTTGATCGAGATCTGCCTAGCCGTCCTGGTGTGATTATGTAACAAATATGCAAACTGTAGCATTTAAAATATTAGTAAGATACCTAAGATAGGTACTTAACGAGAACGTTCAGTTGTACGCTGATTGGTTGGGCTAAGGGTCGCGTTTGGTTGAGACGTGGCAGCGGCCGCGTGCCGAAGTTTCCGAGAACATGTCGCGTCGCATGCATGTCAGCGCTCCTAATATCAGCTGAATTGCATCCTGAAATCTACAGGTGTATTATCTAACTCAATTTCTTTCGTTTAGTTATGCAATGACATTTAATAAGGAACGAGGGGTTAAGTAATCGTTGCGCTCTGAAACATATTTTTCATTGGAATAGTCCGATCTCATCTGCAATCAATTTTAAAACTAAACTAGACTTTTTCTTGGCCTTGAATTTAATAATAATAATTCAGATTCTGTAAGTTTTATTACAGTACTTATTCACAGTTCAAATGTTGTTTGTTAGGCAAGTTTGTTTGTTTGATTGACATACGCTATTTTCAACTTTCGTATGACACGGAACTGATATATACAGCCAGTCGAACGGCATAGATCTTGAACCTCTGCTCTAAGAAGCACGCACGAAGCTTCAAAAATATTGTGTGGTGCAAGTATTAAGCTTTTCAAGACGATCTGGCTAGAGTTGCGGGAAACAGCTGCATGCGAGTCGCGCGGGACCGACCACGCTGGAGCTCCTTGGGGATGGACGACAGGATGGCTCGGCTACGGGTTCATGCTGTGACTGGACTTTAATAGCTCTCTTTTAAATCAATTTGTATTAGAAACCAAATTTTATTAATGTTATGACCACATGAAGACAAATACCTATGTTCCGAGCTACCTTTTATACGCAACGGTAAATAATGCTTTGCAAAAGTACGAGTATTCAGTCAATCCCCGGGGCTTCGAGCTTAATCTGTACTTAAATGCTAATATTAGAAAATAAAGAAAGAGAGAGAGAACAGATTTTTTAAGTTTACTTACATGTGGAGGGTAATCTCCAAAACTACTGCGCTTTTTTACCTTTTGAAAAACACATTATTGTGAAAATGAAATTAAAATGAAAATTTATTCTTAAAATATTGTTTAACTTTACAAATTGCTTAGGATTCCAACACTAGGCGAGGCCTGTTCTGTAGAACCTCGAGCACATTTGACAGGTCGGAGTATTATTTTGATAGGTATACATAGGTATTACAAAACTAGGTAGGTATATATACAATAAAATAATAATAACAGGTTTATTAGATGGATATATTATATTTTTTTATTCAACCCGGGTAAAATTAGAACAGGCATTATCTTGTTTTAATTGTGGCCTGAGTGCTCGTGTGCCTTCTCCTTAACATAAAAAAAGAACAAAAAATACATACAATTCAAATAATAACATCACGCCTTCGTTCCCAGAGTGGGGTAGGCAGAGCTACAGAACCACCAACAACTCTAAAAAGACTTGTTTATAATTCTCTAACCACATTTTGCACAAACAGGCTAAGAAATTTACTAGTGTATTAGTGACAGGTTGCAAGCCCATCGCCTAACAGCCCTTATTCCCTTAGTTGCCTCTTGCGACATCCACGGGACGACATGAAGTGGCACTATTCTAACCGGCAACCACACGGAAAGTAGTAGTAGTCGATATCAATGTAAAACATATATTTCTGTTAAAATAAACAATTAACATAATGATTATAAGGGATAATAATTTTACTGTTTTCCGATCAAGGGTAGGTATAGGTTTCGGACTTTTTCCTTTATTAGTGCTGTAAGACCTACTTTGATGCCTTTCAAGAATCTTGGCCGTTGATTATATAGCTTAGGTTAGTGAGTCAGATAGTTCCAAATACGGTGATGTTTTTGAACATTGATAACTGATTATGTCATACATAATAGAACCTTTGTTTTTTTTACTTAGCTTTAAGGATTGCTTGGCATCAAATTAGTCTAGCAGCACTGGGGAAAAAGTTATGGCAGTGTAATATAGAGCTGGAGTTCAGGTAAAGAAATATACATATATACACACTGCAGTGTCACTCAACTTTTTATTCGAGCCTGTCCGGACTACCCCGGACGCACTGCCTTGTGTCTAGATGTTGGGAGCAAGCAAGCTCTTCCTTACTTGTTTCTGATCGCCTGTTTTATAAGCTGAAGGAAGGAAAACCACTCACGCCCACGCTGTATGGATTGCTCTAATATATTATCGCTGACATAGACTACGTGTTTGTGTCATAATTAGCAGGGGCTCAATTAAACTTGGTAGAACCATATTGCCTTCGACGAGTTATCGTATTGTCAACGTTACGAAAGCCCTTTTTATTACTTGACAGTAAGGGCGGCCGAGTGAACAACAATACTAAAACAAGTCAAAAGCAATATGTTTTAGTGTTGAATACTCTCAGAGCACTTGAAGAAGCATGTTCGCATCTTGACCAACGTACAGCTCTCATCTCATATTGATTACACTGTTTCGTTCATCTGCTAGTATTGTAGAGAAATAAAAAGAGCCAGAGTTATATCTTTTACCGGTTTATAATCTCCTGGCACCTGGACTGGGATTCTACACGGTAATAACGATATCGTATTTGACGTGTTTCCGTATTGTCAACGTTTTGATAACTCTTATGTCATTTACGATAATGGCGACTGTGACATAAACGATTCTTAAACAGGTCATACGCGATGTCGTTATAACGCAGCTGGACTGCGTTGTCATTCTACACGGTAAAAACGATACCTGTTTCCGTATTGTCAACGTTTTGATAACTCTTACTTACTTGGCCGTTATGGCTGCCGATTTAAAAACAGTATAAAACACGTGAAATGCAATGTCGTTTAAACCCAGCAGAATAGAGGCCCTGAACGTTAAGCAGCCGATACAGATGTATCACTACATCTGTATCAGCTGCTTAATAAACATACAAAATCGGAAAAACTCAGAAATCACGACCATTTTCCGAACACTGGTGCCATTCTATGTTTAATAAATACAAAACTTTATTAGCCTCTCCCGTGCCATCTGTAAATATTCTTATCTTACCTTACTTGTTTATAATCTCCTGGTACCACCGGGGAAAAAGTGAGGGTGGTAAATAGCGCCTAAGTGGATTCCTGTAAATTACACAATGCAATGGCGCTCGGCTTTTTCTTCAAACTTGTCCGAACACACTGCCATCTTTCTAGATACTCCGTGTACTAGCTAGCTTTTTTTCTACTGAATTACAATTATTAACATTGTAGTTTATAGTATTTTGTATCCTTTTTTATGGGTGCTCAGCGGGTCTTACAGATATTTCATCTCGTATTATCAATAAGTGAAATGTATAATTTCTTCTGGGAAATAGAATTATTTAACTCTAAAAATACATACATACGTTACCAGGATTAGTTACGAGCAATCTCGCCGTCTTATTTTATAGTAAAATAATATCGTTTGGTTGCCGGGTTAGAACAGTGCCACTCCATGTCTTCCCGTGGATATCGTAAGAGGCGACTAAGGAAATAAGGGCTTGTAGTACTGTTAGGCGATGGGCTTGTAACCTGTCACTAATACACTAGTAAACTTCTTAGCCTTATTGTGCAAAATGTGGTAAAATAATTATAAACAAGTCTTTTTAGAGTTGTTGTTATTTCTGTAGCTCTGCCTACCCCACTCTGGGAATGAAGGCGTGATGTTGTGTATGTATGGTTGTAAATAATATGTTTCCTTATTTTTGTTTCTAATAAGGTTACAAAAACAAAAAATATGAATTATCATATTAATATAGAAACAAGCGTTTTCAAAAACCTTACTTACCTACCTGTAATAGTACATTTTGATGCAAGTGCGGAAAGTATGTCATTTTACACGAGTCCCGAGGTGTCTTGGCCCGAGCTGCAAGCGAGGCACAAGACTCGGGACGAGTTAAAATGACATAATTGACACAAACTTTATAAAATGGCAACGGTTGTGACCATTCAGCCAAATAAAAATATATGTCACATAGTAATTTAATTACCTAAAATTAAAAATCAAAAAGTATAATCCTCTATTAACCACCGGTAAAAGGTGGATTCATACTACGCCGTGCTGGGCTGGGCCCGGTTTCGGCATAGTGTAATGTGAATCCACCTTAATACCCAATATCCGATCATTCGTATTACTAGTTCAGATTCAGCCCTTTTGATGAGAGCGGTTTTTTGTATGTATGTATTTATGTAATTTTAATATTTAAAATTATATTACCTATGCATGTTTTCAATGCTAAATGACGTTATCAAAAAGTGGGTAAACATGCAAACTCTTTGGTTGGATGCACGGCATGGAAGTTAAAACAAAATTATTTAAAAAAAAAATGGAAAAGTAAAACGCACTAGTGCGAAATATCCAACTTTCCGCACAATATATAGCTACTAAAACCCCCACTTTATGAGCAACCGTGTCAAAAAAGGAATGTAATGAATACTTAGCCTCCCTGGAATACTGCATCAGCTACGGCAGCTACATACCTTGTCGTTGCCGCCGACTTGCGTCATCGGTACAACTACACACACGAAATAACGCCTTTTAATGTTTGAGTTTTTAACGATATAACAATTTCAATCTCGCCTTCAGTCGATTTCTTAGCAGTTTAATCATCAAACCTTGACTTCGACTGGACCTTCTCGCATATCCCTAGTAGGTATCGTTATAATGCAAACTCTAAAGAAACAACAAATAGTAAACCGGTCAAGTTCCAGTCGACCGGTAAGCATACTGGGCATTAACTCGTTATTCCGCTAATCGTATATTAAATCTTCTTTCTCTTCATAAACTCGTCAACTGTAGGGGAATACATAGTCCTGAGTTGCTATTTAGGGTGAATTTTGCTGTTCCAAATAAATTGCCTCGTAAAAGAGTCTACAAGCTGTTCAAGGAATATTTCCGGAAAACAAAGTTGGGTAATAATTTTCCAATCGCGAGGATGCTACGGATGTACAATCACATCCCTGCCTCTGCTGCTGGGATCATAACATTTCACGACTTAAGTGTCAAATAAAAAAAAAAGTGAGTAATTCGCTTCCCTGGATTCAGGAATGTGAGTGAAGTGGTCTCATCATGCTATAGATTTGTCCTTATATATGTTGTATTTCTTAAGTTTTTGTTAGTATTTGGATTCCTAAGAACAAATTCGTGTCTATGTTTATCAAATTTATTAATACTTAATACTAATTAATGTTAATGTAATTCTGGAAATCCTCTTTAATACACTGGGGTTAGCTGTGGTTACCTATGATTACTTAGATAAGCATCCTGTTTAACACTAGCGTAAGAACTCATTTATTTTAATGATGTAATTATCTGTTGGTAATCCTTAAATAAATAAAATAAAAATAATAATCGTTAATTAACGAAGGTATCATACTGAGTAACGGATTAACTTTTAAGTTAACTTTAAGAAATGTTAACGGACTCGTTAACTTCCGTAAATTTTCCCCAAGTCTGTTAATTGTTAATCCAGTACCTAAGTAGTATTTACTAGAAAGATACCGTAGGTACGTACCGCGCCGCGCCGCGCCGCGAAAAACACATTCAGCCTCGCTGTCAGACGAGAACTTCAACATAAGAACGTTCATGAAGGGGAGTATCCACATCACGCCAGATGACTAAATAACACGTACAAAGTCCAATACGTAATTATAATTATTATATACACGCCTTTATTTTATTACCTGACCTAACCTAACCTGTTAACTTCCAGAACCCAAACCAATGCTTTTTAAATTAGCTCACAATGATATAAAAAATGCATTATCACGATTTAACGAATTAACGATTAACGTTAACTTGCTTTAAATCTTCCGGAATGTAACGCTTTAACGTTACTACAGAAGTTAACTTTTTTAGTAACCCATTGGCGATTAACGAAGTTAACTATTTCATTAACAATGCCCAACTATGCCGGTACGGAACACTCGTCGCGCGAGTCCGACTCACACTTGACCAGCCTTTTCGATATTTATGTGTGCGGACATGCATGAATAATATAAATAAATATCCTCTTATGAAAATTTTATTAAGACTTACATACTATCACGCCTTCATTCCCCCAAGACTTTCCAGCGACTTTTACTTATTACGAGTATACACGAGGTGAAGTGGAACTGATGGCGAAGTAACGTGTTACTACGAGAATAAAAAACGTCCTCAATGTTTAACCCAATTAGGTCGCAAAATTAAAAAAGTACTGAAATCTAGCCTCACTTGTTATTAAGTGTTCTCAAAATTAAAATACGAGTACAATAAAAAATGAAAAAGTTTACCATTATCAATGAATAAGTACGAGTAACTATACTATACAAACTACGGCGACGTTTTGTTAAGAGTGATGAGGAGGAGGTGAGGAAGATATTTTTTTTCTTAATGTAGTGATTATGTGCGGCAGTTAATCACATAGTAAATAATTATGATTGAAGTCAAGAATCAAGAGACAAGCAAGAGTTGGCAAGAGTCGGGTTACATGGCTATTGTGTACTCGACACTGGCTTGGAAATATGTGTACTTCGTGCATAATTCAGTTACACCAAATAAGTAATCGGTTTTTCTTGTCAAGAGATTTAAACGATAAAAATAGGTAGGTAAATCTTTTAAAGGTAACAAATGAACATATATCCATACAGTATAGTATGGGCGTGAACTAAGATAGCTGATAATTCAGTTATTGTTGGTAGTTCTCGGCGACTAGACAGCAATGTGCGCTGCGCGCACGCCGCGCCCGTGATCAGTGTGATCGCCTCGCTTGGGCCGCACTGCCGCTGGCTGCCGCGGTCGCGGTCGGCGATCGGCCTAGTTTCGCGCTCGGAATAGGCGCCGCCCCCGCCTTGCGCTGCTCCAGCCAAGAAACCAGCACTAAAGGACAACTCACACAACAACGCGGTTCACGGCTAATATACTAGCCTATTTTTAATGACGGCTCAAAAGATAGTCCAAGCGGTTTGACGGTCTCGCGTCAATATGGGTGAGGTTTCCTCATCATCAGCTCGTTCGACCCGGACACGTTCACTGCTGGACACACACTGCCTAACTCACTCTGGGTTACTTACAAGCTAATTCTTAGCAACAGTCACGAAAAACCAAATAATTTTAGATTTTTAGGAAGGCCTACATCTAAAGTTATACGCGTACTAGCTTTTGCCCGCGACGCCGTCCGCGTCGAATTCGTTTATCGCTGCTCCCTCGGGACCTAAATTTTCCTTCCCAGGGATTCAAACTTTCTCAGATTTTTAAGCATGAAGAGTTAACAGACAAACAGACACAGACACACTTTCGCATTTATAACATTAGTATGGATTACAGTTTTAAGCTGTAGATGAATTATCGAGAACATGGAATTGCATTTGTAGTGGTTGTACCGTTTGCAACAAAAGGAGAATAATTTTCTCTTAATTTAATAAAGTTACATACCCTTAAGAAATGGAATAAGTAGTAGTCCTCTGTTTTTTGCTTTTAGTCGCTATCATGCTCTTCATCTGAGCTGTCACAAGTGTTGATAATAAGATTGTTTAAAATTCGATCCATTTCCCCTTCCTGACATCGATTTTATTTTCTTCACTTTCGACCTGGCGACAAATATTTTTCCAGTCCAATAGTATTCATTCGTTCAGTTGCTAAACTCATAATGCCATGCATGTTTAAAAACGTTTCTTTTCGCTACATATCCTTTTATCATGGACCAAATATTTTTGATCGGTTTGAATGTCGAGTGATACGGTGACAATCGTAAAACGGAGTGACAATGTTCTTTTAAAATTGCATCTATGTGGTACTCACGAAAGCGCTCTTTATTTTGTTTAATTAAATCATACAAACTGGGCCTCTATTCAGGTGCGTTAAAACGATATCGTGTTTGACACGTTTAAGAATCGTTTATGTCACAGTCGCCATTGTTGTAAATGACATAAGAGTTATCAAAACGTTGACAATACGGAAACAGGTCAAAAACGATATCGTTATAACGCAGTTGAATAGGGGCCCTGGTTTCGTACATCAACGGGCTATATGAAATGTGGTGTTCTGTCAACCAATCCATCATTTCTTGTTAATGAGAATTTGACGTTGGAGCACAATTCAAAAGTTTGTTGTGATAGGACGCATTATCTACGATAAGTACGCTATTTGGTTTAAGGTTCGGTATTAATTTTTCTTTTAATCATTTTTCGTAGTTGACAAAGTTCATCTGGTCATGGTAATCTCCCGTTTTTGGTTTGCCTTAAACATTAACAAAGCGTTGGGAATAAAACCATCTTTTCCTCCTGCGTGCACTATTATTAACCGCTGGCCTGTACTGATTTGTTTTTTTACACCAAATTCTGTTCCATCGGTCCAAGCCTCTCCGGACACATGTGAAGTGTGGATGTAGGTTTCATCAGTATAAACTAGTGGTCTATCTTTAGACCGATATTCCGCAATTTTGGTGAGGTAATTTATTCTTAGCAGTCGTATGTTGTGTCTTTCCTTTAATATTTTTTGGTTGTCCTCGGTCTTTTTCCATTTAAATCCTAATTTTTGTATTTGTTTTCGTAAGGTGGAAATGCATTTGTAATTTATATCGAATTTTAACACAGAGTGGAGTGTAAATGTTAACGGTCTGTATCTAAACCACTCTTTGCATAAAACTAACAGGACCTGCAGCTAATGCTGCAAGAGTTGCACCACGCATCTCTAGAGATTGGGTTGAAAATGAATATGGAGAAAATAAAGGTGATGGCCACAGTCGATTTATCCCGAAACCCTATCGCGCTAAATACCCAATCTTTGGAGCAAGTGACTGAATGTGTGTACTTGGGGCAGAAGATTAGATTCGGACACGACTCTGTGATTCGGAAATTAAGAGAAGAATACAACTGAGTTAGGTTGCTTTGGGAAAGCTGAGGAATGTGTCCCAGTCTAAGATACCCCAGTCATTGAAGACTAAAGTACTTATATATAACAGTGCGTGTTAGCGGCCTTAACATACATATGTGTGCGAAACATGGCCACTTACAGTGCAGATGGTAAACAGGCTCAAGATGAGCGCATCATGGTCGGTATATCTCTTCACGACAAAGTCCGAACGAGACCCTTACATAAAAACAAAAACTGCTTATTATTCCAATAATCCAAGGAATTAGATCGTAATATAATAAGGGAACATAAAAGGCAACCTGAGTAAGCCGTGGTGTCAAACCCTCGTCCTAATACGATATATTGTTCAAGTAAATAAATTAACTGTAAAACGGGAAAATAATGAATAGCTTCTCAACCAATTAACTTAGGTGTTTTCTAGTGGGTTTAAAAATTGGTCCCTTTATGGTATCATCTATGTATTATATTTAATGGATTACTATTGATATAAACTATATGAATCTGCAATAAATGACCGGTGTAAAGCCGTATAGCTAAGGACTTCAGGCTGTAAAATATTCATTACAAACATATAAAACAAAAGTTTATAATCAATCAATTTAAAGAGGGAAAATAATGTCATCATCAAATTTTGGATAGTTGTAATAGAATATTAAATTATATGCAAATAACAAAACTATTATCTTTTCTGATTTTGCCCCGGGGCCTGTACAAAACCGTATACTATGTACGACATTGCCCCGGAAGTCACAGAGCCACCATGCATGCTCTGCACTTAAAATCAATCAACTCCCTCAAGTCTTAGCCGGTGCAGCCATCATGAGACCAGCGTTTACAGCCCCTGCATTGCACCCAACGCGACTAGCACCATATTCTTCTAGACAGTAGAGGAAATTATTCTCATTAGCGTTTTACCGTTTTTCATAACCTCCGAGTTCCATTCTTGTCTATTTGACGTCCTTTTATAGTTACGTGGCATTTTTATACTGACTAGAACAATTAAAAAAATATCGTATTCATTACTTCCGGGTCAAAATCGTATATGATACGATTTTACCCCGTACAGTTGTGACCCCTCGGGTTTAAGTATAAACATGTCATTTACAAGTAAAATTCTATATAAGTTTCTTGCGTTGTAAATATCATAAAGAACAAACAAATATGCACACTTTAACAAAAACCAATTGCAGACTTACCTCGTAACAAGTTTCATTCACTGATTACTACTTAAATTTACGCCAAAATAAGATCAAAACCGTCGAAAAACATTGAAACGGAATATTTCGATGTGGTGGGTGCATGCAGCGACCAGCGTCTGTTGACAAGTAGATCCCAATGGCGGGCGCCGATGAGCGGTTTGCGCGCGGGAAATTTGAATTATTGACAGAAATAAGGCCACGGTACGGTTTTACCCCGGTATACAGTTTTGTACAGGTCTCCCCTAATAGATACCTGACGATAAACCTTCTTATAGAGCGTGTAAATTTCATAAGAGCATATATTTTATCCAGACGTAGTTAACGATCATACAAATCATGTAAGAAAGATATTTTTCTGGTAATTTTTATTATTGAATGGCAGTTAATTTTTTAAAGTTTGTCTTAGGAGCAATGTACGAAGTGTGAGAGCGTCCATCGGTCGTCATCGTATTGCCTGTATCCGACAAGACAAGTGCAAGGACGAAATGTGGAAAATAAGTACCTATCTCAGGCGAATGAATTAAGGCGAGCATTAATGATCCTTATTTTTGACTTTTATTGACGAAGTGAACAAATGGCGAACCATAACTCATGAGTCGTGACACGACCATTACGTAGAGGCTTTAATTTAATTGGCGCAATGTGTGATACATTGCTTGCTGAATTAATTAGTAAGAGTTTTCATGTTAATTAGTGTGTATTTTTTATTGTTAAAATATATGCCCGTAAGAAATTTACACGCTGTAGGTATAAGAGATACAAACTTAAATACATAGAAATCATCCAAGACTTAGGAACAAATATTCGCGATCATCAGTAATATCAGTATCATCACCAGAGGGCGGAATTTCTTATGGCAAAAATTTTGAATGTCATAGGGATAGAACATTTTGCTTTATCGACTTTTCCAGTTATCGATATTGCGTAAATACTAATCTCTTTGTTATTTTAGTTTTGCTTTAATATTAAAATGTAAATGTAATTTTTGACTCGCATTTAGTTATTGTTTTCAACAATACGTGAAGATTTAAGATTTGATTTGTAAATATTATGTTATTTTTGACTAAAACACACGTCTTTATTAACGGTACATAACAAATGAAAATAAAGCTAACTCTAAGACAGAACTGTACAACAATAATGGAAACTACACCTACATTTACCAAAAACTATATTAATCTAAAAGACCATTACCAAAGGACATTGTTAATATTGAAAAACTATGTTGCTAAGTGTAATGTCGATACAATACACTTAGCATTAATTAGGTATAATTATATTTGGTAAAAGATCTTGTGCTACGTGAACCAGAACTACTTGTCGATAGTCGATAAAATACTTCGTTCTATCCCTATGACATTAAAATTTTTGCCATGATAAATTCCGCCCTCTGATCATCACACAAATATCGGCCCTTACCGGGATTTGAATCCGGGATCCTTAGCTTCGTGGGTAGAGACACCACCAACTAGGATAACGTGTCGTCAAATAACTTTATATATGATTTTGATGCATTGTACACATTGATTTTCTGGTATTTTAACTTTATGGATCCCAATTGTATTCGTATCTTGATCATGCCTCATGAATCTTATGATACGAGTATATACCCTCAGTAAAATATTACAAGTGTTGCATACTCGAACGTACATATATTATGTTAATGTAATAAAACCTATAAAAATCATTACTTACATCATTACAAGGAAACCACTAACAGTATTATTTTTGACAGATGCCGCCGTCACTTAGCGATGGCGAAGTGTGAAAGAGAACACAAGGCTTTCGAAAGTGACAGGCGATAGACCACTTACAGCATGAACATTTTTTTCGGAAGTTTAAGAGGAGGCGGTTCGGTTTCCTACTGGTATGTATTTTGTGAACGTTGAATATTCTCTTCTTATTGAAATTGTCATGTAGCGAGTGTATCTGCCTGCCAGGCGAGTTCAGTTCTTGATCGGTTTACAAGATGTGTAGAGTGGTTGTTCGTTTGTTGGTTTAGCCTTAACCGTTCAGCGCCTCAACATTGGTACAAACATAGTTAGTTTATTCCTGGACCAATAGCTATGTTATTCGTGCGTTGTTAATTACATAGAGACGTCACTCTTGATAACATTGTTCAATTGTTTTAAGTAACGGAGTGAGTATTTTAATTTATGAAAATGGCCACATTATCTGCATAGTTAATTTGATTACCTACCGAGTGCAAGATAGACCAAAATAAAAGCAAAAGGCTTTTGTTTCAAAAAAAAGATTTTTTTATTACTTAAAAGATTTTTTTTAAATAATTAAGTATGTTAATATACAAAAAACATAAGAAATCTTGTCCCGTTCAATCTAGATCGTTGTAGATAGTTACGAGTAAGGGTAACCGAGGTCGAGTATCCGCCATTTCTGGATAAGTATGTTTAATTTGGGAATTGATTCCGAAACTAGTTCCCTAATGGTTTTTAGTGGAGAGACACCGTGTTGACTGAGTATTCAGCGCTGTTCAGAAGGGTATCTTAGCACAAACTTTGCAATCATACGTCGCGTTATCGAATCGCCTTTACTATTGGGAAAGGTATTCTGAATATATCTAGAGCACTAATCCCTAAAACAGACTCACGTTTGAGTACATTATTTTACGTAGGGGAAGTACGTACAAAATGACATATATGTACAAAATGACACAGGCGGTCTATTTTGAATTTGGCGGACTTTAACACGAAACTGACAGTGTCACATCGCGGCCATATTGGTTTTCTATAACCTGCCATATTTTGAACGCATCACTTTCATTCGTCTGGGTGTCATGGCCGAAGACAGGTATTCACACGTTGCGAGTTTTTTTCATACCGACAAAGTTTTTGTTAGAATGGTAAGTTTTTTGTTATTGTACCTATCAACTTAGCATTTATTTAATTCCTTAAACATTTATCATTATAATAAATAAGTTATTTTTAGGAAAAGTACTCTGTGTGTATTTATTTTCAAATTTTATTGTTTTAAAACGCTGTACGGACAATACAACATACATGTATAACGGACAAAGTGGCATAGGTAGAGCTCATTGGTGTTGACTAGTACTCCTAATATGTTGGAAGTAAAATCCAAAAATGAACGCAAAGCACCCCCAGCAAAGAGAAAACGCAAAGCTACCAAAAAATTGTTCGAAGACAATGACGAGGAAGAAGCTTTTCCTACCGTTTCTCATGATGACGAAGAGGATTGTGCTTGTATTTATTGTAACGACCTCTATTCAAGATCTAAGCCCGGAGAAGACTGGTTGCGGTGCTTACAATGTTCGCTTTGGGCTCATGCTTCCTGTGCCGATGTTCCAAGAAGAACTAAGCGTTTCATTTGCGAATTATGCCAATAATTGTGTACCCTTTATTTGTATGTCATTTTGTCCATGAGCAATATGTCATTTTGTCCGAAGCATATGGACAAAATGGATTATGACTGATCTCAGTTAAATATGTTTTATTTTTTATTCTGTTGTTTTTTTACTGAAAATGTTTATTAGGTTGGCTAGATTAAGGACCAAAGATGATTAATGTAAGCTATGACTGTGCAGTGAACTACCAATTAAAAGTTATAATACAAAAACAAAACTATGTCAATATACAATACTATGTAATAAACTATGTCATTTTGTACATACTTCCCCTATACTTTACCTTTCCTGCTCGATGACGATACAAAACCCAATAGGCTCATTAAATCAGCAAACCCTGGACATAATTGGATAACCCGTTATTTTTAGTATTTTATCTGATATTAATATTAAGTATCAAATAGATATTTATTAGCTACATTTTAAAAAAAACCGGGGTCGTGTCCGTATTTTATAAAATCATTTGATATCGTACACTACCTAACTTTTTCCTAAAAGCAAATTAGTGAGCCAAATACCTTGTTAGTATAATTTTGAGGTGCATTCAAATGCGATCACTTTATAGCAAAATTAAACTGAAACCAAATTGGCATGAAGGTTTTTTTTCACTGTTTTTATTTGATCTCAATATCTAGATAAGCAAAAATGGTAACTATGATAGTTTTATAAGCTTTAATGCATCTTTGTAAACATTTAAGACATTTTTTAAAATAAAAAATAATAATTGAGTACCACGGTATGTCTCATAAATTGATCTTGTCCCAATCTAAGCTCTAGGCTTGTACTATGGGTACTAGACAACGATAAAAATACTTGTACTTGGATAGAGAAATAAATACTTAAATACATAGAAAACATCCAACACTCAGGAACAAATACTCGTGCACATCACACAAATATCTACCCTCACCGGGATTTAATTTAAACCCGGAACCGCCGGCTTCGGAGGCAGAGTCACTCCCAACTAGGCCAACGTGTCGCCAATTTTTTAACGTTTAAAATGTATGGTCACTCAAGAGACAAGACGGTAACTCAAGGGACTTAAGGTGGATTACATGCTTAGTGTATGTATTTTATATTTTAGCCTTATTATTGCGTGCGAGATAAATTAATAAACCTCTTTTAGTTGTTTTATCGGGAGTAAAATAAAAACAAAAACATAGAATAGGAAACATTATATTAAAAAAAAAAAAAAAAACTAAACAGGAGGTCTTTGGTCTTAACCTTTTATTGCAAAAGAAGATATACATGGCTTTTAGCATGATTCATAATTTTAAATGGGTCCTTTTGATGATTTGAACTATAATTAATCAAAAAAGTAACTTAGGCCGTGTTGTTTGGTCCGTAGTTAACTGAATATGGTGGTTTAAATTCGAAAAAGAGAATCAAAAATTTGACACATTCAATTGAGATTTAACCATTAGTTACGATGTTTAACAATTAGTTTAACTACTGATCAAACAACAGGCCCTTACTGAACATTCTTTATTAATAATGGTGTATATTTTAGGATGTGGATTAATTAGTTTAATTTGGATATCTTTAACTGCTGGAATACAAGCATTTATTATGCTGTACTTATGACATCAAATATGTTTTAAATTTAGTTTTTAGGTTTTTTTACATTGACGCGGAACCCTAAAATAATTTTAATTTTAACTATAAATAACAACACTTTATATTTTAGAGAAAGAAAATCACATTTATCGAATTATGTGCATTTGCAGGTTTTGCTAATTTGGTGCGCCTACAAGGCCAATGTCAACTTACTATTCAATTTTAGTACTACTTGTACATACGGACACGGGGCGCTTTAACTATCGCCATATTTTATGATTGACGTTCTTTTAAAAAATATATACTTATTCATTTATTTAGCATACAGAACTCGTATGACATCTTTCTACTAAGTTAAGATAAACAGTAAAGTTGTAAAGTAGTAAGTGTTTAAATCGATGCCAGAGTGTCAGTAAGCTACCCTCCATACTACTGTGTGACGGCAGGTATAACCGCCCCTCTCCTCAAGCTCAATCTTAACAGTCTTATATAGGTGGTACTAAAGTAGTCAGGTTACATTACAGCTTACATTACATAAATATAAAGACGCTTACACGATAGAACGTAAAAGTTGGTGCTCGGGGTACATTCAACGCAACGATTGCCTACTACCTGTCTGCTAGGCTAGGATGTCAAGATTGAAACAAATCGGAAATTCGTCGATTCAATTACAAAATTCGACTCTAACCTAGATTCCGTTCCATCCCCGAAGTTACAGTGGATCAATACAAGGGGTGACCCGTGAAGTCTGCTGGCGTGGGTAAATCTTTTACTCGTGGCGGGCGTGAACTTCGACCTGGGTTTGGAGGTCATTAACATTTGGGCGGGTCGCGAAAGTAGGGCGGTGCGTCGGCTGCAGCGTTACCGTGGCGACGGACCCGCGTGCCGACGCTATAATTCGGCCGCCAAAATCTCCGTTTGCTGAATAACACTGGTCAGATATTGAAACGAGTGCCTGTTTAAGTCTGAGTTTTTAATTATTTCGTTTATTCCCGCCTGCCTACAAAAAAATATCTCCAAAATTCTCCTTAGATATTGGGGACACGCAACTCTAAAAAAAATGACACGTTTCGAGTTTAATATTGCCTATTCGATTCTCCAAATCTATCAATTGATAATTATATGTACATAACAATTTTTTATAACCTATCCGATGTTATAAAGTAAAAATAATAATATTTTTTACATGTATGGAAGGTATCCAATTATTATTTTTAGCACTTTATCGGCGTTTTTTAAACGTATAACTTTGCCAAGTTACAGGTTTGTAGTATCAAGAGTCTCGAGATAAAATGAAGACAGACGGACAGATGGACATGGTGGAACTACCCTTATAGTCCTCGTTGTCTACGGAAATACTATGTGAAAATATCGAAATATAATAAGTATAGAAGTCTAAGGGCGAGTTGTTTGATCAGTAGTTAAACTAACTACTTACCCCCTTACTTATGAACGTGGAATAAGCTTGGAATAGTTTATGCCATGCTTTGTCCTTATCTGTAATTGTGACATTTGCATCTGACAGAAAGTGACAAAGCATGGCATAAACTATTCCAAGCTTATTCCACGTTCATAAGTAAGGGGGTAAAGTTCGAAAAAATAATCGTTATTTTGACACATTTCCTTGAGATTTAACCATTAGTTACGATTTTTAACAATTCGTGTAACTGAATCACTGATCAAACAACAGGCCCTAACTGACGCTAAGAAACGCCTCACTGACACTAAGTCAGTGAGCCGAACCGCCTAAGTTGTTTATAATCACAGCAGAAACAATTTGATTTTAATGATTACCGGATTTAAATAATGCTGCAAAAATGACAATTTGTATTGTGAATTAGTGCAAGACCCACACAGATGCAAAGCACAGTGAAAAGTTCAAGTCAAGTTCAAAAGTTCTCGTACTTAAATGTCATGACCGATGTAAAAGTCTTAGCAGCCCCGAATTGTGCAGAAAGTGTGTTAACATTTATTTACAATAATATTAATAATATATAAATGAATATAGTTTATCACTCATCTATAGGTGCGATATATTTGGCACTTTGGATGCAGAAGACTATTTGATGCTAACTGTAAAGATATACCCTTTTACGACTTTATAATAGTATAACATAATGACGTTCGAGGGGCAATGGGGAATAATCAGTAAGTTTAACAAAACACTATCTTAAAAAAATATTAATAAATTCATTATTCAATTACTGTGTTATTTTAGATCTTAAACCATCCACGTCGAGTGTTGAAATACTTGGCCGCGTTCAAGTAAACCTTATGAAAAAACAATCTTAAAATAAATAAAATTCTTGAGTCAGAGAGCTGGTAACGAATTACAAATTTTTGTCTTTCAAATGGTAAAAAACTTTATTAATATCAGTAGTGTCTACTCAAACGTTATATCAAGACATAATAGCTTCAAGCTGTTACTCAATGAATATTTAGTTGATTATCGTAACCACTCGATATATAAGATATTTTCATTTCATAAAGTGGGTATTTTAAAGCGGCTTTGACAGTCGTTTTTGTTTTAGGTAACCCTTCCATACTTATTATATTTCGCTGAGTGAAAGAGTTTTATATCACATAACTACACGAACGCCTGATAAATCTGTTTCGTATTTAATTATTATTTTGTTTTTGTATCTCAAATAATAAGCAAATGTAGGTAATATTATTTATAGGACAAGTATGTAGTTAACAAAGTCTTAGCAACTGGCCCTTTATTAATAAAATGGTAATAATATTATTATGGTGGGTCCCAACTTTCCATGAGTTAAGAAAATTTTGTTTGAAACCAATTAAACTGAGTAATAAATGAACACGATTCCTCTTATGTAAAATATATGTAAGTAAGTCATAAAAGGCGAGCGGAATTCATAGTGTCCCGGCGCATCAACGCGCATGGTACGTCACCGCCCGTTCATAAAGACCTGAAAATAGGTCAAAAGGGGGTCGATCCACTGTCACTACCATGACCCGATACACCCATAGCTATAGGCCACGCGGCACGTGTAATACCCACTTCGAGTGACCTTCGAAGTTTCAAGCGGGGTCAGGCAGGATGGCACCGACGCAGGATCAGCGCCTACGAATATTTGTATGGTTTCTTCAGATTACGTTAATTTTGGTTAGTTTTCAATTGTTCTGTTTTCCTTTTAAATTAGGTGTTTTTTTGTATTATTTGAGGACTTTACACTAAGAGATTATGATTTTCGCTTTTGTAAGAAGAAGAAGAGCTTAAATTTTATTTTAGACGTGTTGCGACAGGTCATGGAGTAATGAAGTACCTATTTTAATAATGAATGTTACACTTACCGAAAAGAAAGAAGCATACCAATTAGACCGCAAAAAAAACATACTTAATTATTATAGTCTCTTACATAGGGGTAACCTGTACATACCGAGAACCAGAGTAAATCAGCACGGCATGTCTATTTTTGTAATTATGCCCATTTGTTGTATGCACGCTCAAAACACGCTCGACCCGACCCGAGTTCTGCTGTGCCTCTCGTTGGTCCAACGCCAACAAAGCCACACATTCAGTTTTTAATTAAACTAAATTATTAGCTTTTTTACAAGTTATCAATAGATAAAGTTAACAGTCACTTTCAGTTCTAAATTTATATGTGCGCTGTTTTTTTTTTTATTTTAGTTCGGTCATTGTACTTACATACTATAAAAGGTTTCATACCTACCGACTGGAATTGGTTTTATGCTGGTATCAGATGGGTATGTTTAGGGGTCTCGATGGTCAGCTTTGAGAGCGTCTGCCAAGCACTTCCGGCAAGAAAAATACTGACAGATTTCGTTTTATCTATCGGTAAATTTCGAACTGTTGCCATAACTATTATTTTAGTATCAGATGGGTAAAGTAACGCCGCCTTTTTCGCACCGGAAATGGCTTGACTTTATTACTTTCGACAAGTTCCTCCGTGACAGACTATCGAATTCGGACTTAGCATCACATTTATGGGAAATGAAATCATTGTACATTTCATCGCGGTATCAAGTCGGTACGAAATTTGGCAGTCAGCTCTCCAACTATTAATAGTGATCACATTAAAAAAAAACTTTTAAAACTGTAGAGACATTTGTTAATTAATAATATTTTAATTGTTTAATCAAAATCAATGGCCTATCTAGGTTTTTTGTACAATCATATTGTGATGAGGACTAGACGTTACAATTTTAGTCTGGGAAAAGGTTATTTTAGTTTAATAAGATTCCTATAATTTCTTATTATATCTGTTTTTTGCTAAGATAGCACCAAATAACTTTTAAAGTGTTCATACTAGTTGTTTTTTTCGAGTTATTTTTTTGTGTTTTGTTGGTGCGGCCTCGGAGCTCTACACTGCATATGGTCCGACATTCCCTTGCCCGGTTTTTTAACATTGGCTTCGTCCGGCACCCAAAGTCGAAAACTTGGGTTAAACATTCGGCGTAGGTATACATCCAGAACAAATCTGCAAAAATTAAGAACCAACGGATCTAACACAAGGATTACTTGCATGATAATGAATAATTTAAATAAAGTTACCAATATTTTTTTATATTAAAAGGTGCAAAATACTTACCTACATTATAGGTACTGCGTACTCGTACCTAACATTTCATTTTTGAAAGGGTTCGTTTGGTCATTTAAATTTAAAATGCAAAATTAACTAGAATGTTGATTGAGTGTGGTATATTTTAAGTGGAAGCGAATAGTTGACCTTAATTTGTTCTGCCATCGCACAGAGCTCGCAGATGTTGCTGGTAGGCCAGTCTGTCGTCGGCCGCAACCGATACGATGTACTTACGAGTAGCCTAGGTCGTGGTAGCCTATGGGCTCGTTATTCATTTCATATATAGGTATTTTAAAGTTCGTTCGTGCTGCTTCATTTAAGTAATTAATTGTAGAAACAAGGAACATAATTTCCCAAAGATGACAACGTGAAAAACATATTCCGTTATTATTTATTAAAAATCGTTGGATCCTTTTAAGGGGAAGAATTTCTCAGTAACTTCAAACTTTAAAAAGATACCAAGCACCAACAAAAATGTTTTAGGGTCAAAATAATGTAGGTAGGGATATTTTTGATGTGTATTTAAAGGCCCGAGTTCATCTCCAAAACAGAGGGTCTAATACCCACCTAGTTTAGGAAAAAGCTCCCGAAAGCGCCAAATCGGTAGAGCCTTTTCAGAAAAACCATGAATATATAATAATATGGATATAACATATACATATTCAAGTGTTTCTTGAAGTATATTTGCTAACTATTATAGTTGACAAAAAACGTAGTTTATGGGGTTCAAAAACTCAATTTAAAAAATTTATGTTTAACTTTTTTGTGATGAAAATTACAAGGTTCCTATGAATGTTAATCTTAAAAAAGGATTATCTTACTGCTTGCAAACGGCTAAAGCACTTAGAGGGTTTTCACCATGCCGTCAAAAATATATCTCAAACAAGTTTCAAATAACATTTGGCAATTTATTTTCATCTACCTATATGTAAATAATAGGGCCAATAAAAGATAAAAAAGATAAAATTTGTTTCTTCAGTAAGTAGGTCGCACGGGCACTTTTACACGTCAAAATCTACCAGTGCTTCTTAAGAGGAGACCACTACTGTGAAGGAACGGCGCAATAAACTTAGCAGTCAGTATTTTTTAGGGTTCCTTAGTTAAGCTAGAAACCCTTATAGTTTCGCCACGTCTGCCCGTCCGTCCGACCGTCCGTCCGCAGCCTAGCTCAGATACTCTTAGAACTAGAAAACTAATTTGGCATGAATATACATATTTGGGTCATACACAGATTTAGGTTACCGTCTTTCCTGTAGACATACCGAAAGGCCTAATTTTTTAAGGCCATTCACGATAAAACACTGTCGGAATTGCTTTAGACCTATCATATAAAAACATAACTTATACGCACACAAGCTCTTAACTATGGACCAGTAGAGACAACTGTTGTTTTTAAAAGTATGTAAGACCCATTTATTAGTCACGCCAATAAAGTGGTAAAATCAAAACTAAAAAAAATTTTTTTAGTGTACCTTCTTTATACGTGCCGCGGGGACGATTAAAGATAAAAAGATAAAAGTGGTCTATTCAGTAGGTAGGCCGCACGGGCACTTTACACGTCTAAACTCTACTGGCGCTTCAAAGAGACCACCGCTGAGAAGAAGCGCCTCAAGAAACTCAACAGTCAGTCGTTTTTTTTTAAATATTTCTTATGACAATGATATAACTTAACCTAGCATTATATAAATCAATTAAGTAATAAAAATTACAAATATATATATATATATATATATATATATATATCATGCATATATCATGCGTAGTTAAGCAGGAAAAAGTGTCGAACCAAACAAGAGCAAACAAGAGCAAATTAATAAAATAATAATAATATTTATACCTACCCATGACGATGCTAAACTAAATGAAATGAAAAATTAAATAAAGTTTCGATACGTTCTCCTACAGAAACCGTGTCCCCTAGACTAGATAGGTACTAAGCTGTTACGTTAGGTATCTTAGGCCAAGCATTTTTGTCTGTTAGATAATCCTCGACCGTATAAGTAAGCTTTAGACATTAACGACTTTTTTAAGTAATTTTTAGTTTTTAAGGGCTGAAAATGGTAATTTATTATAGAAAATAATGCATTGAGCTACAAATGATTTATATACTTTGCGGACACGAAATTTTCTAATGGCAATTTTATTTTTATTTCTAGTATTAAAATTATGAATAAGTATTACAATTTTTAATAAAAGATTCATGGTTTATTAATCACATAAATAATATTTCCATAAATAAATTGTGACGCTACAGTCAAAATATTAATTTCTTTAAATAGTACTCTTAAGGTATCACGGGAGTATACTCGTATAGAACGAATGGCCCTTTTTTGTAACACGAATATAGTCTGTATATCAGCCGCTTTTCCCCAAACTAGAATACCGTTCGACGTACTTAACACTATGAAAATAACTATAATAAACTAAGCGAGCTGTCTCAAAATTGGTAAGTTGCCTGATTTTCCTAACAGCGTAAGCTGTATATCCCTAAACCTAAACTTGTAAACGTCAAACTTGATTCTAGTTAAACAAAAATAGACATTGACTTTTATAAATTTGGGTTTGGGGCTATTTGGAATTACAGAACACTAATCGGAATTGGCCCCGATATTCATCAATTAGTTTTCTTTGACTTGACCATTGTGACAGAATTAATGAGCCTTCATTGATAATACGAATGTATCATCCGGCAGCATCTAGTGGGGAACACTTTAAAATTCCGAACTATTTTTTTCCGAATATTCACTCGTCCAAATTTTAATTTTTCCAAAATCTATGTTACGTTGGAGCTATTTAAAATAAAATGCAAAATTTAGTCGCTAAATGTAGGTTAGGTTTGGTTTGATTTATAAGCGATATCAAAAAATAAGGTCTTAAATTCTTAACACGTACGCCATCTGTTATAAAGTAGCCGACTTAAAGGAAACTTTAAAGTGTTCGACTACACGTACGTTACAGTCGCGGCAACGGAGACTCAATTCGTAGGGCCCCTGACATTGGCTGCCCGACCTCACTCCGCCTTTTGGCAGTCGCCTTGGCATTGCAGCAACAGCATTCAAAAGGCAGGCATTCAAAATGTGTACTAAGTAATTATACTGGCCGCTCGGCCTTTACCTTCGCCTCTCATAACAGTCATTATACATATTCTACTCGGGTCGATCTCCTTTGTTTGTTTTAACGTTCAATATTTTTAAAAGTTGGATTCCTCCAACAGATCTGTCTTTGATCACTCTCTTAATTTATTGAAGGGTTTAATTTTTCAAAACACTACCTACCTACTACTTTCATTAAAATTCAGTGTCACGCACCGCACGTGCGTATACAAAATCTGACTGTAGTTTTTATGGACAAAATGTAGAGTACAAATTGACTGGAATTTTACTTTTTAAAAATTAATATTTTTTGTAACCTGACCTAATTTGTCTAATCTTTTATACCAGTTTCGTAATTAAATTTGGTGAACTTCTTATTTTATACTTTATGCTTTTGTCGTAGGTAGTTCGAATTAAAGTCGACATTTATTTATTATTTGCGTAAAGTAGGTATCTACTTGTAACTTGAAGCCCGAGGTTGGTTTCGGGTTGAAGACGAGTTTCCACGAAGATGACAACGTGATAGCTTTTTCATCAAACCGTTCCTGGAAGCTTCTTTGTTTTGGTATTGTTTGCTGTCGTTTTAGCAAAAAATCCGAGCCATAGAATCAATTGAAACCAATGAATTCAAAATATTGGGTGAAAAAAATAATGAGCCATGAAGGGGAAGTACCTCATATCCTTAGTCTTAGGTAACTCTGTCTTTTTTTAATGCATTCTCAGTTTTTATTATGAGACCTTATGTTTCAGAAAAGTTACCCTTATTATTGGTCCTATCGATTAGTATGTTAAAGTAGTAAGTGCTTAATTTGTGCACTTTTTTTGTTGATTCGATCCCCGGACCAGGTAAACTTAAAAAAAAAACTCTGTATGCAGTTATTAATCCTGAAAAAAAAATGAGCTATTTTACGGATTTCAGATACCTACTTCCCTTCAGAGTCCATTGTTCTTTTTCGCCATGTATATTATTCATATTGTTCGTTATCCTATAATTTGTTTGTTGATTTGACTGTGTATTTAAACACGAAATTTGTGTTATCAATTGTCACTGAAAGCTATATGTTGAAGACCTTATTCCGCAAGAGCCTAACAAGATGTTTAAAAACATCAGGCATCGCTGCGTAGCGGTATTGCGCCGACGTTCTTGATTGATATTTCTATTAAAATACTTGGATATTTAATTTGGATATAAAATTATGTCAACTATGAGAAAATGTGCCTTTGTTTACACTTTCATACATTTACCTAAACAATTAAACTTCTAAAAAAGTATTATAAATATATATACCTATTTTCCTCAGGGTTATCTTAAACCCCAACCGGTTTAAAAATTGCTGATTGCATTTTACATTTTTTTTTAGTAAAATTAAACTAAACCGTTAATAAAAATCACGTTTTAAATATTTTAAAACAGCATTTCAAGTAGGTAATGATTTGTTGAATTAGATGAAACTCATGATGATCGGCAAACAAATAGAATTTCACTCAATGTAATTTCAATTACCTACGTACCACCTAGAAAAACTAAAAACTGTGACGGTGTCAGCTTACCTTTGTATGAGGTCTCTTCATGAGAGCTACGAGTATCATAAGGTAATAAATAGCAAAGGAAAGAAGGCAGAAAGCGGATGCATATGGCGACATTTTGTATTTTGGTCGCCAATACCAAGTTAACCAGTGTCGCATAGCTGCTCGGCGGTATTAAGAATTTGAGTTTCGTTTATCGCGTTCTAGTAATGGTTACTCATTCATTAATGCCCTCCGTCGGGCGAGGATCCCCGACCCTACTTCTATCCGATGCACTTCAGGCGCTTGAGGCGTCATTAGCAATTCAAAGAGTTGGCTTGGGATGCACCAAGCGGAGCGCTTGCGCGGCGTCCTAGTTACCGGCTCGAGGTCACGGGTTCGTTCCCCGCGACGTATTGATCCAACTGCGAGGCCGGAAATAGGACTACGGTGCAGCAGACACCGAAGTCGCTACCTCCTCCTTCTATGAGGTTAGAGGGCAATACGAGTGCAATTCGGTTTGAGACAACCAGGTCAACTTTGCCATGGGTACATTCAAATAGTAAACAGCTATTTTTGCTTTTTTTTTAATTTTAGAACATTATGAAAAAAACTGTACTTACCCATTAATGTTTCCTTTTTTAGGACAAATACCATTTAAAACCATCTGTAACGAATTATACGTAATACCTACTATGATTGAAGAGAAAGCATTTGTATTTTTTATGTTGGTAATTTAGCACTAACAATAAATTCATAAGGCAAAAAAAACATTAAAACGTCAACTTTGTTGGACGGAGTGGACGCACACGTTGCAAGGCCCAACCACATCCAGCCGACAGCGAACACGTCCTGCTCTCATACAAGTCCGACTTGTAGTTTAGCCCAGCCCCGCTGCACTTGACATTGATACCTACAATACCTACACGTTGAAAGAAGGAAAATCTTGAGGTCTGATGCAGTCAAGGTTCCAGCGGGCCGCCTGCGCTTAAAATGAATTAATCTCGAACAGACAACTCCTCTCGAGCATTTTAACCAAATCACCCCTCGCAGGTAATTATTCAGTATTAATCACAATAGAGAGTTTAGATTTAAATTAAACAAAAAATTGCGTATAAAACGGAAATTATAAACATATTTTAACCTCTAGGCTTGTCCAATGAGTAATGTTACTAGACAACGATAAACAATAGAGTAAGTAATACATACATCACATAGGAAACACCCGTGATTCAGATAGCGTCCATCACATAATGACCAGCGCAGCGGGTCTACTTTGAAATCCGTAATTCCAACTTCGGATCGCCCCGTCACTTCTTTGCAAATAAGTTACGCATCGAGAGCAAAAGGGATAGCAATAGACGAAGTTCGATTAACGGATTTCAAAGTAGAGGTTCGGGAATCGAACCCGGAACAGCTAGCTTCGTAGCACTACCAACTAGGCATAGAGGCTAAACGCGTCGTCCAGACCGCGTCGGCAAGATAGAAAAATATGCGTAAGTTAATGTAATTTATACTGTCCATGGTTAAAGAACGCACGAACCTCCGAATAACATTTACGTTAGGTACATTCGGCCAAAAATAAAGCTTTTATTAACACATTGAACTTGTAGTACCTACGTTAGGGTGCCCCCAATATGACTGACCATTCTTAAAAATAGATCGATCATTAACATGAAAGAGAGCTACGCAGTTGTTATCACCGCTAGCCGCGACGCCGTGCCGCGCCGCGCCGCGCCGCGCCGCCTCGCACCGCCCCGCGCCGGGGTTACAGTCCCTCGCGAGTAGAAGTAGGCCTCGAAGCTGGGTCAATGACGTTCGTTCACCCGCTGCAGCCCGCACGTGCCTTCGCGTTGGCTCCTATCCCCCCAGAACCCCCAGACCAAATTATATCGTGACGATCGTAACTAAAATTGAATGGAGCTAGATATCCAACTGCATAGTTATTTTAATGTCGTTATATAGCTCCCTGCAGATTTTTTGCCTGTAATTTTAGGTCACTACCAGGTAATTAATATGCTCATTATCCATTAAGTTAAAGTAGTCATCTAAAATTAGTAGATTACCACACAGCGTGCATAGGTGATAATATAATATGTAATTATTTATCCTTTGTTCGTGCCGTTTAGATACTCCTGTAAGGATCATGACCGTGGGGGACAGATGCGCGAGTTATATTCTTGCTACTATATATCTATGGCGTCATAAGAAGCCTCTTCTATCGATTTACCCATAAAAAGTGTATTTTTATCACACTTTTTAGGGTTCCGTACCTCAAAAGCAAAAAAACGGAACATATTGGTTCCGTTTTTTTGCTTTCAGGATCACTTTGTGGCCCATCTGTTTAGAAGGAAGAGGAAGGTTTATATGTATTATACTTTAACCCGGAGCAAAGCCCTTTGGTACCGTTTTGTAGCTAAAAGTTCGTAACCTGCTCCGAAACGGGAATTAAAATCCCGTTTTGTAACTGGAAACTAAACGGGACTTTTCCATTATCGATTCGTAACTACGGTTCGTAACCAGCTTTGAAATACGTACGAAACCGCACTACGCAGGCCCATTACGTAGCCAGCTACAAACAGGGAATTTTAGATTCCCATTTTGTCGCCAGCTACGAAAATTGGCTACGAAACGGTACCAAAGGAGCAAAGCGGGGGCGGGTCGCTAGTAAATTATAATACACGAAAATTATGGATATCTAACAAGCCGGTTTGATTTCGAATACTGCTAGAATAAAGTGTGAAAGTGTAGGTAAGTTCAAAGAATAGGTTCAACCCTAGAATCCACCCGCGGCTAATTCAATTTTTGCCTATGACAGTTATTTTTTGTCATTTTTAAAAGATGACGTTGTTATCTATTAACTTCAAAACACTCCCAATAATGTCTTAGAAAACCTTTGTCAGTACATAACCCAGGTAATTTATTTCTCTACTTGAACTTATGCGACCATTTTTACCTACATTTAAGTGACCACACAAACCTCTGTCGCCTCCACTGCAGTAGGTACAGATCAATTAGTAGGTTAAATGGCATATTCGCAAAACATGATATTCGCAAAACATGTCATTTTCAAAACATTTGTATCAACAAGACATCAATTAGACAGTGCAGACGGAGCTCCGCGGTAGCTATTTCTGGGTGGTTTGGCCCTCCGGGCCTGCTATAAAACTAACATAACCTAAACCTACCTACGATTCTATAACCTAATTCCACTATTTGCAAATATCATGTTTTGCGAATATGTTATTCTGCGAAGTATGGGTACTACACAGACTTACAACAAAACTACACTTACACGCAACATTACAGAGGCTCATAAGCTGTGTAGAGGCCCTTTTTAACGCACATGTTTAATGAGTACGAGTATTCTTAGTAATTGTATGTATTTTTGTAAGCGTTGAATATTTTATTTTCTATTCTATTATATAAAACACAATAACACAACTTTAAAACATCACCTAAAGTTTTGACGCAAGAGATTAATGCAAAGTGAAATGTTTTGATTTAACTAAATCATGACAATCATCTCCTGATAAGCCTGAAACTTTATTAAGATCAAATGTGAAGGAATGTTTAACTTTATTATGTAACTCCAAAGAATGTTATTTAAACTTTTAGGTCACTTAATCTAAAAAAGACTGAAGATCTCTGGGGCCTCTCTGTACCAGTACTATAGGTACAGTCCATCTTAGAGTTAACTGCACCTTAACCAGCTGCTTTATTTAACAAGTGTGTCGGTATTAGAGTTCTTGTTTAAATCAGGGGCAAAACCAGACCCCACTACCAGCAGTTAGTAAAGTTTTTGAAAAAATATTTCTCAACCAAAGCTCACGCCAGTAATAATTATGCTGTGTAAAAGAGTGTAGAACGGAACGCAACCGAGTGACGGAGATAGGGAGTGTGCGAGCGGGACAGAGGTAGAATGGCGGTAACCACGATCTGTGCGGTGTGTGCTCGTATAAACTTTTATTAAAATAAAGTTATTAATTGTTAATTTGCGTTTCCTTCCTTTGCCAATATCCCACATTTTGGGGGCTCGTCCGGGATTTGGTAAAAATAGGAAGGAGAAGAAGTTGTATGAAGCCACGAAGTAAGGTTAACCTAACCTCGAAGGGGTGCTCGCCGAAAAAGTGGTCAGAGTGTGCACGCCGAATTTCGAGTAGCTTTGAAAAGACTCGTGACGACGGAAGCGGCAGTGAATATTACGACGAAGAAGACGACGACGACGCTATGACGGAAAAGCAATCACTTAACCTTCTACTACTTGACGACGCCATCCCGAAGTTACCGGCACAGACAAAACCTATTCTGCATCAAAATGGGCGCAGGACGTGGACGACAACGCAGAAATTTTTGGCCTCACGCCGCAACAAAAACTTTTGATTGCGAGACGCTGTTTAACAGGTACTGCGGCCATGTGGTTACGTACGGAGAAACCTTTTAAAACCTACGACGAGCTGAAGGCCGCTATTCTCAAAGAATTCCCAGACACGACGAACACGAAAGAAATACACGAATTGATGGCACGAAGAAAGAAACGCAAGGACGAGACATGCTACGCATATATGCTGGAAATGAAGGAACTAGGAAAGAGGGGTAGACTCGCTGATTACGTCGCGATCCAGTACATAATCGACGGCATAGTTGATCACGAATCTAACAAGACACTACTCTACGGTGCCACTACCTACCCCGAGCTAAAAGAAAAGTTCAAGCTGTACGAGAATTATAAGAACAATCTAAGGAAAAGTCGTGAAGAACCAAGAAAGACGCAATCGCAGCAAGCATCTAGCACATCCGGTGGTGAGCGGCAATACACGGCGAAGCGCTGCTATAACTGTGGGGAAATGAATCATGTTTCATCAGCATGTACGAAACAAGGCAGAAAATGTTTCAATTGCAACAACTTCGGCCATATTTCGATGGAGTGTCCGTTTAAGAAAATGGCGCCTACGACGACATCGGCACCGACATCCCGATCTAACCCTAAGTTCGACCCGAGCAAGCCCGACGGAGCGCGATCGCCATCATTGGGCCACAATCGGAACACATCGGCTCCACTTCCATTCGGCTCCGGCAAGCAGGCTTTTTTCAACACGACCACACATACCGAGGGCGGCGCCACCAGCGACGATGTTCAGAGCAAACAACTTCACGACGGAGTTTTCTTCGTATCAAGCGATGTGAAGTATGCGACGAATGCCAAGTGCGAAGTTGGTATTGCTGAACGAGACCCGAGTGCAGCGATTGGTTCCAGCGGCAAGATGGCGTCCGAAATGTATAATGGCGGCGCCTGTTTCGAAGCTGACTTCAGTACGTACGAAGTAACAAAATGTAAACATGATACCGGCAATAAGAAGTTCAAACCTGTGAAAATAGTTAAGATGTTCAACAAAACGACGGACGCTTTAATCGATTCAGGCAGCGACGTTAATTTAGTGTCGGACGAGTTCTGTGATGAGTTAAGTTTACGAATATGTGACAAAAACACGGACATAACCTTATGCGGCTTAGGCGGAGCAAAAGTGAAATCTATTGGGACAATAACAACTTCGGTTTTAATTGACGAACGTATTTACGATGAGGTATTGTTTTATGTAGTGCCGAAAAACTGTATGCCTTTTAAAATTATTCTTGGAAACGACTTTTTAAAGAATGTGACAATGTTTATGAGTGGAAGTACTGTATGGTTGAGACCGCGAGACGACGAATGGTTGGATTGTATGTTAGGTGAGTATGACGAAGTGTGTGTGCCTTCTACAGATCACATCAAGGACCCGTTGGTACGAGAGGAAGTGCAGCAGCTGGTCGAGGCGTACAGACCTAACCAGGTTAAAGAAGCCCCGATCCAGATGAAAATAATTTTGAAGGATGACATTCCAGTGGTACAGCGTCCGCGAAGAATATCGCTCAAGGAACAGATAGAGGTGGAACAACAGGTAGCTGAGTGGTTGGACAAAGGAATTGTACGAGTAAGTACCTCGGAATATGCTAGTCCTTTAGTTTTAGTGCGTAAAAAAGATGGATCACTGCGGGTATGTATAGACTACAGGAAGTTGAACGAGAAAATAGTAAAAGATGTTTTTCCTTTGCCACTGATCGATGACTGTATTGACAAATTGTGCAATGCTAAGACTTTTAGTGTCATTGACCTTAAGAATGGATTTTTCCATGTAAAAGTTAGTGATGAATCAATCAAATATACATCATTTGTCACGCATAATGGCCAATTTGAATTCACCAAAGCTCCGATGGGCCTCTCAATATGTCCTAACCTTTTTATGAGATATATTACGATTGTATTTCGAGACCTGATAATGGATGGCTCTATCATAATATTCATCGATGATATTTTGATTCCAGCAAAAGATGAACATGACGGACTCAACAAACTGAAAAAAGTGTTAACAATTGCAACAGACTATGGATTAGAAATAAATTGGAAGAAAGCGCATCTGATTACTTCGAGTATAGAATATCTTGGGCATGTCATTCAAGAAGGTGTAGTAATGCCATCGCCAGGAAAAACGGAGGCAGTCATGAAATTCCCTGAACCCAGAAATCAGAAGCAACTACAAAGCTTTCTAGGATTGAGCTCATATTTTAGAAAATTTATTTTTAATTATGCCACGATTGCACGTCCACTTACAGACTTAATGAAAAAAGACGTGAATTTTACATTCAACGATGAGCAACGAGCAGCTTTCAAGACGCTAAAGGAGAAATTGACTTCGAAACCTGTGTTGAAAATCTATGAGCCGGAAGCAGAAATTGAAATGCACACAGATGCTTCGCAAGTAGCTTATTCGGCTATACTAATGCAGAAGGGCAATGATGGAGAACTCCACCCAGTATATTATATGAGCAGAAAAACATCAGATGCTGAGAGTAGGTATAGCAGTTACGAATTGGAGGCTTTAGCAGTGATCGAAGGAGTAAAGAAATTTCGCCATTACCTGCATGGTAAGAAATTTACGATTATAACTGATTGCAAAGCATTCCAGCTAACATTGAATAAAAAAGACTTGGCAATGTCAACAAGAGTTGCACGTTGGGTTATGTTACTCCAAGACTACGACTTTGAAGTTAAACATCGTGAAGGATCAAAAATGAAACACGCTGATGCGTTAAGCAGGAATCCGCCGAGTATGATGACATTGATCATAACATCGAGTTTACACGACGACATACGACGGGCTCAAGAAACTGACGACGGGTTAAGAGCAATCATAGAAACACTTAAAAATGGACCTTATAAGGACTTTACTTTGAATCAAGGCTTACTTTACAAGGGACCTGATCAATGTTTAATCATTCCTCAGAAGATGGAAATGGAGATAATTAAGAGGGCTCATGAAAACGGCCATTTTGGTAAAAAGAAAACAATGGAGTTGGTTAGTAAAGATTTTTATATATCCAACTTGGCAAAGAAAGTCGACGACTACATAGCAACGTGTGTACCATGCCTGCTAGCCAACAGGAAGCTTGGGAAACAGGAGGGTTTCCTGCAGCCTATAGAAAAAGGTGATACACCACTGCATACGCTCCATTTAGACCACGTAGGCCCATTGACGGCTACGCACAAACAATACAATTATATATTAACAATGGTTGACGCATTCACGAAGTTCGTGTGGCTATTCCCGACGAAGACGACATCTACAAGAGAGACACTGAATAAACTGGAAGTCCATCAACACACTTTTGGTAACCCAGAGAGGATCATCACAGACAGAGGTACTGCCTTTACAAGTAACGAGTTTACGAAATACTGCGACGATGAAGGAATACAGCTTATACACATAACTACAGGGATACCAAGAGGAAACGGTCAAGTGGAAAGAATACACAGAACCATAATACCAGTTTTAACGAAGCTATGCTTAGAAAACTCAACACTGTGGTATAGACATGTGGGAAGAGTGCAGACAGCACTTAATAGCACATTTCAACGCAGCATAAATACTACGCCTTTCGAGTTGCTAGTAGGAAAGAAAATGAGAATGAAAGAAGATATGGAAATCTATCAACTACTACAACAAGAAGAGAGAAACAGCTACACTCAGAATAGAGACGAGCTTAGGGAACGGGCCAAACAGCAGATATTGCTAGTACAAGAAGAGAATATGCGCACATACAACAAGAAACGCAAAGAGAGCCGAAAATACAAAGAAGGAGACCTGGTGGCGATACGGCGCACTCAATTCGGCCCTGGTCTGAAATTGAAACCCAAATACCTAGGACCCTATGTTATTACCAAGGTAAAAAGAAACGACCGGTATGACGTCGAAAAAGTAGGTAACTACACTGATGGACCAAAGAAGACTAGCACCGCGGCTGACTATATGAAGCCGTGGCTTACTGACTAGGTAATCTTTTTATTTTATTATTCTTTTCCCAGAGTGGTGCTTGTCTAATATGAATGGTGAAGTATGAATGTCGCGATTCTGGACTCTTAAATATTGCCACATTCATGTTACAAGACTTACAAGCAAAAGCAGCATTTTGTTTGTTTTAAATGCTTTTGAATTTTTGATAGGTTTTTTTTTTTGGTTAAAAATAAAATGTGTTTAGTTATAGTTTAACATATATATATTTTTAAATACAGTTTGTGTCAAGTTTGTAATGTTACGCATATTACAGTTTGTGAGTACATAGAAGTACTTACCATATAGTTAAATACCGTATATTTTTTATGGTCGAGTTACTATACATTATACTTACCTGATGAATGTTAACTATAATCTAAAACTACATTTTTTTACGTAGGTTTCCGCAGCCTTGCATTGTAATGTTAAAGTTGTTTAATTATTATCTTTCTCTCCGTTAACCATTAGTATCAAAGTAGTCACTCAAGTTAAACTTAAACGAAGATCTTATTTCTGCGCATTAAAATTCAATATTGTTTGTAGCGTTGTATAGTGTCAGTAGTGGGTGTCTGAGGGCAGACATAGGATCAGGACGGCCGAACCTGTAGAACGGAACGCAACCGAGTGACGGAGATAGGGAGTGTGCGAGCGGGACAGAGGTAGAATGGCGGTAACCACGATCTGTGCGGTGTGTGCTCGTATAAACTTTTATTAAAATAAAGTTATTAATTGTTAATTTGCGTTTCCTTCCTTTGCCAATATCCCACAAGAGCATTCCTTTGGCCAATTTAATTTTAATTTAAATAAATATATGTTGTTTTGGTTTCAAGAGTTAACTAAATAATAAACAACGCCATAATTGTCAGTCTGTCATAAATATAAATTAATCTTTAATAAATATAAATTAATTTTGAATGTTTAAATATTGCTGACCCAGCTTTATTGCATTTTCTTTGTAGTATAGGATCCGAGTAGGTATATATACTACGAGCTCAACCAAACGGGTTAATGGATGAAAAGTATTTTATATTAAATTAAATATGTAAAAAAATATATTGAAGATGGGTTGACTAAATAAAAGATCAGTCCAGAATGTTTTTTTATTTGTTTAACCTCAACGTTTTGTTTAATAGACAAATGACATAACATTCAAAAGTATGAAGCCTATATAAGTAGAATATGCAAACGTTAGGGTGACTATTTTTTCCCGTCATAACTTTAGAGTAGGCAGTACAAGTAAATCGATATTAGTAATTTTCACTGATCTGGTTAATTAATAAACTTTATGTCAAAATAAAGATTAGTTTTTTTATTTACAAAACATGTACATACTTTAACTCACATCACGTAAGATTATACGTATACACACATATATAATAGGTAATTTAAAAATTGTATTGTTCTCGACTGAATTATTTTAGTTAACCAACTTGCAATATATTTTTTAACCAATTTTATTTTATTATAAGTAATATACTTTTCATCCATTATCCAGTTTGGTTGGTCGTTATATACTCGGATCTTATACTATTGGAAAAGGAGCCGAAATAAATTAAAAATAATAATTTGGAAGTAAAAAAACTCCTACAACTCTTGTATAATTTGCTTCACTCCAGCTTGCACTTGGGCTTTTTTGAAGTTTTATGCTTAATTTTAAAATAGTAGGTAATTTTTGTTAAATTGTTGTATCTATGTCAATCATTCCGAATACAACGATATTAACAGTCTCGTTAACCCGGCCTCTCACATTACATTACAAATAAACTTCTTTAAAAACGATTTTAACAACGGCATGTTATTATTTAAAAGTAACAAACTAGGTAGGTACCGTAAAGTAACATTGCAACAAATGCTTCGTTACGAGGTAACATACATACCTGCGTTACGATCAAAGTGTGATTTGAGCTATATTCGTGTTGGGTGGGGGGCGCGGGGTAGGTGGGTCAGTGACGTTCCTTCACCCAATGCACCATGGAACTAGGACAAGCCATACGTAACACCCTAGCAGGGCTGTGCCTCGAACCTCCCTTATGTACCGGCATAAAGAGCACCCTTTTAAAGCATTGCAGGCTCACCTGTGCATGCAATTTAACAATGTGTTAGGATAGCAAGGATGTATGCCGTGGGCTTCGCTCACTTTGCAGCAGATGATAAAATTGTAGTCGATAGGTGGCCTTTTGACACTAAACATAATAAAAATGGTTCAGATTTTTAATTAAAATCATAATAACATTAACGCTTTTAGAATTACCAAAAATTGATTGTTTTTGAAATTTCAAGTAGTTATGTTTTCTATAGGATGTATTGACACATTAAATCACTGACATTATTCGTGTTAAATGCACTTTGCACAAAATGTTCCTACGTTAATAGCCATGATCGGGGCGATTACATGAACGTAACGGACATCTTTGAATATGCATCACAAGTTTGACCTTGCAGAGACGTAAATAATCAGTAAGCATAGTGTTATTCTGTAACGCACGTGGTGAATACTCGTACTGATAAGACCATGAATATTATTTGTTTTTCTTTTAAAAGAGCGTCGTCACTTGGAGCATTTGCGTGTAATGAGCTAATGAGCATTCGGCGTCGAATATTCAAGTAGTGTTGATCACAGTAAAGCTCGACTAAACGTCCACAGCACTCGAATATTACACGCGAATACTCTCAATGAGGACGCTTCTTTAGAAGCAAATAGTAGATCGCTCTAATTATAGTCACCAGTGAAGAAGCAACTGTTCGTAAAACAGAAATTAAATATGGCAAGTCATCTATCAGATCGCTTAAAGATTTTTTAAAGCCCTCGGAGTATAATCGTAGGTGATTTCGACGTCGAAAGCTGTGGCTTTAGGAATAATACCTCGTTACTGAGTGCAATTGCGATACCTACCAATCAACGATAATCACTATGGTAGCCAATTTCTATCAACGGCGGATTACATGTCTTATAAAACTGAAGTCGGCTTTTGGTTAAATAAAATGTCGAACGTCGACTTCTTTTTGACTGGCCATTTTAACAGAGGTAATTTTGCCTCAATATGTAGACGGCTTTTTTTTTTTATTCTATTTGACACATGTTAGTGATCATTATATTATGAATATTATGATGCTGTTATGAAGTCCGACTTCTCATTTAGTAAGAAACTAAAGGACATTTAAAGCTCTTCGCAAGCGACGTTGCGTGAAAGTCATAGTGCATATATTTAAATCATTTGCATGTACCCTTGAAATAGGTACCATTGACGAGTTCCGGTGGCCATCTGTGGAGGGGGACACTTGTTTCCAACAAAAATTAGCGCTTTAAAGCTTAATATTTCCTAAACGGATTCTTTAATCAAAAAATCGTTTTAACAAACCCGTAAAATATTTGAAAGACCTATCCAACAATACCCCACACTATGGAGTAGACGGGAAAAAATACATGGAGACGGAGGGACAGACGGACATGGCGAAACTGTAAGGGTTCCTAGTTTGACTACGGAACCCTAAAAACTGCCAAACATAGAACCTCCTCCTTTGTTGAAGTCGTTACTCTACGTGCAATCGCTGACTATTACTTATAGTAAAATGGGTTGGAGATATTAAGGTGACTGGGTAAATACACCGTGTTTTTTTTGATTTACGATAACTTTAAGGGCACGTTCTTCAAGTCAAATTAAGCTAATTTCCCGAAGACAGACATATGATAACTCGTACGGTTATAAAGATATTCAATTATTAAAATTAATCAGTTAATCACGTTAAACTAATGTAAAAGGCTCTTAATTGGTACCTAACAATTTTCTTTTAATGACCTATTATGAGTAAAGAGTTTTCAATTGTTAGGTCGTGCACCTGTCAAGTGTTATCTTTACTTGTGTGTGTGTATGTCACGCTGACTTGACGTATTTGACACTAACTATGAGTTAACTCTAAAGACCCTTTTAGAATGATTGAAGACACAACATTTAATTACTTTGTTCTAAACAATATATTTTTTATTTTTTTTTTGCAATATTTTAAAATCTAATGTATCGCGTAGTTTCTATACGTGTACCTAACAATATGCCGAAATTATCGTAAATCAAAAAACACGGTAAATAAATAAATAAAATAAATAAATAAATAAATAAAATATCAGGGAGAAAACTCACACCAATTGATCTAGTCAAGTAGACATACTTAGTTCAGGTCCGTGCGGCACTTTTCAGAGCAGCGACGAGAGCAGCCCGACTTTATTGAATAAACATTTTTAATAAACCTTTGATTTCAAGAAGCCCGCGGGCAAATTGCTAAGTTAAACAGAATAGTCTCAGACTTAGCTGTGTAACGTTTCCAGTAGTAATAGTCGATTAGTAAATCTACGTCTAGGTATATATTTTCAGGTGTTAGTGTCGCTTTATTTTGAATTTTTACTCTGTACAGTTTCACTTTATATAATTTATAATTAGTCGCATAGTGGGACATAAATTCATGAAAAGGTGTTGCTTGAAAGGTTTTATTTTTGCTTAAATGATAATTATGATATTTAAAAAAAAATTTTTTTTTACGTCGGTGCTGTATGGATTAGGTTTTTAGTAATATGGGGAAAATCGTAATGAAACGGGTGTCCCAAAATTTACGCAAGATTTACCATAGTATTAGTAAATCGTGCGTAATTTTTGGACACCTATATAAAGAATTAAAAGTGAAAATATTACTTTACGTTACACGCATATTACTAAAAACTTAACCCATACCTAGAGCACGGGGTCCGTACTTTTGACCAAATCATCATTTGGCAAAATACATAATTTTACAAACTTACATTTCGCAAAAACTTAGCTTACACAATTATTACATACTAGCGACCCGCCCTCGCTTCGCTCCGGATTAAAGTATTATACATATAAACCATCCTCTTCAATCACTCTATCTATTAAAAAAAACCGCATCAAAATCCGTTGCGTAGTTTTAAAGATGTAAGCATACATAGGGATATAGAGACAGAAGAAGCGAATTTGTTTTATACTATGCAGTGATTATATATGTTACATGACAGACTTTCGAACACGAAAAAAAAAATACCGCAGCAGGAAGTACCTTTTTGGCAAATGTAAGTTTGTAAAATGATATAGGTAGTTTTTCAAATGATAATTTGGTAAAACATTAGGGAACCCTAAAGCACTTAGTACGAGTATATTCCACTTCTCGTTTTAGCGTGTTATTTTTATGACTTCACTGATCTTTATCTTAAACATTTACCTTCCAATTAAATTTAAACGTAAAATGACCCTTCAGTGAGTGCAATATAATGTAGCACTAGTTAATAATCCAGATCCTACCCGAAAAAGAAAAACAACAATAAAATTGTAGGAATGTTAAATTCACAAACGGACCTGCAAGTGCCTATGTGTCAGTGGCTCCTCCTGGCAAATGACTGACAACTGACTGTTGCCCAGAGCCTATCAAATATAGCTCGTTAAGTAAGTTGTGACTAACGAGGTACGTACGAGTAATTCGCTGTTCCTTCGATACTATTACGTGCATACTTAATGTAACACAACCTTTGAATACGCAGTATACACAGTAGCCTATGTAAAAGTGGATAGAACGTCTAAGTCAGCCAGGCCAGTAGGAGCCAAGGCTAGATTGTGACTTGGTATCGTTACATTTTAAACCTTATCTATTTCAAAATAGAGCAGCAAATACCTTGGTGGTTAAGCTCAATGACGTTCGTTGACTCGAGCGTTCGATGGTGACGTCGGTCGTAGTGTTGGTTTTCCTTCTCTGTTTTCATGCATCGATTTTAGAAACTTTTGATTTACTGTCATTTAATAATGATTCCAATGTGACACTTTATAAACAAAATAAAAGAACTTTGATTTTCTTAAAGACATAGGATCAATTTCTGGTTCAGTTCAGTAGACTTCTAGTCCAAGTGCGTTAACGAATAATACGTAGTACGTACGTTCGTACGTAGTAGTATGTAATTTAAATTAAAGTATATAATGTGCTAGTAGTTATAGTCACCGGCAATAATATCTAAGCCAACGTTGTGTTTCAAAATATCTAACTATCTATAATGCCTCTTGCAGTGAAGCGGTGTCATCATTTTGAGGCCAAACATAGCCAAGTTATTTTTGGTGATTATTGTACTTCTAGTTCAGAAATCACGGCATCCCGGTACAAATACCATTGAACCCGTTTACTGAATAGTTCAAGACTAAAAATCAATATAATTTACCTGTTTTGTTACCTACTAATAATAGTGGAGGGTTTATTAAGTTTCGTTCTCTCACAAGCACCAGCTTTTCTCGAGCTTCGACGCTTTGTAAATTCTCTCATGAAGTTTGTGTAGATACATAACGCCAGGGGTCTGTGTGGAGTGGTCAGTTAGGTAAGGACGTGAGGCTCGAAGCTCGTGACCCAATTTCGCAGCTGCTGGTTTCAGCAGCGGTGCTGAGCGCCTCGGGTGGCGGGGCGCGCGGGGGGCGGGCGCGTGTCAATGCCGTTCGTTGACTCGAAGCAACGCCGTCGGCGCGGCCTCTGGCTTACATAACCGCCGACAACGAGCGGAGGCGAGCCAAGGGAGCGAGCGCGCCCGGCTCAGCCGACTCGCGCCGTACTCACCGCTCCTCCTCTTTAATGTACCCGTCAGTAGAATCGATCTACCTAATCAGACTTTATGCATCATGCTTTTAAACCAAGTTTTGTGCTCGTGTAACACACCCTTAACATACCTACCCGGAATTTCACCGTCGAGCAAGACGCGTCACGCTAAAACTAGTCACTGATGCCACAACGGTCTAGTTGTGGTATCAGTGTATTATTAATTTGGAATTATTTGAAATATTACTTTTTGTAAAATGGTCGTAGGTATTTTTAGATTTCCTGTCTTCAGTCTCTGTAAAATATATAAAGGCAAGCTTATCAGTGAGGAAAAAACACGAAGCATACAATTACGCACGGAAATGTTAAACAAAAATACCGAATACATGTGTATCACACAATAAAAACGGTACACGGTAAAATATACACACAGATAAAATCCAGTATCTATTTTTGACCTGTTATGAACACCAAAATAAAAGTAAACTTTTAGTAACAGCTTATATAGCATGTTATGGCTATCGTGTTTATTGTATAAATAGTTTAAATCATCAGAGTGGTAAAATATACAAATATTTTAATTTGTTATCGTTTTTTACTAGTAAAAATATATAATGGAATATGGCTTGACAAAAGGATGAGATGACAAGCCCGTTTTATTATAATTATATGTAGCAAATCTTACTTATGTGTAAAACCGTAAGGTTAGGTATAACGTATATACGAACTCGTGAAGTAGTCATTCCATGACGGCGTATTACGTAAAAGATGTAGAAGTAGGAAAGGACAAAGAGAGTCGCAGCAACAAGAAAGTTTCAAACTAGCGATAGCCATTATATGGACGTAGTTGTATAAAGTAAGATACATAATTATGTTAAATCGAATTGATACAAATTTATATGAAATTGCCATATTATGTTTTATATTAAAAGCACAATCTACAATAAAAGACGGACAGCCCAAACATAGGGAAATAGCACTGTTAGAATTAAAGTGACCTAATTTAAACATTTTCAGCTTTCGATTTTTTACTATAGAGACCTAAGTCGAAATTCAATATGTGGATTAGGTCACTATAATTCTAAAGATGTTAATGTAAGACATGGCATCAGGTATCACCTGTGCGGGGAACTTCATGCGCTGCGATCGCCGCCCCACCTGGTTGCTCGCTAGGATTTACAATAATTAGTATTCTTAGTGATCAAAGGCTAGAAATTATTCCAGCAACCTGCATCGCAGTGTAACCTTTATATAGGTTTTTTAAAGGTTTCACTTAAACCGTTCTGCATTTTTTCTTATGTTTACATAAGAAAAAATGCCCTAAATCGAAGTAATTCAATTATTTGTTTTTTAAACTTTATTTAGCAATGTATACGAGTAAAGTTACTGCCTAGAGATCTAACTGTGTATTTTTTTTTACTTAAACCGTAGCTCGTTTAATGGTTTGTTTTAGGTTGTGGAAGCGGCTACCGGTCGGCATTAGGCAATCACAATCAGTTGATTCCTTAAAAGGCAAATTGATGAAGTTTTGGCTTGACCCTAGCTCCTAAATACGTACCTAACCTAATAATATGAACCGTCCTTTACATAAACTACATGTAAGTTTAAGTATGTATATTGATGTATAAATAAATATTTCTGTGTATAATATATTTATGTACGTATTTGAATGTATTTATTTTTATTTTTATAGTGCATTTTTTTTTGTATTCTGTTATCCTAAAGAAATTTGTAAACTTGCCTACTCGATGCACAACCTTTCACTTTTCTCAATCTCTCAAGGGTTAGCTGGAAGAGATCCCTTAAAGGGATAAAATCGCCTTTGTACAATCTTTTCTTGTATTTTCATTGCAATGCTTCTGTTTTATTTTGTACAATAAAGTGTTTACATACATACATACATTGTACAAAATTCCTAGCTGTGACGTCAATCCTTGGTACTTGGTCAATCCTTGGTACTTTTGAATCTCCTACATAACTTTACAATGAGTCAACACATACATTTGTCGTAAAAAAAAAAAAAAATTTTTAAAGTAAATTAATATTTAATTGACTGGAAATAAACCTCGCGCCATTCAGTTTTCCTGGCCCCGTATTCTACGGAGTAAATAATAAAAACTTGTTACTACCAGGGTTCCCGGAAGCCCTTCGTAGTGCTACGACTCGGGCAACAATCCGCGTAGCATCTTAAAATGTAAGTATTATAGTGGGGCACTTGAATGGATCTCATTTGTGGGCTGGGGTGGTTTCAGCGGCGGTAGGGCGGGTAATCGGGCCGCAAGTGAAAGATGCGCGGGGCGGCAGTGCGCGGGGCGCGCGACGGGTCCCGGGCGGCGCCACGGCACGCCACTAGCGCGCTGAATGCACCGCCGCAGCCTCACACCAAACAAAACTTTAGTTAGTAACCTACTTCCGTGCGGGCGCCGCGAGCGCAATTCCGCTCTCTACGCTCCTCCGTACGCGCGTTTCTTTCAATACGAATTCTCGCATTTGTTCCTGACCGTTTGTGTTTTGTTTGAATTGTACCCGTTCTCGCTTTCCAGTATTGAATGGACACAAAGCCACATGTGACGCGTGGAAAAGGACTTTTAACAAAATGTTTTACGGTGAGAACGTTTACGATGTATTGACGCTAATATCCCGCTTTTTGTATTTTATTTTACAAGTTGGCATGCACTTAACGTTTTTGCCAATTCAATATTTTTTTAATTTAAACGCCACGCACACACCGTTTTAAAATATTCTTACTTGAGTTTTTTTTTTAAATAATTTAACATACATATGAATATAATGATGATGAAATACCAGATGTATTAGTCGCGTTGCGTTATAGATTTATACTTGACTGTTGGTTTTTTTTTCATATTCATGATTATTTTAACTAAGAAGCAGATATGCCTTTATGCTACTTAAGCCGAGATAATAATGAACTTTTAAAACTTGTACTTCACAAAAGGCACTAAGTGTACACCGTTTGTGACGTAGGTAGGCAATTAGGCATGTGCAAGTGTAAAAATTATGTTCTTAACTATTCCATGTAACACTTAGAACAACAAAATAAATAAAATAAATAATTGTTTGAATAGTTCAAATATGCAATGGCGGCGCGGCCATCTTGGGTTGACCTAGCAGTGTCGCCATCTAGCGGATGTTAAGCGTTTCTAATGAGTATCCTATTATAGGTGGCGAAAGCAATGCTCAAAATGTCATGTACGTATTGTGTGTACGGTAAAAATATGTAGGTAGATTTTAACTTTTCATTGTTGGAAATATTCGTGAGCATAATAGTGTTAGTTCCTTTTGGATGATTTAAATAATTAACACCAACCTCGAAAGCAAGGTAGATTTCTGTTTTCGAAACTATCAAAAGTTTATCGTTGTCTAGTACCCATAGTACAAGTCCAGAGCTTAGATTACGACTACTAGGTCAATTTGTGTGACATTGTCCTGTGATATTTATTTATTTAGATAGTTTTAAACATAGTCGCCTTCCGCGTCTGTCTGTCTGTCGGTCTGTTTTTATATTCGCTAACTCCGGATATAACGGATTTTGCGGTTAAAGCTTCACCATCAGTTCATAGGATATTTGTTCCCGGAAGGTTTTTAAGTAAAATATATTCTGGTTTAGGTGCGGATGTTACAAAAAACTCTGATAGTCTGAAGCGCAGCGAGGGTGGGGCACTAGGCTTTGAGAGAACAGTCTACAAATAATTTTGATTCATGCGCAGAGTACACACAAAAATAGAAAGAGAATGTTGTTTTAATTTTTGCAAATATTTCTTTTAAAGATACCTACTTACTTCTTGACTCTAAAGTAATTTGTCCGTTGCGACACCATGAAAATTCATATCCGTGCAACAGTGAAATTAAGTTTTTAAATCCATACCTACACTATTTAGCAGTGCATTATATTTCTATCTTTTCCACTCTTTTGTAAGTTGTAAATAAGTGGGTAGTATCATTAATGGCATTTTCATGGTTTTCGTAAATTGACGCGTAACCGTTATTGCTTTCATACCTGTCCGTAATGCCATGTAGCCGTGCAACCTTGGTGGGCGCTATTGACGACTTGGTGAAAAAACGCGAAGTGTGTTTGGTAGCTGCTATGGAAAATATAAGGAAACGTGAGTTGGTATCCTGTAACTGAGGTCCACGTCAGTTCACATTGACTCCGACCGGTGTCCCGCCCTAAGTTAGAATGAGAATACAAAACATCTACCAACTTAAGCCAAAACGCACCACCAATAACATCACATACGACGAGACGAAAGCTAATAGACCAGGGTCGATAATATTTGAAACCAAAAATAATAATATTAGGATAAAACCCATTAGAAAAGAAAGAGAATATAACAAAAATGTGAAGAGGGTTTAACGGTAAAAAAATGGTATCTCGACATTCTCGACTTACGGTAAAACAACAAGTCCTATGGAAAAAAATGGTATCTCGACATTCTCGACTTACGGTAAAACAACAAGTCCTATGGAAAAAAATGGTATCTCGACATTCTCGACTTACGGTAAAACAACAAGTCCTATGGAAAAAAATGGTATCTCGACATTCTCGACTTACGGTAAAACAACAAGTCCTATGGAAAAAAAATGGTATCTCGACATTCTCGACTTACGGTAAAACAACAAGTCCTATGGAAAAAAATGGTATCTCGACATTCTCGACTTACGGTAAAACAACAAGTCCTATGGAAAAAAAATGGTATCTCGACATTCTCGACTTACGGTAAAACAACAAGTCCTATGGAAAAAAAATGGTATCTCGATATTCTCGACTTACGGTAAAACAACAAGTCCTATGGAAAAAAAATGGCAAAGTTGTAGGTAATAAAATTATCTGCAACTTCTGTATTTACACTTCTTATACATAACCTCAAAATGTATTTGAAAAGTTCGTATAACCAAGAACTAGTTTTTTATTATCTTTTACAAAAAATGTTTTTTTTTACAAAATTGGGTGAACCTACCTTTTTATATCCCAAACACACTTAAAAAAGATTATTTGTTTCCCCTTATTTTGACTCAATATCGAAAAAGCACCCTAATTTTCAATCTAAAATTCTCACGTCAAAATATCGCATAAGTATCAGCTTTTTTGTAAAAGTCGGTGGGCTTTTTGTTCGACTGAAATCTCTACTTTCTGAAGGTATAAACAAAAACATACATTACAATGGTAATTGTTCTCAGATAATGCAAAGAAACGTTTTTACAGCTGTTATGAAATAACAGGTAGTAAGGCCCAGACCCTCCTAGCCCCTTCCCCCACTTCTCTATGACCCTGTCTTTCGATGGGCTAAAATTGTCCGTAGGTTGGTACTCAGATTTATAAGTTACCGTAAAATAGCAGTCAGTCCACGCATATAATTGAAAGAAGATTCTACTAGTTTCCTTAACATACATGTTAGTTTACATGTCTCATTAATTGTTTACATCATCAGAAAGTATAAAATAGTCTGTTTACAATAGGATTCATCGTACTATTTTTTTTACTTTTTTCATTATCAATGGCTGTGTCCCTGGTCTATTTAGAGGGCGCGGCGCGGTGCGGATGACGACTAGCAGTCTGTATTTAGTGCCGAAAGAGAAGAATAATTTAGTGTAGAAACATATTTATGATAAACAGAAGCAGCCGTGTTTTGATATTGTCGTCTATAATCCATTTTTTCTTACTTGAGCTAAATAGTAAACAATCATCACTCGATCACAAATCTCGACATTCTAAAAGAATCACACAATTTACGTTACCACTTTGAGTAATAGACATTTCTTTAAACAAAAGCGTATTTATTATATTCCACTGAGAATTAATTTAAATTATCCTTACAAATATTTTTTGGCCAAAATCGTAATTTCCACGAAACTCCCGATCACAGATGATCAAAACGAAAAGTCAGTTTGCCATTTCATTGTTGTGATAGGCTAAAGTTTGCTTATTAACGATTTGTACCAGTTGGTTTTTGCATAAAATATTAATAGTAATATTCACTTACCCGACAAGCCTGCGCCCCACTTCTCAGAGCTTTTTACCGCCGCATCCTAGCGCCAGCACTTTTACAACTCCGTCGGATTACGTGTACCACCGTTTACGAATAACTTAATGTGATTTAAAAATAAGCTCACTCTTTGTATATTTTTACGCAATACTTACTTCAATGTCTGACATTGACGTTTTTCGTTTCTTTGAATTAACCTACGAAGTTTTCTTTCGACAGATTGATCTAGAAAATACTTTGGCATAAGTAATCGTGTAGATAATGTTTCAATAATTGAAATATTACGTATCATGTTCAAAATTTGTAATAATGCGTGTTGTGGTATTGAGTACATGTATGATTGATTATTATTAAGAATTCACATGTAGTTCTAGTTTGCAAAATTAATTAAGTACCTAAATCGTATTCAAGAACCCAACTTATATGTTTCACGCATTCCATTAATTCGCTTAATAAATGCACACATCCACGCTATGATGCCCAGCCCTATGGACGGTCAAACTGTATGTATACCATGTTTGTTTACTACTTATTACAAGTAACAAAATATAGATAATTATATTAATCAATACGGTACACATTTTATTGGGCGCTTTTATAATCTTCCGTAGTTACAAATTAAATGCCGCTAAGCATAACAAATAACAATAAACAACACGTAGATAAGGAAGATTCATTTGCCCCGTAAACACAGGCTAATTTGAAAACCGTTCTAGTGCGAGTCGCACGCACTCACTCGCACGCACTGTCGGTTCGTCTAGCCCGACTAACATTTGGTCGGCTTTTATTACTTGTGATTTATAAAGGGTTAGCAATTAATACAATCACACCAAATATGACGCTTTCATACATACCTACACAACATCACGCCTTTTTCCAGAATGAGGTAGGCAGAACTACAGAAATAACAACAACTTTAAAATACTCGTTTATAATTCTATAGCCATATTTTGCATAATCAGACCAAGACGCTTTGACGCTTTCGTATATACTTATTGCCGTTTTCACAATAGAAAAATAAGCCGGATAATGGAGTCCGGTTTGGCATCCCACAACTCCCCTGTCTATTATCAATAAAAAATATGAAATAAAAGCTTAATAGATAGCAACAATGTGCCAGACAGATCACTACTGCACTGACCATGCTCGCACAATTACTGTGCTATTGTTGCACGTGCGCACCACACTCTCAACATTGCCGCGACGGTGTCGGGGCGGCTTAGTGCGCTGCGGCGGCGCCGCGTATGTCCGTGTCCGTGGACGGCGACGGCATGGATGTAAATTAAAAAGCATCTCCATAGTATTCCATACATTTAGGTTACCTGCTTTACCGTTAAGGTAAAAACGCGCCGCGCCCTACCGTGCCACGGTAAATTATAAAAGCGCCCAATCGATGTATTGTCGTATTTATTGTGTTCGTATAAAACGTAGCAAACCCATTCATCAAAATCGAATCACAATTTGCTACGGTGGTGGAGAGTACGTAAAAACATACACACATGAACAGGGCCTCTATTCAACTGCGTTATAACGATATCGTTTGACGTGTTTTAGAATCGTTTATGTCACAGTCGCCATTATTGTAAATGACATAAGAGTTATGAAAACTTTGACGATACGGAAACACGTCAAATACGATATCGTTTTTAGCGTGTAGAATCTCGGCCCTGCTCAAACCCTTCCGGTTGGTTTTGCTGTAGTAAAAATGAGTATTACAACCTGCGCCACGCCATGCGCCGCAGCGAAATAATGACTCGATCTATTCACTAAACAGTAAGCCGAAGTTTTACATTGTCCAACCGATATTGTAACCTATTGCTATGTTCTTTATAATATAATATACACTACTATCTAAATAAAAATAAAAAACACAGGGCAATGTCACACAAATAAACTAATCTTTCTGTCTTTTATTACGAAACTAAATAAATAAAACCATAATAATCGGCCTTTTATCTACTACGAGTAACTATGTCATTTAGATTCGACAATGTCACATCGCAAACGTCGCCGCCAAGTTGCGCACAAGCTGTGTGTGGATATTTGGACGGAAACGCGCACACTTGCCGACCGTGTGGGCTCTCGAAACTAGGTCGGTTCAGTGACCCATATGTTTACCTAACGATTGCGCGCCGCGCGCCCGCGCCCGCGCCGCGTTAGCCTCGCGGCTTATCGTTATCACTGCGTTCGCGTTTTCGTTTAGGTTATCTGGCGGGCAACCTGTCTCCTGGCGACGATAAAGCCCGACAAACGATTTGACATCCTCTTCGCATGAAAATACAGCTTATTTTGTAATATAAATTGCCGTTGCGGACCTGAATCCCTCATATCGTAAAAATCCACTAATGTAATAAAATTAATGCGTGACTTACATTTTAATATGACCTGTAATTTTTTTTTTTATTTGTTTATCATTAATTATTTTTTATGCTTTACTATTAAATGCTGTAAGAATGTTGAAAATTGCTATAAAAAGAAAATCTAAAAAGGCTGTAGCCAAAAGTCGTGTTTAATAGCTTAAACACGACTTGGTGGTTTTCTATCCCTGTCAGTTAATTTTGAACTCAGTGATGTTCATCTCCCATGTCAGTGCAGCATGTATTGGCAGCAAATGGTTTACCTGCCAGCCTGCAATAACCGAGCCACTTTAAACCTTCCATACATCAATTTAATATTAGGATGAATCTGCGGATTACGTGCAAGATGCATATGAAAAGGTTGGAGAAAGTTGATGACGTCACGTTGCAAAGATTTCCAAAATGTTTATTCAAATTATTGTTACAAATTTGAGTTAAAGTATACAAGCGAATTTGAGTAAGTTGTTTAATTATTTTTCGTTTTTTCTTGTTCAATTACAACATTACCAATATCGATGCCCAACGACAGACCCGACAGCCTAGTTGGTAGTGACCCTGGCCTACGAAGCTAGTGGTCCCAGGTTCAAATCCCGGTAAGGGCAGATATCTATGTGAAGTGCGCGAGTATTCGTTCCTGAGTCTTAGATATTTTCTATGTATTTAAGTATGTATATTTCTATATATAAGTTTGTTTATCGTTGTCTGTCTATTGCTCAATAGTAGTTACAAGCATAGAGCTTAGGACTAGGTCAATTTATGTTACATTGGCCACTGATATATATTTATTTAGTTTAAAATGTTTTTGACAAACGAAGGAGTTTGATTGATTTTACGATACTTTGTGCCCTTCAAAGAGATTTGCCAAGAAGCACTTACTTATCCACAACCTTATAATTAAGCCATTGAGTAGTGTTTATAGTGCGTGTATTTTTTATTACAAAAAGTACAATTAATATCTTAAGATATTAATAATTTTATTAAATTTTGTTAGTAAGACTTTATGTAGTATTTTATTTATGAGTAAGACTTAATGTAGACCATGTATATAGTGCTATGTATTAATTAATACAATTTTTATTATAAATAGCCTTAAATTAGATTCAATTCATACGTATCTACTACTGAAATATTAGAACAACCTCAGTAGAACCTTGCAAACGTTCACGCACGCGGACACCGGGTTAACGTAGGTAACGCCGACAACAATGTTCACAGCGAGGACTCCTAATTAGAAGCCAAGCTGGTTACCTTCAGACGCTTGAATCGACCATCGCCCTTCATTTTCGTTAGCGCCTACCGCACCTTACCTTTACGAAGGTGAGCTGGGCATGCTAGATTCGTCGGTTGAATCCTCTCATTCACTACAATCGCGGCGGCCATTTGCGGGAGTAGGATGTCAATTTGTTAGTTGCTAGTTACAGACTAGCACGCGGCATAGGCTTAAGGCCACTCGGACAAAACGTAGATGCGTCAACGAACTCTGGCAAGGTGACAAGAGTAGGAATGTATTACTCGTTACTATCTATTAGGTACCCGCGGGTACTGTGCGTAATGTAATGAATCTATTATGAATAGGTATTCGTATCACGTCGTCAACGCATCGCTCAGGATCGTAGAACGAATAACACTGAAATCATTAAGGTTGAAAATGAGACAGTCTACTGATTCTTACCTTGTGTAAGACATCAGTTTCGGTAGGTCCAGTGTCTCGTATTTCTTTGTTTTGTCCCATTTTAGGTAAAGGTATAGATGACTTAGACATATATAATAATAAGCAGTTTTACACTTACTGCTTAGATAACACTTCTGGGGGGTTATTATGACATAACTATGTAGTTCTGTTTACGCTCAGAGAAAAGGACAAAGCTATATAACTGCCATAGCTCTGTCGTTTTGCGCTCGCCGTAAAATGAGCTACATAGCTAGCTCATAATAACCCTCCTGGTCTAGGCTATATTCTTCAATAGCGGCTGCAGACGCATGTTGCGCGGGCTACTCGCCTGTGGCGGTCTTCTTCTGAATCATCTGCACGGTTGACGTTATATTTAGGCTGCAAAGACAGAACTGGGGTTTGCGGGTTGGAGAAGGGTTATACCCAGGCAACTCTATGTATTATGGTTATAATCAAAAGTCTGAATATTATCAACGGCCGTGAACCGTACAGCACAGCAACATTAAAAAAGCATCGTTGAGTTTGTGTATTAGGATTCGAAAAGACATCTAGCGTTGACGTGTACTTTAAATCAGCTCGTGCTTGTACGACGGAAGATGTTGCGCGCGCAGATTACTTACTAGTAACACAACATAATCAAGAACCAAAACCGATCAAAACATAAGCTAGAAGATAGTTGAATTTAACCGTTCTCTTACTGGACGGCTAACACAAGGCGCAACGTCTCGCTTTCTGCTCCAGTCCTGTGTTCACTTAGTTTTAGTCCTCTTGCTTTCAAATTCATGTTTTTTTCACCTTTCCTGATAAGATAAGGCCAACCATAACATTAACAATTTTATAACAATTACAAGTTACAAGCGTTTTGATAAACGGGCTCCTGGTAACGTATTTTTCGTAAAGTATAATTAAGTATTAGGTCAGAGTGCCGCAAACAAGTGTGTAAGGGTAGGGTTCCCTTATAATAATCTGTAACCATATCCGAGTATGTGTCGTATGTTATAATTTGGTCAGGTACTCGTATTTAATTACTTTATTTTTCTTGTAGCTATTCAAGAGGTTGCCGCACTACAAATAGAGTACTTGGTTAAATCAGTTTGATATAACATTATCGAAATATAATAAGTATTATTCTCCTAGACATTTTTATCATAAATACAACTGTTGAAGAATTATGAAAAAAAAGTTGGCCCCTTCAATTCAAGATGGCGGCTAACGGTGTAACTCCTCGACGTCGAAAACTTGAATTTTCATGACTAGCCTATACAAATTAAAACATTTTCTACGCCACCTTCAGTAGCACAAAATACTTGCTTACTGAACTATTACTTGAACTGGAAAGTTTCAGAATGAGGTCGACTTAGTTTAGTCTTTAACCCCACAAAGACTCAAGTTTGCGCGTTCACCGCAAAAAAGTTAGCGTTTGATGCATCACCTCGTTTTGAGAGCACTCCCCTCACTGCCACAGCCAGTGTCGGAGTCCTTGGAGTCGACATTTCGAGTGATGTCCAGTTTTGCTTTCATTTAGAAGGTAAGGCCAAATTTGCCTGGAAGAAGCTCGGTGTGCTCAACAGATCGAGACAGTATTTCACTCCGGCCCATCGCCTGCAGCTGTACTAGGCGCAGGTTCGGCCACATATGAAATACTGCTCTCATTTGTGGGCTGGTGCTCCCCAGTACCAGCTTCTCCCTCTGGATCGCATTGCTTGTATAACGGGGAGTGCTCCGAGGAGCTTTTCGGATTAATTCCTGCCACATCCTTCCGCCTTCGTCCTACGCAACAGAATTCCCACCACCATCATTTAGGTGGTTGGCAGTCTACAAATGGGCGTTATACTCGAAATTTCCTGCCACGCACAACTAAACTATGGAATGGTCTGTCGCCTGCGGTATTTCCGGACCAATACGACCTTCAAACCTTCAAGAGAAGAACGTACTCTCATTTGAAAGGCTGGAACGCACCTGTAATTCTCTGGCACTGCAGGTGTCTATGGGTGACGGTATTCGCTTACCATCAGGCGATCCGTTTGCTCGTTTGCCTCCTATTCCAGACAAAAACAAGAAAAATCAGCCAAGTATTTCAACATAACACAGTATTTTCCATCTTAAGATAACTTGTATACCTGAGTGACCTACGGAAAACTTTAGCCCATCAAAAGGTATTTTATAGAGAAGTGGGGAAGGGCTGGGAGGGTCTGGGCCTTACTACCTGTTATTTTGTTGCAGCTGTTAAAACGTTTCTTTGCATTTTCTGAGAACATTTACCATAGTAATGTATTTTTTTAACACATCAAAAGGTAGAGATTTAGACGATCAAAAAGTCCACCGGATTTTTATAAATAGCATTTATTTTGCCGCGAGAATTGTCGATTGAAAATTAGGGTGCTATTTCGATATTAGGTGAAAATAAGGAAAAAAAAAAAACGATGTGTATGGGACATAAAACGATAACTTTTCACCAAATTTCGTAAAAAATATCTTTTTTGTAAACGATAAATATAAAAAAACCATTGATTTCTTTTCATACATTTTGAAAAATCGTGAATACTAAAGTTACAGATCATTTTATTACCTACATCTTTGCAATTTGACTTTTTTCCATAGGACTTGTAGTTTTGCCGGAAAGCGAGATAATCGTTTTTACCCCCCCTTTCCACTTCCCAACGTCAGATCGCCCGTAAATTATTTTTCCCTTCACTTTTGTTACATTCTCTTCCTTTTCCAATGGGTTTCATCCTACTAATATTTTAATGCATTTTTTACCTGGTCTAATTTGGGACCGAGGTGACTTTAAAAAAATGTCTTTCAGTTTTTGAGATGACATAATCCGATTTATCAAAATGGATTCTGCAAATTCTGCAATGTTTGCTAGGCTTCCAATTTCCGCTACATAATTCGCAACGAACTGCATTCACGTTTTTTATTCATTAAAATCGAATTGTTTTTTAACCGACTTAAAAAAAGGGAGGTTATCAATTCGAATGTGTTTTTATTTTGTATGTTTGTTACGCGATTACATCGGACGGATGGACGGATCCACTGTCGATCGATTTTGAATATTCTTTGTTGTTTGATAGAGTGTACTCCCGAGGTGGTCTCATCGCAAACAAGTTGGTATCTGATGTGGGGGTCCGTGAGGAATTGAGATAACTCCTCAAATACTGTAGGAATAAATTATACGTGACGACATAAAAGTATTATTATGGTCACTAAAAGGTATGAATTAAAATATGTTTAAATAAACTACAACCCATCTACAAAAAGCAAGAAATAACTTCTTTTAAAATGATAGGTAATAAATTGGTCAGTCCAACTGAATTCCACTTTATTTTAAACTGACTGATCTTATTGCCTATCATTTAAAAATAAGTCTTTTCTTGCTTTTTGAGGATAGTTGTTAGTTTTTTGTTGTAACATAAACAACTGTTTCACACTATGTCAGAAAGTTGACTGATAGACGGTTCAGCACTACCGAAGTATTAGCTCCACCCCCGCGCCGCAAGTACAAAGCCAGTGGCGCCGATTTTCAGCGCCAGTTATACTTCCATAATATATATTTCGACGAATATCGTTGTGGATAAAGCGTCCCGCTCTCTCGCACTTACATGTTTGTCAAGAAGTGACTCATGTTTTATTTCTAAAAGGGATTTAGATTACAATGGAGAATTAATATTTTTTTGTTATAAATAACATCGTTTCTTTTAATAATTGCGTGACTAAGGCATAACCTCTTTTTAAACTGGATTTGCAGACAAAGTTGCATATAAAAGCTAGGTACTTAGTTCGAAGTAAACAAAATATGCATACACCACACCACACACCAGTACAAAAGTATATTTTTTTCATGCTACAAACTTCATATTCATTGACCATGACGTCCATGACGTTTCCAAAACTAAAACTTATTTGAGCCTTAACATATTTTTATCGAATATCTAGGCTCCTTTCCAGGTGATATTGTTACCGGCCATTACATACATGCAGCTATGATTTGTCTTACTCGTATATTTGCTTTGGAAGAAAGGCAATCGAAGAAAGTAAAAACAACCGTACTCAAAATTATTAGTTAAGTCAATGGCCAAGGCTGAGGCGCTGACGCCGCTTTTACAGCGTCCCTTTGCACTAACAAACGGTAGGCCTAACGTTATATACCTAACAAAGCGTTTTTGAACTCCATGTAGATACCTTAATAATGCGAGGCTTATTTGTCGAAGTCATTTTGATAAATAGTTAGAGGGATAGGTACAATTACAAGAATGAAGCGTCGCGTCCAGGGACCCGCCCACCCATTCACCGATAAAAGCCTTTGAAAGACTAACCTCTCAATAGAATACCCCACTAAAAGAATAACCTATTGGAAAGAAATATATCACTAAGTTATTTGTTAAACTAACCATTCACTATATGGGAAACTTTAACAGCTAAAGCGCAGTTAGCCCTCATAAATAGGGCTTAAAAAGCATATCGAACGGCTTTTCTAAGTAAAAGCCTTATAAAACCCATTCGAAACCCCTTGAATGAGATAGCGAGATTTAAAAGCAAATGGAACGGCTTTTAAGCGATACGGCGTTTCGAAGTAAAACCCTTATAAAAACCCATTCGAAACCCCTTGAATGGGATAGCGGGATGGTTCCTGGTCGCGTCGAAGAAACCCGCTCCACCGCATGACTAGTTTGAAGAGTTTGTAAAAGGAATAAAATAAAGTTTCCGGACCTTCTTCGATCATAATATAAAACTTGCAAATATTGGGTACTTACGAGTATAAAACAAACACCACGTCGATGTTGACGACCCATTTAGCGTGCTCGGTATAGGTTAGCAATCCTGTCTAGGACTCGTGCGGGGTGCCCAGGCAATTTAAAATTAAATGAAAGTTGATGACATCTACTCGTAATGCTAACGGAAGGCAAAAATACCTAGTAATAACATCAGATAGTGTTCCATACTAGGTTAAATTGTAAAACTTTTTGGTCAAAATCGTAAATTCAAATGTTGTTGTCAAGGGTCAATGACATCTTAAACCGAAACTTACTGTAAAGACATTCTTATGGAAAGTGAGCGCAGCACATCTATTATATTTATAGATGTGACCTTTCGCTCGTCGGATGCGTCGGCCAAACCTACATGATGTAACCAACGCCGACACGAATACATCTTGTGTTGTCTGTGTGTGCGTGCGCTCCGCCATTAAAAAGTGAAAGTCGTTTGAGGTCTCAATGGGCCTGACCGGTGCTGGGCGGAGTCGCATGGAGTCAATGTCGATGTGGAGTAAGAGTATGTCTACAGACTTGAGTTAATAGCTTAATTATACCAATTTCAAATAATATGTCCAATGTTTCATCTTTTTAAACAGCTTAGCAACAGTATCGATTTTGAAGAATTTGATTTTAAGCCAAAAAATCGAGAAAAATCAGACGGCTAGTCTACTAAGACATTATTTTTATTTTACTGTTTGACAATAATGTTTTATTAATTGCGCTCTGCCGAATTGGCTGTTAGGATCATCTGGATCTTTTGCCTGTTAAAAATTATGACATTAAGACGTTTTATAACCAAGTCCTTTCGTCTACTATGGAATATTGCAATGAGAGCGTTTTGCACTTTAAGCCTTAAATTCTCACTACCTAAACAATGTTTGGCTTATCAGGGCAAAATACAACTTAAAACTCCAAAACCAAATCCATTCATACCTCTTTGCATCTATCGCCGTAGCGAAAAAATAAAATGAAATAAGGTGTGTTCCTAATTTACAATAAACAGTTATAACTTACAACACGCTTTTGCATGTAGTACAAAAAGCATTGTAAGCGACAACTGACGTTTAACTTTCACCAAAGCATCGATAGCGAACACCTCACTAACTCTTGCGCACGACGTTCTACGGGAAATACTGTACTTTTCGTAGCGTACTCCTATTACCGTAGCTTACTCCCAGTACCGTAGCGTACTCCCGTTACCGTTATACCGTCTACGGCGCTCGCGCCGCCTAGAATTATTTACTCTCGTTTTCCGTTTGAAGTCTTTTTCTTTTCTTGCGCACGATGCTACGTAATTGAATGATGCTCGGCGTTTTATTGGTCAAGTTTTTAGTGGCTGTTAGTATTGTTTATGGTTTATTCCGATTTATATGTGTAAAACAAGCAGTAAAACCATAATTTGTTGTTAAAACCCATGCTTAAGTTGTGCTCGTTAAGATTTGTTGTTTAAAGTTTTTTTTAATTATACAAAATGTTTTCTTTAATATCTAGCTAGGGGTTTTCTCTGTATTAGTATATATGTCTATTACCCTGTTCCCATGGTAGAAGTCTAGAGCTTAGTTTAGGACTAGGTTAATGTGTGAAAACGGTGTTTCGTATACACCTCCTTTTTTCTAACACGAAAACAGACGTGTCATGGGTTACAGCATCCGCGTATCTAGTAAAACAGTTCACAAGCATTGCTTGCCCTTAAATGTGTTTCGTAAGCTCGTAGTGGAGACATCTTAAAATATCAATCGGGTAGTGCACAAGAAACTTTTAAACCTTGACCACGGGTGAGTGACATTAAAATCGCACGCTACTTTCACGGCCCAATCAGGTGGCCGTTGTATAACAGCACTGACTTTCCATTTCTTTGCCACGATGTTAAAGCAGAAAACGAATTGAATAATAAATACATAGGTATCACAAATACAACGAATGTAAGTGAAAAGAATTGATAATTATATTATAAGTGTTGCTAAGTAGTCAGGTACCTAGACTAGATATATTTAACTTGTTCCAATGCTTACCCAAAGGAAGTATTTAAGTGGAGTTACGAAAGGTTGTGGGATCGGCTTGTGTTAAGGTCGGCTATACGAGTGAGTGGCAATTTTTCTCGTTTCGAAGAGAAACAAAACCTTGACCTACGAATAAAATAATGTTTCGTCACTTGCAATAGAGTTCGTAAAGCACTGGCTGGCAGTCAACAAGTGTGACTAATTATTTAAACTTTACGGTTTTTTATTTACAGTTGTGTCTGTTTAATAATATTTATAACGAGCAGTGTATTTATACTGCTCATTCTTAGACCGATGAGTTAAATAACTTGTACTAAATTACAGATGGTCAAATTTTATGCGGTATGTGAGTTTTAGTGCGAGCGATTTCCACTAGATGGCAGCGGGAGCGCGCGGCGCAAGGAGGGGCGCGGGCGCATGTTGCGCCACGCAGCGAGCGCTTTACGCAACCCGGCCGTTAACCCCGGAAGGCGTTTTCCACGCAGTTTCTTTAGCAGTGTGTTACTGCGGTGATCGCGTGACTAGTTAGCGTTAGCAGCCAGCACTAATACCTCTTCGCCGGATCTCAGTCACTCAAGAGCTGCACGTTCCTACTTCCCTTCTCGCGTGAGACAAACATGTTGCAGATGCATTACTAATGATCGCTTTAGCCAAGCTCTAGTTAACCCTAACCCGACACGTTCGATGAAAACACTTTTGTACAAGTATTGCAAGTACACAAGTCATCCAGATATATACTTAATCGCGTGCCCACCGTTTTGTCACAAGTGTCTCCACTCCACGCAACAATTTATTTTAGTTCGCGTTTTAACAGTGTCATTAAGTTGCGTGTTGTCATTACCCGCCGACTGACCGACTTACTTGCGTTTCCTGCAAACACTCAATTAGTCATCGGGGCGCTTACTGACTAACATTTCAAATGTTCAAGTTACAATAGGTACCAACTCAAAACCCCGAAGCAGTATTATATGCGAGAAAATTGATTAAGGCAACTTGCCGTCTTACAACATACTTTCTAAAATAGACGCAAGTCATAAACAGGAGGAACAAAAATATAATATATTCTGACTGCCGTTCGGCGGTAACAAATATTCCTAGTAGCTAGCCTAAGTTAACGCACATTAGTAAGTGGAAATTAGTTTTAGTATCTTGCTATCGGGGATGTTTTACAATAGGCAGGCACTTTAGTTATATAATCATCAGCAATACAAAATGGTTGTCAATTTTATATTCAACGCCAAAAGCTAACGGAACATGTGATCATTCACATGATACTTCTGATATGCACCAATGCGTGCAAAAGACAAGCTTTTGTAGGATTCATATTTACTCTTTTGTCGATGTTCGTGATACACGGCTGACGTGTTCTAGGGGTGCTACAAAGTCTGCCTTTATACATTTGCCGCAAGCCTTACGTAAAGATGCACCGCGGCCTCTTAAGCCGTCGTGAACATTTCTGAGCGGGCAATCGTTCGATCGTGCGTAAATAAACTCACTTGAGCGAGCGAACATGTATGTTCAGTGATGATCGGCTGGAAGCGGCGAATGATTGCTCGCTAACTCATTCGTTCAGTGTAAACGACGTCTGTGGCGAGCGAGCTGTTGTTCTGTGCATTCGCTCGGCGTTGTACGTGCTCGGTGGGCCTCCGATCTTTGTTTTGAATTCACGATAGAGGATTGGTGAAAACTCAACCTCTTCTCGGTACAATTTTGTTCTAAACAACTGAATGACAACGGATATTTTCTGCTTTTAGCGAAAATCGGCAGATCCGCCATCATTTGCTCTAAACAGTACAACAAATCATTTTCACCGGTTGACATGTTTAATACAACGATGGTACAATTTTATCACAAAATACTACAATAGGGAACATGCATGGAAAACAGAATTCAGTTTTATTGATACGATTTAGGAGAAAATGTAAAAAAAAAACATATTAAACGCCTAAATTATAATAAAAATTAAACTAAGGTTTGACTTGTTTATTAAGATTTTATATAGAATCAAAACTAGTTAAAATTTTAATTCTTATTTTAAGGTGTAAATGGTTTTTTTGGCATCCTCATTTCATTTACGCAATATTTTCATTCAATGATATCGGCTTAAACATAGTGATGTCTGACACAAATGCATATTTCTTTATATGGTCCATATTTTGAAACGTGTAACAATAGCTGTGTTTTTGCTGGGGGCCTGAACTATGACTATTTAAAGCTTCATATCTTATGAAAAAATAACTCGACGATTGATTCGCGAATACATTTACTCTTGTCTTTCATAGCACTTGCCAGAGAGCGTAAGATTAAAAAATATGAAAGTTCCCTATTATTAATAAACATACACAAATCATAATTTAGTTATGTATGATAGATAGCATGGTGGTGCACACATACTAGTTGTAATTATAATTACTTAAGGTATATTAAGTTCGTCAGTAACTCGTGCTCAACAGTTGCTTTTCTTCATTTTTATTTGTATATCTACGATTGTCGATCACAGTCTTAGTGTTAGTGCAGCAAAATTAAATATCAAACATGTTTAAGTGGGAGCCGTTTAGGAAATATATTAGTAAGTTAAATTTGTGTTTTTGTATGCTTGTTTCTGTTTGTTCTACAATAAGAAAATAAAAATAATAAACGAATGTACATTAAGTGAAAACGCACCTTTACAAAAGTAATTCTTGCTTGTAAAACTTAGACAAAACCGAAGATCAAAGTCTCTAATTCTCTTATCCTTCAATAAATATTCAAATCTTCAATGTCTCATTTTAAGCGACTTCAAAAAAAGATTCTCAATTCGTCGGATTTTTTATGTAGGTATGTTCCCTCATTACTCACAGACCGCTGAAACTATTTGTTTTTCTTTTTGATTGGGTAAACTTTCTAGTTGGTCCAATTTTCATCACGTCAAGATCTGATGATGTGATCTTGGAGAAATCGAGAGAAACCCTCAAATATTATAGGAATAGACACTTAGCGATTTTTGTATAATGCGTGTAAATTTCATACGGCCATATATTCTATCCAGACGTGTTAACGATCTTATAAATCGAGTGAGAAATATATTTTGTAACTAACTTTTATTATTGAGGCGAAGTTAATTTGATGAAGTTTGTCTTAGGAGCAATGTAACGCGTGCAACTTCCTATTACAAAACGATATTACGTAGATGATTTAATTTAATTGGCGCAATGTGTGACATTGCTTGCTGAATTAATTAGTAAGAAAAAATAAAGTACAACTAATGTTGCATTAACACAAGTTTTTACGTTAATTAGTGTGTATATTAACTGTTGTTAAAATATATGCCCGTATTCAATTTACACGTTGTATTCAGTGAAAAATCTAGACTTTGCATTCAAAAACTATCATTCGGTGAAGTGATGGTGAATTCCACTGATGTCCACCGGACCTCTTCAACGGTACCTATTTCAAGGGTGGCGATAAGACGAGCGATGAGCGACTATGACGAAGCACATTCAAATACTTTAAACATATAAGTATGATTTTCCCGCGGCGTTGCTTGTTTCTTATTAATTGAGATGTGGGAACACATAACAGTATATTATGATCACTAAAAGATATACAATAAAAAAAGGAATTAAAAGTCAAGAAACCGTCTTAAATAAGCAAGAAATATCATTTTTTTAAAGAGGTAGGTTATAGGTTAGTCCGGAGTCGACATCCCACAATATTTTTAACCAACAACTGAATTCAGTTGGATTGATCATTTTAAAAGAACCTATTTCTTGCTTTTGAAGTCGTTTTTTTGTTTTATATATTTATATATTTATATTTGCAATTAAGTACGAGTACAATGTTCCTAAGCAAGGTTAGAAGTTTTAGTTAATTATCACCTCATAGATACTGTCACCGCTAAACATAGTTTTTTAGCTTTCAGCGAAACTTTCAAAATCGCCAGCCCGAGAAAAGAAGACTTGCTCATTTGATTTGCGTTATACTATAAGAAGTAATTCTACTCGTGGATATTAGTTCTCTCAATGAAATTGGTTAACCTTTTTTTGTTGCCATACTTATTCTTGGTTTCGGTTATTTTACACACTTACCAGCTATTGTCTCTTTAGTAAATAACAATATCTTATACCAAAAATCCCCAAAGTTTACACCACAAAGGTTTACACAAAGATTAAGGTTTTTATAACAACCTTGAAACGGTTAAAAGTCAGTGCACTGGTGCTAATCCTGCCTAAATGTAACAATAAATCAATTAACCTAATTAGCCGTATTATATGTCCTCGCCACGTCTGTGACATGGTTACGTCCTCACCTCACCCCCGCTACGTGTGTGCCGCCTGGTGAGGAGGTGCGGCGCGAGCAGCCGCACCGTCCCTACGATGCTAACACCTGATTCTTATCATTGATATTCACAAACTACAAATAAATCGTAAATCGCAATGGCCCCGATTCTTTCAAGTAATGGGTTTATAAGGGCTGTCATATTCTGTGGTAACTGATTTCACGAACCTTAAACAGAGAATATACTAAACTTGACGCAATTATACATAATCCCGGCTTGCTAAAGGTTTTTCATTAGTACCCTTATTGCGTACTGATAATGAGAATGCAAAATCAATTGCAGAGTCCTCTTAAGATGATCGGCGTGTCATCTAGTGTATTGTGCGCCGTTGCACAACCACTATAGTGCTAATAAATTGAAACATCTTTAATACACTCGTCCCAGATATACAGGGTAAAGACCTTTTACATAACGACGTTACGTGAACCGGTGAGAGGCAATGTCAGCCTTTGCAATGGCGCTATTATTATGACAAGTAAGCAGTTTTTAATCCACACGCAGACTTGGCTCTCTAACAAAATACAATTAAAGTTATTAACAAAATTATTCAGTGGTCTCAGTGGAGCAGAGCACCCAAAAATGTGCATTCATTTAGATTAAGGTCAGTTATTATTTAGCCCTGTGCAATACAAAAGAATATCCTCATGAGGCTACAATCGAGGATTTTAGTAATTAAATTGATATGCCGATAGTCGACTTCAAGCTAACTCTTGTTAAATTTATACAAAATAATAAAACAAAATCAGTAAATTAGATTGAAATGTATTCTTACGTATCATCAGACGTTTTAGTGAATGTAGGTATCTTTATTTTAGATCAAGGTTCCAACTAATACTTCAAGTCGGTCTTTGTTTCGCCGTACGCTGTACTGTAGTTACAGTGTATGCGCCAAAAAAAGGTCAACGAACAGCCTCGACGTTTCTACTATCCAACTGCATGCCGTAATGGCATTAATCTCCTCTTATTGCCACATGAAGTAGAATATTATTAGTAAAGGACTAAAGTTCAAAATGCTTTTGAGCGACTCCGGATAGAAGGCCCTGTAACTTGTTGGTGATACAGCGGTGTGTACAGCGTTGGTTTTCGTAGGTTAGTAGTCAGAGGCAATGAAAATTAGACTTAAATTTGGTGTAGAGTGGGTTATATTGGATAAGCGTGTGTGGTAGGTGGATCAGTCTTGTCGGATCGGGTGGGATGGTTGGCAGTGACGGTCGAAATGTTATTTTGTTTATCGTTCGGCGCGTTCTTGACAGCGAAAAAGTGAAAACGGCTGCGGTGGCTGAGAGTTGTGAAACTAGGCGCAAGCGCTGACGCGGCCTGCGCGCGCGCCGGCTCGCGCGGGGTTATGTAACCACATGTGCTATCCGATTGTCCTTTGTGTTAGATACCGTGCCGAGGTACCAGTTAGGTGGCTTCCGGAGGTCAGGCTAGGGGAGTCTTAAAACCTAAGCTATGGTTCCAATCGTGCTACCTCAAGGTTGCTGAGGCATGGTTTTACCTCTGACTCACTGAAGCCAAATCTAAAAAAAGGCCCCTTTTTGAAATGTCCAAGAAGTTTGCACAAAATTGTACGTCTCCTATACATATCACTGATTGGAATGTGTAATGAATGATCAATGAAATGAGGCGGTTTAGATCCTGTATTATATCATATAATATTTCATAAGGTAATCTTTTTTAGGGTTCCGTAGTCAAGTACCCTTAAGTAGGTACCCTTATTGTTTCGCCGTGTCCGTCCGCCCGTTCGTCCGCAGCCTAGCTTAGAGACTCTTAGTACTAGAAAGCTGTGATTTCAGATTTGGCATGAATATACATATTAGTCACGCCAACAAAGTGGTACAATAAAATGTTACAATATTTTTTTTAAAGGTTACCTTTGCATTTGATAAATTTAAACAGTTTCTTATGATCAAGAAAATCTTACTAGACAACGTTGCCAGCACAGCTTCTGTAAGAGCCCTCATTTAACCAACATTTGTTTTGTATGCGGTCATCTAGTAACATTTGAATGTTTGATTGAGATATCTGTACCCTTACCATGAGTTACAGTGACCGTACTCGCTAGAGAGTCGAATGCTCTGTCCCTTTTAAAATTATACTTTGGTATTTCAAAACTGTGAGAGACAGAGCATTTGACTCACTAGCGAGTACGGTAAGTGTCAGTCATATTTTGGGTACTATGCTATAGCCACGAGTTTCGGCATCGTGATCATTGGTTGTTACTCATCGACATCAAGCTGTGTGCATTATTAAGATTATCGAGGGAAAGTTTATTATTTCTTCTGAAACTGAATTAGGAAGCTCATTTATCGGTATAACGCAGTCAACGTCCTGACTCTGGCGGATATGAAATATACATGAACTGAAATATGTAACTGGTCAACGGTTTTTTAAATCGGCTGGAGAGGTGAATGCTTCTTTTTAGTTTGTATCTCCTCCTGTAACCATTATCTCAAACCTGAGCCAATCGATGGGACTAAATACCGATGGATTGTTTGATACTTTATTGGTTAAGAAAACTCGTATACTTCTATACTACTTAGGACCTTCAGGAAAACTCAAACGAACTTCGCTGGTAAGTTCAAGTTTTTACCGTCTTTTTCCTTTTCGACATTTCTGGATTCCTGTTTCTTGTTAGTAATTTTTAATTAAGAGAGTAACAGGATTTTTTTCTTATACCCGTCCAATAAGTCTGCATTTGTTTTCCAGTTTTATTTTTAACACCAAGTTCGAAATGCAGCTTCTCATTACAGGTTTCTTGCACAAGATCAGGGCATAAAATACAAAGTGTATTGTGATTACATTGTACTCACACTCATTATTTGGAATCGCTTTGTCGAGCTGTTTACAAATGCGGTGTCGTTCACCCCGTTATCGTGCAACTTGACGAAATTTGTATTGTCACCAGGCGAGTTCGGCTGCGGAAACGGAATGTTTAGCTATCGGTCAGGTGTCGATACTGCAGACGTGACGTCAATTGTTTGTTTAAGTGTTGCTCCTAGCCCCCGCGTAGCGGCATCTCACTGGAGCTTGGTGTCTTCTCTTCCATTAAGTCCCGAGTATTCATGTATGATTAATTGATAGCTGATTTCTTAAACAGATTGTTGCGAAAAAAGTCAGTTGCAATCTACGGCTATTTTCCTAAGCCTATCAACGGTACGAATACTATTACTACTGGGCGCATGAAATGTAGTCGTAATTATTTCACCTTAGGCTCTTATTATTTTTCGTAAATACACGTAGATACACACATAACATCACGCCTTCATTCCCAGAGTGGGGTAGGCAGAGCTACAGAAATACCCAAAACTCTAAAAAGACTTGTTGATAATTCTGTAACCACATTTTGCACAAACAGGCTAGGCAAGATTAAAAGTGACAGGTTGCAAGGCTATCACCTAACAGTACTACAAGCTTTTATTCCCTTGGTTGCCTCTTACGACATCCACAGGAAGTCATAGAGTGACACAATTCTAACCCGGCAACAAAACGGCATTATTTCTCGTACAAAACCCAGTATTTCGAGCCGTGTGAAAAAATTCGCCCTCATAGTTGATCGATACCGATATCAAGCCCCGACAATCGATATGACCCAATACTGCTGATAAACTCAATACAATCCGAAATATTATGGTTCCGTGTATAAAAAATGTGACACTAACCACAGTACCTGTGGAATACAGTGTCGCTGTTTGTTTAGAAAAGATAGCGACTCGATGACATTCTTATATTTTTCACACAGACCTTCCATCGCGTGGAGTGTTTAAAGATTAGGAATATTTTGTAAGTAACTAAATAGTATCTTTCTGCGAGGTAGGGAGTGACGCCGTTTATTTATACTCGTATGATGGACGTTCCTTGACTAATAAAATGGCTATCACTTTACTAAAGTTTCTTACTCTATTTATCCAGACTGCCAGCTACTTCCTGTTTTCTACATTTGAAATAGGTTAAGCGTCTCGCTTTCACCTATTCCCCGTACATATTATTTGCTTCAATATTTAGAGTGGCCTGTTTGCACAGGAGAATAGTTAACCCAGTTTCAAGCTAAATTTACCGCGATACCTGACTGGCGGGCAAGACGCACCGGTCACCGGCTCCGGGGATGTCAATGTTATTAATACCAGATCTTATTTTAACACGGTTTTGGACGTAATTTTCCATTGACCCGTTTAATGTTCGGTTGTGGGGACGTGGCGTATATTTGATATAAATCATATACACCACATACGTTATTTCTTTGCTGTGTCCAGACCAACGATTAAAAGCGTAAACATTGTTATTCCCTGTACTTATCAAGTTAACCAATGTAAATTCAAACACAAAAATATCTTGATATAATAGTGTTTATGGTTTTTCATAAAACTACAAGTGGCAATACATTTAGATTGCTAGATAGAATCACGGCCTCTACTTATTTAACTCGGTACAACCCCATTCCTGTCATGAGATAAGGGTATCAAATCGTTGAGAATACGGAATCACTTCAAAAACAATTAGGTTTTACCGTGTAGAATCTCAACCCTGATGTGTTTTCGTTATCAAATAACAGTGTTTATTGATATGTCATTGTTCGGGTGAACACATAGGTAGCTAAATCGCGGCCGGTGCGAATGAACTCCGATTTAATGTAATCCAAAACTGAAGTGTGCCGACGGCCCGCCTAACCTTTCAGATAAAACGCGATCAACTAGGTTCTGTTATTGGTATAAGAGTTCTTATAAAGATGGATACATAGTGCTTGAGTGTCTACCACCATCAAAGATAACAACTTGTTTTGATTTTGTTGCATTATAACACAGGTACACTAGTACAGCTGTAAACAGTACCTACCGAAGAGAAGGCCATAGATTATAAATAAATCAAATCTAAACGTCTATTGTGATCACGTTGTGTAAAAGATTTTATATCTAACATTATAAAGACCAACATAAACCCTGCTAGGGCACAGTAATCTTAAAAATACTTTATATCTACATAATCTAAAATTATATCTTAAATTTTAAGAACTATCAAATTTTAGGAAAATTTGCGTATTATACCAATATTGTATAATAGTGTCCATTTAGAACGCCTCAGCATACATGGCACCGGTTTATTATTTTATATTTTGTGATTGCACTGCTTTCCGTTTATTGAAAGAAACAAAAGTCATTGTCAAATATATATATTTTTTTAATTGTCCGGGTAGCATCGGGAGCCGCGCGCGCGCTGACCTAGATCCGCGACGCACGCGCCGTCGCGTGGTGACGCCACTTGATGGCGACTGCGAACGACCCATCCTAACACACAACACTTACCATTACCACCAATTTTGTAGTCCCAAAGAATTTTTTTCATCAGTTCAATGAACTTGCTATCGAAATCCGCACTCGCGCATGTGTGCGCAAGATAAAAAAAACCGAAACAAAAACTCGATGAGTAACGGGTAATAAGTACGAGAGCGAGATAACAATATTTCGGCGGCGCACTCGTCAAACGTAAGGTCGACTACGAAAAACACTGACGCAATTTTTACAGCGTACGTAATTGAGGACCGACGGAGCGTCGGTGTGTGCGTGCGCAGAGAGCGACGCCCGCGTCCGAAACAGGCGGAATATTTAGGTGAAAGTGTTTCGAATTTCGACATGACGACATTCGCGCAGTCGTTATCGTGACTTTGCCGAATCGAGAGGTTCGGGGAGCGCGCTTGAGCTATCCTCGCGTTTGTTCCACAGGCAGTGCGAGATGCTGAACAGAGTGTTTATTGGAAAACTATGCTGAGAGTTGGTGTGTCCCATAATTTTCGGAGACGTAAATTAAAGAGGTGATTGGTGTATTTGGAACTGGGTTGGTGTGATGTGCCAGGACTAGCGGTGCAAGCTGGGGCCGGACGAGGCGCGCAAACCTGCGCCCGCGCGCCTGCACACAATGACTTCCACAATGGGTAAATACAAGACATTTGACTCACTATAAGACATTAAGCCATTTAAGTTACATTATTTAAATTTCTTTGCTACGTGGTATATTTTAATATGTGTGATGCAAAGCGAAATTATTGTGTGTATATATTGTAAACTTAATTTACTTTTAAATTGTTATATCAGTTACTGATATTATAAAAATATATTATCTAAAACTGCATTATGAGTACGTCGTCAATGTTTCCATTCGTAGCACCGTAGGATGGGTGCTACGCCTGCTACGTATTTCGTCCGCTCGTCTTGCAGAAACTTCTAAAGTTCTCCGTTGAAGTCGAAATAAAGGTAATATTTTATACATATTTGGCTGTTCGGGCCCGGCGTCACCCGGGTGATTTATATTCGTTTGAGCCACTCTTCGTGAGAATAACGCAGGACAATTATATATATAGGTTTTAGGTTACAACTTCAAAACCGAAGAATATTCCAAAACATGCGTGTATAAAAATTCCTTACTAGAAAGGAAAGAGGGAGCTCCTCTGAAGAAAGGCCCCCAACGTTGATTAAGGCAATATTGCCCTCCTAAGCCAATGAGCAGTATCTCAAATTCAATAGCCTAAGCGATTTAATCCTATCGTGTTAGTTGGCGGAGGTTTTATTACTGCAGGAAGGGTGCCTGAGACACGGCCGTCTGCGTTAGCAGGGCAGCGTATAGCTTATGGTTTGCAGGAAACTGACACATGGGAGGAAACGTTGACAAACATTGTCATTTTCCATTTACTTTAATCTAAACAATTAAAACTGCTACGACTACTCGGAAAAGAAATAGTTTAGATAATATTCGTTATGTACTCGCTTTTAAACAATGAGAGTGTAAGATTGTCGGGTTGAAACGAAGTCTGGGTTGAAACGAAGTCTTGTTAGACTTCGTTTCAACCCGACAATCTTCCGTCAATTTTCAGTCCTGTTGGACTTGCTAATATAAAGCTTTAGGTGTTTCGTTCTACTTTTCTTTCATGTACTTACATAAGCTAGACGTGGTTTAGTGTTTTTTTTGTTTTTTTGTGGATAACAGATATTTCAAATTATTTCCCTATTACTTAACAGTAAATATATCTATATCAGATAATCTGAACGGTAGTATTATTTATTTATATATTTAGTCTTTTTGCACCAAAATGTAAACTTGAGTACAAACGGTGAACCTAACGGAATTCTGTAGCAGTATCAGTTGACCAGCTAAATAATAATTCTCTCGGTTGTGTATACCTCTAGCTAAAAATTAAGTTATATTTTACTATGACAAAGAATCGTCACATACACACATACATAACATCACGCCTTCATTCCCAGAGTGCGGTAGGCAGAGCTACAGAAATACCAACAACTCTAAAAAGACTTGTAAATATTTCTGTAACCACATTTTGTAATTTTTTTAATGTAGAATAGTTATTATTTTGAGTAAAAGTAGTACGTGAATTGGGAATGCTGTCCACTTGATTTATTAAACTCGTTTTGGTCTTTGTAACCGACACCTTATATGCCTTTGTACAGTCTAGAACACTGATGCGAGATAGATAAATTACAAATACCTTATAGGGCTGAGATTCTATACGGTAATAACGATATCGTTTTTGACGTGTTCCCGTATTGTCAACGTTTTGATAACTCTTTGACAGTAATGACGGCCGAGTTATAAACGATTCTAAAACTCTTATATGATATCGCTGTAACCCAGTGGAATAGAGGCAGAGGCTAACAGTCATAATAATGTAACAGTTAAGAGGCTCAAAAATGAATGCATGTACGATACTAATTTGTCAAGAGCCTTAACGACACGTCAATTTATTTTTACATAAATGGCCGACTATCGGTATTTGTTTCAGTTCCTATTGTAGTTGAAATTGTACAACAGCGTAGTAGGGGGTACCTAGGCCTGTTGGCAATTTGGAATAGCCTTCAATGCGTATTGCCGTAAACACACACATAACAACACGCCTTCTTTCCCAGAGTGTGGTATGCAGACCTACAGAAATACCAACAACTCTAAAAAGACTTGTTAATATTTAAACACATATATGTAAACACTTCTTTATTTAAATAGTAAGTGTTGTGCAAAAGTAATAAATGAGTTTACGCTCCGTACAGTTGCCCAACAAAAGGCCCAAGCGGTAACCGTGACATTCCCAAATCGTCTCGTGGATCGCGCTCGTGACTGCATTACTGTAGCTCTATGACGGGCCTCACTTTTACTTTCGCTACAATACGGACACCCCTTTTCTATGGTCTATGACTCGATGAGGTCGACGACCGCCCGCCATTTTGATGTTGCCTAAATTCGTTTTTTACGCTCACTTTCCAATAGTGAAAGCGAAAAAGGTACTGAATGTCACTGTTTCCTTTCAATGTATTGTAGTGGGTGGATACCGGTGTTGAGTTTAATGATAATAGGCGTGTTGGCCCGGTCATTAGAAATTACATTGTTTGCCATTTTAAGTACCTGGATTTGTGGTTGTGACTTTGTGCTCTAATAGGTACGGTCGAACTCGTAAGTAGCTGAACCTTTTAGTACCTTGTTGCGGCTATTTGTGTCCTAAATTCAAACCACTGTCAGTAGGTACATATGTACAGCTACTTTTGAGTTCGATGTACGTCGTTTTGTCCGCCGACGTGTTGGATCTGATGGCCTATGCTAGTAGTTAATCTTTCATAGGTGCTGTTTATTCTGGAGCGTAAGGTTTGCTTTAGTACTATATTTTAAGCTAAAATTTAACTAGACTTTTTAATAAGATACACAAAATACTAATTGGATTGTCGTATTTTTACTTGTGGTCCAAAGATTCCATTGGCATTGACTCATGCATAGATTCAAAAATAAGGCTTTTGATATGCAAGCCTTAAAAATATGACGTGTTATCGTATTGTCAACGATACGATAGCTCTTATTTACTTGACAGTAACGGCAGCCGAGTTAAAACAATAAGATAACATGTCAAAAGCCATTTTGTTTTTCCGAGTAGAATATAGGCCCAGATCGATATTTATGATATTAAGTATTGAGGAAGTGTTTAGATAGGAAGTAGATATGATTTAAAAATGGAACGCTTTAGTGTGAATGTGGAAGGAAAATGTCAAGGCGCCGCGCGGAGGCCGCGAGAGTCTCATGCTGCGCCGAAATCACTCCGAGGCCCTCAATGTTTAATTTCAAAATATTATACAAAAGTCTATGATTATAATAATGAACTAATGACATAATTAGTACCATTTAGGAAATATTGAACTCGACAAGTGTAATTTTCGCTAGAGTTGTGTGTCGCCATCCCCGCCTTCCCGCCCCTCTACTACAGCCAAAAATACATTAAATAAAAAATCTGAAATATCTAAAATTAAAGAACAGAAAACTATCACGAACCTACTAAAAATCATCTAAAGGAACGTCCCCACTGAGAGAATTTGCGTGTAATATTCGAGTGGTTTGGACGTTGAGCCGAGCGTTACTGCGGTCCACACCACTTAAATATTCGACGCCAAATACTCATTACACGCGAATACTGTCAGTGAGGATGCTCCTTAAGGCACCACCAAATACTTTAAATGGAAACTTTGTTGATACTTGCAATTTTATTATAGAACGGCTTCAGAATTCGGAACCCTACATTGAGCATGATCTGATATGTTCTTGCCCGGTTTTCTTATTTTCATTTTTACCAAAATTTATTCTACCTCATATTACCAACTCTATTTTGTAAAGGCATTATCTGACTGTCAGTTAGTAACGGGACATTTTATGTCCAATTGCTTTGTTATCAAAAGCGTATTTTATATTTTATGCCCACACTATCCGTATTATGGTAGGCAAATTAGTTAGCTGTGTATCTTGTTCATACATACATACATAACATCACGCCTTCATTCCCAGAGTGGGATCGGCAGAGCTACAGAAATACCAACAACTCTAAAAAGACATGTTAATAATTCTGTAACCACAATTTGCACAAGTAGGCTGAGATGTTTACTAGTGTATTAGTGACAGGTTGCAAGCCCATCGCCTAACAATACTACATGCCTATATTCCCTTAGTCGCCTCTTACGACATCCACGGGAAGACATGGAGTGGCGCTATTCTAACCCGGAAACCACACGGGGTATCTTGTTCGCCATCGCATAATTAATTATTCACGAAAATCTTTATTTCTGTAGTGCCTAATTATGTATGAACGGAAACAAAACGTTCAAAGATGGCCGCGTGTCCGGATGGTGGCCTCGCCGCGACACTGACATTGTCCGGAATCGAATCCACTTCCTACACGACAAGTATGTACGATGCAATTCGATTATCCTTGTGAAATATAAGCTGAGGATGGGTGACCACAAGTTTTAGTACGCGACAATAGTTGGTCGCAGACTTGGGTAGTTTAGATTACGGAGATAGCTTTGCATCTACTTATAAAAATGTCGTTATTAAGTTTTTTTAATTACGAAGACATTGACTTCTATCACTTTGGAAAGATAACCGATTTAAACTTCTAGCTAACGAAGAGCGGAAAAAACAACGATATAGTATACAGCACGGAACTCTTTGGCCTTCTTATCAATTATGATTTTAACAGGTAGTAAATAGATTTAAAAAAACAATAAGTTATACACGTTTTACCTTCGGCCCAGTCGCGGTCGGAAGCTTGCACTTCCTGATCGCTGTTTGGAACGTTCGTGTTAACATTTTACTTGATGATGCAATACCAAAACTATTCCGTTCAACCTTGTCACTTGCCTGCTGCGTCTCTTGCGTCTCTTGCTTGGTGTGATGAGCTCTACAGATCAGTGCCACTTGCCATAAATGTCAGACATTTCTAGGAACATTGCGGCTCTAGGTTTTGCGCTCGTCTGGCATTGAATATTTACTGAACTAAACTTAATGCTTTGTTTATTGTGTTTTAAAGTAAGACATGTATTATCTCATACTCGAGACCTGAAATACTGATTTATATTTAATTCAAAAGTTAAGTGAAATAAATTCCTCATAAACTTACCTTTGTTTTTTCGTTTTGTTGTCTTTTTTTAAAAACCTGTGATTTCTATAATTTAGGGTTTTTTCAAACAATGGGATTGTTTCCGAGGGAATAGCGATAAGACACTCCAGCGTCGACAGAGTCTATACTAATATTAAAAAGGGAAAGTAGCTCTGTCTTTTTTTGTTACGCTTTCACGGCAGAACAAATTTCGATGAATTTAGGTATGGAGATAGCGTGGACTCCGAGGAATGATAATTGTATGTGGTACCTTCTTTCCACGAATACTTGCAGCGATAAACGACGTCTGCGCGGACGGAGTCGCGGGCAACAGCTAGTGTGTCTATAAAATACTCGCAGCGATAAACGACGTCTGCGCGGACGGAGTCGCGGGCAACAGCTAGTGTGTCTATAAAATACTCGCAGCGATAAACGACTTCAACGCGGACGGAGTCGCGGGCAACAGCTAGTGTGTCTATAAAATAGCTCGTTCTCACGAAAGTCGGCTAATTGCAACTTCAGATAGGATACAATTAGCCGTCGCATTTAAGAAGCACAATTTAAGATTCCGACGTCGTTCATTTGGGATTAGCTCTGTTGCAAATGGCAAGTACCACGCTTTCAAAGTTGCGGCAGACGCGTCGTAATTTATTGGACAACAATTAATGTTGGAACCCCCATATTAACACCGATCGCATTTTTGTATGGGCACTCCTCCTTATCTTCCTTTTACCTTACACCAGTTGTTACACTATTACCCATCCAGTAGTTGAAATTATGCACTCTGCGTCCGATTAAAACAACTGGTAAGTAAGATTGCAAGATCACAAGTCACATTTGCCCCTGCTCGAAAGCTAGGTTTTTTCACGTATAGGTATGTATTGTATTGTTTTTTGATTGATACACAAACATTGGCCGAACAAAGAGCGAACGTGAAGTGACCAGCGACCCTGTGCACGGCCGCCTCCGCTTCCGCACGAACTCGCTCAATGTAAGACTCAAGCCCACTCCGCCTCACCTTCAGTCAATCCTTCGTGCCTTAATCCATTTGTCACTGTCCCAGCTGTAAAAATATTGCGAGAACACTGACCTTTTGGACTTGAGACTTGGATTACATGTCTGAATCATAAAATTGGTCCGGACGTACTACGAGTATTTAACCTGTTTTGTGTTTATACTAAACACTGACCTCCTTACTTATAAACGTGGAATAACCGTGGGGTAGCTTATGCCATGCTTTGTCCTTATGTGTAATTGTGACATTTGCATCTGACATAAAGTGACAAAGCATGGCAGAATCTACCCCACGGTTATTCCACGTTTATAAGTAAGGGGGTTAGACAAAGAACTTACTTACGGAATTACTTCAGAATAACACTTTATCGGGCTAGGGTTTGTCTTTGCACCTAAAATTGGTCAACTCAATGATAATGTCCCCAAACATGTTGTATATTAAAAATGAAACTTAAAGTACATTGAGCGTATCTTTAATTATTTTAACGAAGTTCTGACGCCTGCCGATGAGCTGAAAGCTCAGGCGGAGCTTCTCTACAGTTTATTTCAAGAATAGAACTAACTTCCTCCTTTATTACAGCTGCTTTAAACACTGCAGGAACTAGAGCTACCATATTTTGAAGTTCTGGGTAATATTTTTTGTAATTGTTTAACGTGTAGGATGAGATTATTAGTTTCGTTAAAACATTGTACTAATAGACACCAGTACGAGTTTTGCTATAAAATGGCAATTCGTACTGGTTTAAAATAGGAAAACAAACCATGTGTAAAGCATGTCCATGATTCGATCAACATATCGCCCAAATGATGCTTGCGGCAGCATGCGAATCATTTATTGCTCGTCTAAATCTTTATGAAGGTCTTTGAAAGGTTTCCATTTAATCTTTTTAAATTATCAAGACGTAGTTGTAAATAATGTTCGCCCCTAACTACTCCATAAACATTAAAAATATGGGTTATTTATTATGTATCAACATAATCTATATTTCTGTAGACCCTAATTATTAATAATTAACCTACATAAAAAGCTTAATTCTATTTTTGGAAATCCACAGGCATTTTTTTCTGCCTTCAAGTTGTTATATTTTACAGATACGTTGTTTGTCAAAACTGCATTGCGAATTCCATTTCATGCAAAAAAATTGACGTCATAAAATGCGCTTTAAACAGGAAATTGCTTCTATAATCGAAAACTTAAATGACGTTTACATGACTGTTTCTTATCAATGGCAATCCATAAAAAAACACATTAGTTCAACTATTATGGCTAACAAAACTACGTCAAGTACTGTAGGCTTCTAAAGTTGCTGCCTCATTATCAATGTTCCACGTTCAATAGTTGGTGTTTGTGCCGCTAGGTATACACCGTAATGACGCTGCCTACGCTGGTAGGTATTATATAACGGTGCACGTTGTTGCATGTGCGTTTACTTGATGAGTAATAGTGCATTGGCTTAACACCGCTATTAATATCATCCGTACGTCGCATAAAACCCATCAAGGTCGATACAGTCCGGTTCGACCGCATCGAAATGTATCGCACACAGTCATTACTTCAGCTCCATTTAGAACGAAAGGACAAATATGTATTTAAATACTCGTATAACATGTATCCCATACGTTTTAAAGATATATGCTGAGTAGGGGTTATTTTAGTTATCATTTGTTTTACTCGTAAATGTATTTCTGTGAGCGCTGAATATTTTTTCTATTCTATTATATATAAAATACATCCCCAATTGTGATTTAATAAACGTACTTTGCATAGAAAAAGCGAGTGAACATCTTTACCTATGCAAAAAGTTTTACTTCAGAGTTAAATGACCTGTGTCAATAAATAAGTGTTTTATTTATACAGAGCAGGTGTAAAATTCGCACTTCAGTCGAGGCCATGGCCTTTCGAATAGTGATCGTTAGGGTTACCGAGGATTTCTTTTTTTCTTGACGTAACTTGTCCTATCTTTCTTAAGCTCAATAACTGTTGTAAATTTTGAGTAGCGTCCAGAACAGATTTAGATTCCGCGCTACATATTATGTTGCAGTTTATGCCGAGCATGTGGTGCTTTGTAAGTAGTGACCAGTAAACCAGACGGCAACCCTATGTCGTTAATGCGAACCGATATCGGTCATTGTCACGTAAGCCGCCGGTCAACTGACGTGCTAGCTCATTGCTCACATGTTGTTTGGAAACTAATTACTTATGAGCAGTTGGCAAATGTGCGAGAAGCAAAGAGTTAAGCAAAAATAAAACTTATTATTTTGGTAACAGTTGGCTGCACGGTGACGATGGCTGGGACCTTACTCGTACATTCTTTCCCAAGGGTATCAATAAGTCCGTCAGCAACGTACGCAATAACTTTCAGTAAACTATTTTATTATCAAACATTATTCCACTATCTTGAAGAAGTAGTGGTCTCTTAGACATGACATATTTATCTATGGTGGTACTTTTAGGGAACTATTATATTTCGACTTGTTTGACCGCAGTTTAAACTTTATTTTGTTGCATCAGAGATAATGATCATAAGATGTTTGACATACTAAATAACCGTACATGAGATTAAAAAATATTGTAATATCATTATTTCACTCCAGAAGTAACACATTAAGCGTACAAAAATAATGTTTAGCAATATCTACACATACTTGTAGTATACGCCATCAATCTGCGTACGCGTATGCGGCACTGCGAATTCCACGCTGTTATCAAAGCCATTAAACTTTTCTACGTACTGATTGAAAAACGTTCTTAAATAAAATATGGGGTCATTCGCGGAGCTCGGTAGTCACTCGGAAACGGCGACGAGAGAGGTTTAATACTGCACTTGACATTAGCGCTTGAAAAAACTCGGGGTGGTCAAAATGATGCATGATGTCCACCCTAAAGTGGTAGGGCCCTTCTACTTGGAGAAGCCCGCCATGATACCCGGTTGCCGTGAGTATTATGGAACTGTAGGACACGGACAGTACTGCATTTATAAAGTTCCTTTAGAATGCCCAGCATGTCAGTCATGATTGTAAATAAAATGTATAACTAACTGTAACCTTCTGAATTGTCTGCAGGAATAATGACACTCAGCCGTGGCCCGTGTGACCTTGACAACATGAGTCTCTTCCAAGATCTAAAACTGAAGAGGCGGAAAGTTGACTCCCGATGTAGTAGCGATGGTGAGTAAATATTTCAACTCTGCTTAGTTGCGACAACTTTGAGAACCTTGATCTTGTTAGCTTAAAATAACGTTAATGTTACATACATTCCTCTTCTTCAGCTTTAAGCACCCAATATATAACATAATTTAATGAATAATGAACATGAACAACGATTGATCAGTCATTTTATACCTACAAAGCCTTATTTATTTTATTAGATCTTTTCTCTTGAATTCAAATAATTAATCAAAGCGTTCAATTTTCCATGGGTGCATAATACGTTTTATTTCTTTTAACATGCAGATGCATATACGTGTGAAGATTGGAAAGCTTGTAAGTACCAGATATTTCGTTTTTTATTTGTGAAATCCATTTTATCCTTTGTGCCGATTAACGGAGAGAGAGCACTTCGGATGTCAAAGAAACCCATGTCTGCGAAATCCAACCTTTAACGTAAGAACCATTCAGAGCTCATTGAAACACATTATTTAGTTCATTGGCCGTATTATCAGCTCTAAAAACCTTCTAAATTCCAGTCAACGAGAGTAATACTGCAGTAGGGACGAACAGCTCTGTTTCTTTCACGGCCTGTGATCCGGCAAATATGCTGAAAATCTCTCTATTACACTCGGATAAACTATATTGCTTTTGACATGTTATCGTATTGTTCCTAACTCGACGGCCTATTGGCTGTCAAGTAAATACTCTAACAAGTATTCAAAACATTGATAGTTTTACGGAGTAGAATAGAGGAGTGAAGAGGGTTTTAGCTGTGTTCTAGGAGGTTTTAGAAATTTAGACTGTATTTGAACTTACGCGTTTTACATTAAAGCGATAAATTACAAAGATTGGACTAGTACCCTTACCATGAGTTAGTTACTATACTCGCTAGAGATTCTAATGCTCTGCCCCTTTCAATCTATTACAATACTGTTAGGGACAGAGCATTCGACTCGCTAGCGAGTAGGGTAATTGCAGCTCATGGTAAGGGTATAGGAAAGTAAAGCAAGCTGAACATTGCAAAGCCGCTCGGGAGGTAACTATCACTTTCAACTGCGACGGCGAATTCGCTTTGTTAAGAATAATTTCATTTTCATTTTGAAATCGCGAATAAAAGATTGAAAGTAAGTTTCATTAGTAAATATTCAGCTGTTTAGTATTTAGACCCAAAAAATACTGTCCATTATGAAAACGTTGGGTCATTTGTCGGTAATTTCACCAAGAATTTATTATAACTTTTAAATTCGAAATCGATGTGTTATCACGGTTTTAGATTCTTATTCTTAATTTAAATTGTTTTAATTTAATTAATACTCATTTTATGTAAGTTACGCAATTGGATATTCGTAAACAAATTAGCTAGATAATAATGGTCATCTAACGAAAGTTAAATAACGCGTTCGGCTTGGGACCGCGAGCGTCGCGGGACCGGTTCGGTGAAATGCCGCGACTTTCACTCACGAGCCGACGAAAAATATCAAAAATGAGATCCGGTTCAACCGCGCCCTCCTTTGCTTCGATTGGCAAAAGACATTAGCTGTCGCGATCCTTTCCGAAGCTTTCAAGTTCCACATCATTTCATCCGTTAAATGACGAGGGAAAAAACCGGTTATCAGGAGTTACCACACTTACCACGAACTAAGAATGTCAATTAAAAATATTAGACGATTCCTAAATACTTATTAAAACCTATTTTCTTTCACATTTATGTGCATTGCATGTACTTCACTTCGGTAGGTGCTCTGTCTCTAGGTTAGCTGGAATAGATACGCGTAGATCCCTTAGAAATATTATTTTTATAAACTCGCTATTGTAAATTTTGTTTTCTAAGGCTAAATTCTATCTAACGTAGTTATATTTGTGCAATAAAATTATCATAATATGGATGCACACTTTTTACTAAACAAATAACAATTGAAATAAAAACTGAACAAAAATGATTTATTTGTTATTTAATATTATATAAGCGTGACGCTCGCGTGAAGTCACAGCGATAAAGAAAGTTTACGTAAACTCAGAAGAGGTGAAAGCAATAAAGCAGTGGTGTAATTATTGCTATTGTAGCCTCATGAATACGACATGAGAGAAAGATGCACCCGCCGCCCGCCAGCACGCGACGCAACATTTCGCTCGAGGCGTGCACTCTTGATCAATTAACCTGCGTTATTCTATTCTTTGACATGTTCCGGCAATTTTTTTATTTGGGATGGTAACGCTTCTCACGCCAAATATCGCATAATAAACGTCTATTCGATAATAATTCTCAAAATCGTGCAACTACCGGTGTTCGAGTAAGTTTCCAACGCGAATTTTCAAATCAAGGGCTCTCGATCCCGTGACGCATTATAGCGACGTCGATGACGCGCCGGCCGCACGCAGTAGCTGCATTCGCTGTAGAGATAAGCACTGCGTCACCACCAAATCAAATTCAACCAAAAGATATCACGACCGGGAAACTTTAATTCTAATATTACGCTTACCGAGTAAACATTCGTGGTGACCTAAATCCGTACTAACATTCAAGGACTTATACGCGATAGCCTTATTAGGTTAGTGTCCATTCAAGAATGCCGTCGGCGCGATAGTATAGTGATTTGAAAGGTCTTTAAACCGAGATGCAGATTACATTTATATTATATGACTTGCAAATTGGGAATAATTTACGAGACTAAGAGTCAACGTACTCATAACGCCATAGGCCTTGCGATAACACAGGAGTGTGCATGGACATGCTGAACATTGAACTATTTACAAACATAGTGACTACGGTTGCTACGAAAACAATAAAGTACGGTTCTTCATATCTGTGGGCGCGTTTGTTTGTCGCGTAATCACGCGCGGGTTAATGATCTGTTATTTTTACTACGATTGGATTACGTCGGGTAGGAGCTGCATGAAGGGGCTTACACGTGGCTCCCGGGACAGCCGAGAGCAGGGGCGTGAGGGCGTGACCTAGTTCGGGCGTGTCGCTGACCGTGCGCGACCTTCACTTGCAGGCACAGAACAGCTCCTTGGCCTCATCTCGCTATGTTACTCGCTTTATTTCTAAAGTTAATTAGTAATAGTGCGGGTTGTATTTTACATTTCGGACTGGTTTTAATAACCTACCATTAATAGTTATTATTAGTTATATAATATTATTGTTCTAAAGTTAACTATAAGTTTATGATGGCGGCGCTACTTAATCGTTTTAAATTTCTGAGAATATAGCTAAATGTGACAAACAGAAACTAATTAATGTAACTAGCTTGGGGTCCATAGGGTACCTAATGTGTACACCGTTTATTTTCTCTTAATAATATTCTTAACTCATAATCCATCTCCTTCCGCGGAATTGCCAATGCCAGAATGATCATGGATCACGAGCCAACGTCGACCACACAACAGCTTGCAACTTAACCGGTACGTAATGTATGTGCTATGTGAGCCTATGTGATTGCATCACGTGGCTAGAAAGATCGGTCCCCACCAGCGTACAAAGGACAGTGAAATAGAGTTCGTCCTCGAAGCGAGAGCGGTGCACGCGTTGCACTAGACTAGTCATTGTGTTGCACTTCGCACGCACGGCCGCCGGAGTGACCTAATAGTGGCTGGAGGGAGGGATCGGGACGCGCAGGGGGGCGGGAGCGGCGCACTCGTGTGGTAGGTCGGGCTCACAGCGCGCGACCGACGCCCGCGCGCCTCCGCAGCCGTGGAAAACTTTCTTTGTCGCTTTTCCTCTTTAAACAACGCGCACGCGCCCGCGCCGCTAACACCGCTACACGCCAAACTATACTACTGGGGTTAAATCCGCCTGAACAATTATGTGATAATTCATATTCAGGAGTCGTCGGACTTTGTGCATAGCTATGTAAAGCGATCACGTGAGGGTAACGACACCTATGGATTTAGTCATAAAAAGTCGGTAAATGTTTGTGTTTATGAAGAAACCGTTTTATAAATAAATTTAAAATATTTTCAAAATTACGAGTATATTGCTTGCCTTAAAAGTTTACAAATAGCCAGTTTATTCGCCTTTGATTACAGTTTTCGTAGTTGAGTTTATGTTTGATTACAGTTTTAGGTCTATTGGGGTGGGAGATTTTCTATTTTTTTATCGGACAATTAACGAGTGACGTAAAGCCCTTTGTGGCGGCTGCGGCGCGCGGGCGCGCGGGCGCGGCGGAGCGCGAGCGCCGCGCTTCCGGGCGCCGCCGCATCTGCGCTGCTTTCACTTTCTCCTCGCCCGCGCCGCATCTCGCGCCTGCTCAACGCTTCCTACATATTCTATTACCACGGTTATTCCGTAACGTTAAATTAAATATTACTCCGTCGATAAAATATAAATTTATATTATATGTTGTCTTACAAGTTAAGCGTTACGAAATAAATCAGTTTCTATAAGGCTACAGTGACGCTTGCGGCGTCGTGACGCAACGCTTAATCTAGTCGGCGTCGGGAAGTGCAGTGTCGCGTCCCCGCCCCGCGCCTCGCGGCCACTCCGTGCGGTCGTTGACATTTCACCCAGTTTCTATTCTTGCGTCTGAAAGTCCGCAGTGCTCTCTTCCTTTCCGCGCCTAACCGTGAGGTCCTCTATTGCTCGTTTGACGGTGCCGTGTTCCACAGGCGAGTCGGCCGCCGACACCAGCACCTCATCTCCGGACCCGGGCCCGCCTTCGCCGCGCATGGCCGACGCGGGCTGCAGCTCGCCGCCGCGCCCGCCACCCATGTTCGACGGCGGCAGCTCCCCTACGCCGACCTCGGTCTGCCACCCCACCGTCATCCGGTCTGCGCCACCATACTCCGTCATCAAATTTGAGGGAGCCGCCGGCTCTAACAAGTCTGAAAGTAATTCGCATGCCATTAAACATGGCGTCACGTCGCCCTCTCAGCATTCCTCCGTGAAGCTGGAAGGCTTGCCGCTAGAGCCACCACTTCCATACAGGCCGCGCGCGCATGCTCCGGCGCCGCCAAGCGTGCATTCCACCCTTACACCGGGGCCCTGGCCACCGTCGGCGTGTATCAACGGTGTCAAGCCGGAATTGATAGGAGGCCACTTTCCCCCGCAACCTCAGGAACCCAAAGCGGGAGCGAGGGGACCTTCGCAATGGAGAGGAGCGCCAGCCGTAATCATGGGTGAATCTGGTGGCGTTCGCACAATGTTCTGGACCCTGCCAGCTCCAACGCCAGGTGGCGAGGCCTCCGCGGCACCGAGCGGCTCGCACACGCCAGCACCACCGACACCTGATCCCACCACATGCAGCGAAGAGTCAGCAGCGAGGCTGCTGCTAAACCTAGGTGGCGAGTTGAGGCGGCAGCGCGGGCCACCGCTGAACATGGAGCTTCTTTGGGCCGGAGATGTGTCACAGCTCCCGGCACACCAGCAACTGCACGCGTTAAACCTAAGCGCAGCGGCTGGCAACACATCCAGCGCCTCAGGCGTACCGGCCCCCTCTCCGCACTCCTTGCCACGATCAGAACTGCGCGCCTACGCACCAGAAGCCGAGCGCGAAGAGGACGAACAGCCTATGATCTGCATGATTTGCGAAGATAAAGCCACAGGATTACACTATGGAATCATTACCTGTGAGGGCTGCAAGGGTTTCTTTAAACGAACTGTGCAGAATCGGCGCGTGTACACGTGTGTTGCTGACGGAGGCTGTGAGATCACAAAAGCGCAAAGGAATCGGTGCCAATATTGCCGCTTCAAGAAATGTATCGAACAGGGCATGGTTTTACAAGGTATGTGTATTTTTAGTGTATGTGTGTTTTTAGCTATCTGATATATAAGAAGGTATTAAATTAATCTTATTTTTATTGTTTTAAGCTGTACGAGAAGACCGCATGCCTGGTGGACGAAATAGTGGGGCGGTGTACAACTTGTACAAGGTAAAATATAAAAAGCATAAGAAGGCCAATAAAGCAGCATCGACCACCAACCGGGCGTCACCGCCGGAAAAGCCCAAGGAGCTCATGCCGCCTCTCCCGCCGCACCTCGTCAATGGCACCATTCTTAAAACTGCACTTACAAACCCAAGCGAGGTAAATATCCTAGAATAGTCCCCTTTTATTTTTAAAATTACGTTTCCAACCAATTGTTTTTATACCGTGCATGCTGAAACTTGTTAAAATACTATATTAACTTTTTCTCCGGGTTGAAATTGAATAGTTTTAGTTGAGAACACTTCCTTTTATATATTATATAGATGTGTTGCGTTCAGGTTGTTCACCTAAGGGCTCGTCTTGAGAGTGCAGTATCCTCGTCGCGCGACCGCGCTGTGCCACTGGAGCGCGCGCTGCACATGATCCGCGCGCTCATCGACTGCGACGCTATGGAGGACATTGCCACCGTCCGCCACCTCCCGGACCTCCTCCACGATACCTCTGAAATAGGCGATAAGCTTTGCAAAATTGGGGACAGCATCGTCCACAAGATGGTCGCGTGGACAAAGAAACTGCCGTTCATTATGGAGATTCCAATGGAGATTCACTCAAAGCTGCTGATGGAGAAGTGGCACGAGATTTCTGTGCTGACGACGGCGGCCTTCCAGGCGATGCATGGCAAGCACGCGCACGCGCCACCCTCATCCGATCACGAGCACGACTTTATCCAGGAGGTAAGTTGCCAGGCGTGACAAGGAAGCAAATGCGAATATGAGTCTCAGAAGCTTTGCCGAGCGGGTTCGGTCGGACCGCGCACCGGGTCACTTTCGCTCCAGAGACTTCCGCTGCCGCCTGCCGGAGTGCAGTTACGTGATCTGCATCGGCGCTTGCGTAATCACGATAGAAAGTAGCCGCCTTTGGCAGAGAACTAGCTGCACTCGACCGCACTCTCTGCATATTGCGCTCTATAACACTCATATAAGAATTCAATACATTGGATGTTTGAACAGCGTTCAGCTGGTTGACGCATAGGAATTAAAAGTAAAGATTCGCTTCAAAAGGTGAATAACATTAGGTATTAGACACAAAATACGTGACATTGAAAATTGTATGTAAAGCGAAATCTGCCTGCATAGCGTAAGTAAAGTGAGGGTTGTCTTGTCTTACATATACTAAATTCTTATTTAATGGATACAATTTTTATAGGACCTACACTAGTTTTTATTTGTCAGGCAGTCATGTAACTTTTATTAATTTAGAACCGTTTTGCAATGTTCAGATAGTTTAAATAGGCGATTCTTACCTCATTACCTACTAAGTAAACGTAATGTGTACTTAACAACACTGACGTATGGAAAAATGAATGCAAACTAAAGTGTTTTTTTAAACGCTATTAAAAAAAAGAAAATAAACTCCCTAACCGACTTATGTAATTTTTTATTTCACTCTTTTAAAACGTTGTAACCTTTTGATTCAGGTGAACGCTAATCTTCGGACACTGCAGAACTGCCTCACATCTCTCATGGGGCGTCCCATCACCCTGGAGCAGCTCCGACTGGACGTGGGTCTCGTTGTGGAGAAAATGACGCAGATCACCTGCGTTTTCCGACGCATCCAGCTCCGGATGGAAGAGTACGTCTGCCTGAAGGTCTACATACTGCTGAACCAAGGTAAGCCTCGCGACTTCATGTATTGCGAACGACGCAAATTCCATTGAGCGTTAACCGTCTTAGGTTTCAACCTGGCCGGATCCAACTATAATCGCGTTGGTATTCCTACTTGATAAAAATAATTGCTTAGCGATAGTTTATGCATTTGAAGTTTGTCTGTGCTGTGATTTTTATGTAGGTATTTGTAAACTGTCCTCATGTTTGTGACGCATTTTTCTACTTCGTAACCGTGTTAATTGTTTGCGGATAACCTTTCACCAGGTTCATGGGCTGAAGCTCGTTAATTAGGCTAAGTAAATAAGTTTTTAAAAACTTCCGATTACTGATTAATGAACAATTTGAGCGCAGTTTACCTATACTTAGAAGTTGACCGCCATTTGGTATTTTTATGTGCATGTAGTATTGTATTTGTCATTGTTAGCCTGCCAAGCGAATAATACTTGTGCGATTCATTTTTTACCCTGTTTATTTGTGTTCCTTTTTTTTGTTTATTTATATTATCAATAGACAAGTAAAGGCGCTTTGGTTATTCAATAGGTACATTTACAACTGCCACTTAAAATTACGGAATTGGCAACGATACGGATTCACTATTAATTCGTGACACGCTTTTCAGATAAGATGAACGATGATCATTGTAATTATCTAATTTACTATGTAAATAAGGGGACATTGGCCGATTTGTGAATTGTGTAGGAAGTACGAAAAAGCCGCAGCTTTATGCGCCCGCGCCGGTCGTTACAAAGATCGTGATTTATGGCGCGCAGTTGCCCCAGTAGCGGGCGCTTGTGAAATCGATCGGGGACTTCGGGACGCGTCGGTAATGCCCTGCCCATTCTGAACATTCATGTTATACAGTATTATTCTAATTAGAAAACATATCCCATTCGAGTTACATTTTAGGTACTATCTTGTGAACAAGTAAAAATATTTAAGCACTGTATTTTTTTAGTAACTCTTAATAAGTTGTCACAAGTCCCACTAAGTAGTACCATTATGAAACTGTCATGCCTCCGTTTGAATGCTTCCGTCAAACTCAAAACGTAACTGTGTATAGTCTGCATAATATCTTCACGCAAGCGAGCAGCTATCATACAGTCGCCACTTGCAGTGTTGAATTCCCCGGAATTGTAGTCTTTAATTTATACTATTTAAAGCTTAAGTTCGCTTAAAAGCGAGAATAGGAAAACTAGCGTGACATCCTGCGTTATCGCACCGTAACTAGGTCAGCCCTCACATACTGTGTTTGAAAAATAATTTTCACCGCGCTCTAGTACGATTGTAACGCACTTATATCAAAAACGCATTTATACCAGTGATTATAAATTGTGCTCAGTTTATACCTATAGACTGCATTTATCTAGGAATAAAATAAGATTCATCATGTTTGAGAACCACTTGTTTAGTATGTTAAAACATTAACGTATAAATTATTTCAGAATGTTGTGAGTCAGCGCCAGACTTTGAATGTTATACTTTTTGCCTTTATCAATGCAAATCCAGGGGCTGTCAGCAATTTTGCCTCTCTATCTCGGTTTTTGATGGACGCTACACCGTATGCAGTAACAAATTTGCTTAGGATTGACAAAACCTAAAGCAATATTTTATCAAATCCACGAAATTCGAAACCCTTGGCATCCAAAACGAACACGACACAATCATGTAGATAACTTTTAGGAATGCAAAATAGGTATAAATAAATTAATGTTATATTAGAGACTGCTATCAACTTCGACAGGTTGATGGTATTCTTATAGGAATGGTTTATCTATATTTTGCTTTACATTTTACTTTATTTATATTAACTTAGAGCCTTTGATGCAGTCAATAAATGGGACGTTTTCAAAAATATAATAAGTTAAGGGTTTTAATTAAAACCAAAACCCAATTGAACGAAAGTTAGTCGTACAAGCTATATGGGTAAATGACCCAAATACGAATGTGATTTTATTTTAAATAAATAACTGGAACAAAACAACAAATAAGTACCCGGAAAGTAGAGTCGAAAGAACATTTTCTATTTCTGCGCCTGACTGTACTCTATCTATGAGCCATGCTATATATAGGTATAGTGAAATGGAAAGCGCTTGCACAACAGTTCCGCGTCTGTGTGTGTATGTGTGTGTGCATCTGCGCTCTTGTGGGTACGTGTGCGTGTTGAGCAATGTTGGTAATGCTATATTGAACATGAGTCTGCGTTATCCCAACTAGGTTAAAAAAATATATAATTGGCTTGGAATAATCCCAATTGAGACGTAAAAGCAAAGTAAATCACCTCGCCATAAGGCATTGTCTCTAGTTGGTTAAGAATACCGTTAGACTTTAAAGCGTAGTTGTGATTAGTGAATAGAACCAATAACATATTATTTAACCGTCAGTGTTTCTGCACCCAACAAATATTCTGCTTTCCATTTACAAGTCAATTTTCCAAATCGCAAATTGACATAATATAAAATCAATGGGTTCAAAATGCATCTTAATGAAAAACATGTGACTGGCTACTACAATGAAGCGTTAGTTCATGAATGATGCCGTCAAATGTCGATTATCAAAATGTTTACGTACGCGAGTCATTGAGGAAATCCTTGTGTCCACAACATTGTAGAGGCGGAGCCAAAGTGCGGGCTTGATGCGACTAAACACGCGCCGTCGTGGCTTTTAGTGAGTTACCCCATCACAAAACAGAAACGATTTTCATGCAGAATTTCAAATATTTATTTAATACATTTACTTCTCAATAACACGACGATGTGATAAGTGATAACACTGATAACATAATAGTACCTACTACTTATGCACGAGAATATTATCAAAGGCGCATAACCCTAGGACGGTCGGTAGTTCTAATAAGCAAAAAGTACTAGGGTGGTTTCGAGTGTCTTAGGGCCGTATTAAACTCATCTTGTCTAAGACACCCGACACAAGACACGTCAAAGTTAACGTCAAGTTTTAAAAAAACCTTCATTTTTGACGCATCTTGCTTGAGACGAGCGTTACAGTCGAGACAGTTTATTAATACGGTCCTTAGACCGAGTTTTTAAAGCGTAAGTAACTTATCTTATCTAACAATTAAAACTAGAAAATAGAACCGATGTGGCTCATGTGGTTGAAAATTAATTATCTCACACATTGGTTACGACTTTTATTAACTACGAGTTGTTAAGTTAAAACCGCAGATCAAGAAACTCGCCCTTCTTGGTGTAGTTTAGCTTAGCCTTTCTACTGCATGTTGTATGGTTACGTCAGCCACGGGACAGTTCAGAGCGGAAAGCGGCGCGGAAGGTACTTTCTCTTTTGCGTAGCTTCTGATACTCGGTACTACAGCGGTACTTTACGTAACAACGATTAGGTTGCGCGCGTCGTAGCTACCTCCACACCCTTTATTGCAACGTAGCTATACGGGCATCGCGGAAAATACTGAGGAGAATACGAATTAAGATGTGTCACTGTGTTTTAAAACAATAAACACCCATTTAAACAAATTAAAGCAACTAAAGGTAGGCTATTGTTTGTAGTTAAAACACTGCTAATAGAACGCAAACAACTATTTCATCACAAAATTATTACATCAGTTGGTAGGTACCAACATTAATTTGTGGATAAACGCTTAGGTTTACTATTACTAATAACTTTTTTTAAATTATAACGAAAAATATTTCTAAAAAACAATTTAATTGGTTCTAAAACATCCTACAAAACCGCCATCTATCTGTTTGCCTTCCTTGTTCTCTACAAAACAAAACATCAACTTTGCTCAATGTAAAACGAAACGGTCGCGCGGCCACCCCGCGTAAATACGCCCGCGAGCGAGCGAAATGGCGATAGAGTGAGGACGCATCGAGCTCGAGCGGAGGTCAACGGCTAGCCGCGGTCGTTGCCCCGCTATCGGAGTGACCTACTGAGCGTGTGACGTCATCGCCGCACAACGCTCGCTCGATACTAATGGCATTGGCTCAGCTTACCTAGTCTCTTAACGCCATCTAGTGTCGAGTAGCCAAAGTTGTACTCGCTGACATTATTGCCATTTAACAATGACTAGGATGACGACAGAGTTTGGTATGCTTTATACTTGTTTTCTTTTGTCTTAGAAGTGGAACTCGAAGGCATTCAGGAGCGATACGTGCAAGTTTTGCGCAGTTACCTGGAACACGCTGCGCCGCACCACCCCGGCAGATTGCAGGAACTATTTGCCAGGATACCTGAGGTGAGTTTTAGCTTTAATATTTTATTTTGGTTTATGGAAAGCAAGCAAGCCAAATGAAGAATTCCTAAATAGTATTTAAATTCGTGGCTTTATTTTGGAACGCAGTAAAAGCTGGCGCCCTAGTGTTACCAGGTGTAGTCTGTCAAAAAATATGTTTTTCAAAACAAAAATCCATCTTCATAAACCAAAAAAATAACTTTTTGTGAAGTGGGCTTTTGGTTAAGAAAATTGTGGGACGCCGACTTCAGTTTGGCAGTGGACCATTATCTCGTTTGAAAAAATAATAATAGGGTTTTTGAAGACGGCCTTTGTTTTTTAAAACATTAATTTAATTTCATACTTTTTAGTAATTATATTTTCACTGAACTACCACTTCTTAATTAATAAGAACCGCAGCTAACATCCACGCTCGCCACAAGCAACGCCTTGGGAATCATATCATATCATAGTGCATAATTATATTTAAACCATTCAAATGTGCTTTGCCATAGTCGCTCAACTATCTAAGGGCCGTAGGTATTAATAAACTGATCTTGGCTAAGATGCGGTCACAAGATGTGTCAAAGTAAATGTCAAGCTATAGAAAAGTGCCATTTTTGACGCATCTTGAGATGAGCTTTAGAGCTATGATTAGTTAATTAATACGGTCCTAAATCTAGATATCTTATAGCCAGCCTTGAAATAAGTACAATCAAGGAGTTCCGGTGGCCATCATCAGTTTCACCTCACTAAATGCACTAGACTTGTTACTGAAAATACCAAAATATTTATATGTATGCCTATAATATTCAGGAGTTGTCTCAACTCCTCACGGATCCCCTCATCAGATTCCAACTTGGTGGCAATGGGGCCACTGCGGGAGTACACCCCATCAAGCAAAAAAAGAATTTTCAAAATCGATCTACAATTAACGTAGTAATAGCGTTACCAACACAATAAAAAACAACATACAGTCAAATTGATAAGTTGGTTAAAACTCGGGAGCGCTAAGAAAACTCGGGACTTGGGTTTCCAAGTTGGGACAGTACAAAAAATAAATCAAATTATATTTTAAAAATCGGGTGAATTACAGCCCTCTTACTTAAAAAATTGTTACTGTAATACCTTGAAGTGTGTTGATAAACATACTAACAGTCCTCAATTTTGGGCGGTGTGCCGAGGGTGTAGGAGGGAGTTAAAGATCCCTTTTTTCACTTTTTTGCTTATATCTCTAATATTTGTACCAATAGACGTTATGTAGTGCAAAATGATTTTCCTTCATACTTTATTGGAAAAGTTCTTAACTATCGTGCTCTCTCAATTAGCTTAAGCGCCCATCTTACAGCCGTAGGGGTAAGTCGCATCAGCAGACCAGTATATATTTATATATATATATATATATATATATATATAGAGTGGCTAACACGCAATACGGTTTACTTATAAAAAGGTTGTCTTACCATGCCGAAACCTCAAAAACGGTTAAAAATCCAGTCCAAGAAATTACATTTAATATAAACCTGTACTTCATATCAGAATACCTATAGCAAATTCAAAAATAGCAATGACTCAGAGTATTTTGGCAAAGTTCGACAGCGAATTTCGGACGCAACGGGCATATCAAAACCTACAATTAGAAGATTTTTGACCCAGGAAGAAGAATATAGAAAAAGTAACAATACCAACACAAACAATTTTAAGCTGGTCTACCCACGCAAGAAATTCTATCTAGATCTTGATGATTTTGATTGCGCAGTGATTCGACGAATGGTTTATAAACTTCGTCTGATTTATAAACAATTCTTACAATAAGAGCTCTTAAGTCCAATTAATAGAAACGATCAATTTCAAAGGCTGTGATTTTAAACTAAGAAAGATACTACGCCAAATGGGTTCAAGAAAATTATTAACAATAGAAAAAATACTGGTGGAAAAAGATGACGTTAGACTTAAAAGAGTAAAGTAGGTACCTAGATTTAATAAGGAAGTAAAGATCTTAAGGGAGGGAGAGATATTGTGTATACGGAGGACACTTATGTTAATTCATCCCATTTAATAGGAAAGTGTTTGATCGATTCTACGGATAAAGGAGTGAAACTGTTGATGTCTTAAGGTCAACGTCTTATTATAGTACATGCTGGTAGTGCCAAAGGATTTGAACCGGGTGCTCTACTTATGTACAAGTCTACTGATAAGGCCGGTGATTATCACGATGCCATGAATAATGTCAATTATGAAAAATGGTTACAGAAGAACTTATTCCCAACTTGTCTACAAATTCTGTATTAATAGTAGACAATGCTGCTTATCACAATAAATATGTGGAACGCGCGCCCAACTCTAATACCACAAAGCCGCTTGTGATAAACTGGTTACAAAAGTAAAATATTCCCCTTTTTCATCAATTTCATCATTAACCAATATACAACTAAGTATACGAAATTATTTGTCGACATAAAAACTTTGTAGAATATTCCATTGACAAAATTTTTCATCAACATGGACACGATGTGTTAAGATGACCGCCATACCATCCCGACTTCAACACTATTGAAAATATTTGGTCACAGACAATAGGTTATACGTATCAAAAAGGAACATTTACATAGATATGGGTAGGTACAGTAAAAAAATTGATAGAATAATAAATAATTATGATTGGCCCGGATGAATGGAAGAATGTTTGTGATCCATCAAATATGAAAATGAATATCTGTCACAGGAACACTCGATGGATTGATCACATTGATAGGATTGTAATAAATGTAAATGAAAGCACTGACGGATCAGACGATGATATGTCTGACTGTTACTTAGATTGTGAAATGGGAAATATTGAATATATCAACCCAAATAGGCAGTAGGTAAAATATTAATGTTTAGTACAGCCACCTACATAAATAACATTTATGACCCTTGTCACTTTAACGTCATGTTTGAAATGTCATACGAGATTGTCAAACGATTAAAAGCGACAAGGTAGAGAAGTCATCACTTATTTATGACAGTGACTGTATCTATAAGTATGAAAGCCTTCATTTGACAGATTGACAGTTTGGGTGCCATCATATTCCGATTGAGATCCGAGTTTTCCCGAAGGAAAAACATTTTGCACTGCATCTGTTGCTTCTGACACAAGATTTTACATAAAATAAGCTACAAATTTGGTCATATTCATTTTTACTCTACGATCAATACTTTTGGAACTACATGGTGTTTCTTCATCAAGGTATTACTGTGCCAATTTTTTACACGGTTTATTTCCCCGGATTGCCCATATTAGGCTTAATTTTCTGGGTCTAGTATGTATCTGTACAAGTTAATATTTGTATGTTCAATAAATACAATACTACTCTCTAGAAATTGGAAAATCCCGATAGACTGCCATACCCGGACAGGACCAGGAAGTAAAACAAACAAAACATTACTTTTAGTTTTTCCCGTTTGGAAATCCAAGATACTTAGCTTTTATGAGATAATATATTTTGTTATAATATGTTTTGTTATTTAGTAATATTTTTTCTCGCGTCCGCAGATCCAAGCGGCAGCGAACCTCCTACTCGAGAGCAAGATGTTCTACGTTCCGTTCGTCCTAAACTCGGCGGAGATCAGATAGTAGCGCGGGTTCGTCCTCGCCGCGCGTCTTATGTCACCACCTGTGTTCACCGCCCGGCGCAAGAGTTCGCTCACATGTTCCTAGTCGACTCGAGCAGCTCGTGCTCCTCAGAAGTGCACGGCGGCACTCGGGTCCCTCGACAGTGAACTGCAGTGCGGGCACGGCACATACTCGCAAGTGTGTAATGATATGTTTATTGTAGAGGAATTAAAACGTCCCAATTGACAGACTGATTTTATTAAATAGTTGTTATGTGATAAGCGCCAGGGACTCGAATGCGTGTTTTATACCTACGTGGTAGTGTATACTAATTAGTGTAAACTAGACTAACGTTAGTTACTATTTAAAGAAGAATCGCATAATATAATTATTTCTGTACATATAGACTACTCTATTAGGTATATTGATAAGGATGTTGTTTTTTAAATAGATGTGTTTCTTGTACATGGAATATTGCTGTTTTAGTTTGCATTTTATATGAAAGTACCTAACCAGTGTAATGTAATGATGTGAATTATACCTGTCTAAGACTTGTCGATAAGTAACATTATGTAAGTAGCACTAAGTACGTACTCTCAGTGTTTACCAAGACTGCTTGTATACAACTGTACTGTTTATACACTAACATAATGTTCTTTAGTCACAACTTTTGCATTTTTATTGCCAATACTTTGCACAGAAAGTTTCGTGCATTCTATTTTTGTTCTATTGCCCTCACCCCGGTTCTGTTTTAAATAAATGTAAGTACCCGGTGTACGTTGTACAGAGCGATCTCGGTCACGGGGACACGCCAGATGCATTTCCAAGGATCGACGGTTGTCGGTTACCACTTTGGGAAGGTGCTTCAGACTCTCACTTCGCTTAACCGCCAATCGTCGGTTAGCTAACAATACCGCGTAAGTCAACGATTGAACGCACGATAGTCAAGAGTAAATTTAAAGTAATATAAAGTTCAAATGATATTCTGGGAATTTTGACTTGTGTGTTATTTCTAGCTAAGCGACGCAATGTGTCTTGATTCAACGCGTCCCGACCTCACCGGCCACGTCCTTTACGCTCCATAGCGCTCTTATTTCCAACCCCACCCTTATCTTAATATACCTACTGTTCGATCACGATGTAACGAAGTTAGCAATGTCGCTTGCACATCAAATTTAAATTTGACCCTACAGGCTACTTAATCTTTATCTGCATTTTTAAATTATGTGTTTGTGTCACACTCAAAAACTGTAAAATCTTAACACGCCATTCCTTCATAGCCATTTATTAGAGAAGAATAGGTCAGATGTGATTTCATTCCTTCGGTACGCTCTTATTTTGTCTTGATTTCCTTTCTAACTGCATCCTACTTTGAAATTTCATGATGATTCCGTGCCCATACAAATTGTAATTATAAAAGGAAAAACAAAAATTAATTGTGCAATAAGTAGCGTACTACATAAACTAGCAACAATGAGACTTTGAATCTTTGTACTGACAGTTTCTTAATTAAATTTCCTTGTAAAGTTATTTGCCTATACGTAAGTCTCTGGTTGATCGTTAATGTTTAGCTTAAACGTTCCAGCAACGGTGAACTGTTACCAATAGCTTTAGGGAAGGCGACGTACGCCGATATAATAAGTTACAACCAAAAAGTTCGTTATAGGGACTTAGGTTCTAGTTAGTTAAAATGTTAAGTATTGTACTGCAATTTCCGCACGTAGATAGATAGCAGCGCAGCCCTGTGGCAGCTGCGGCAGTCTGGGGGACAACAGGGTAGCCCAGAACGTACTCTATAATTGCTACGTCGCGCTACATACGGTATTTCTAAAAGGGCAACTTGAGAATGACGTGTCGGGGTACTTAGGGCTGCCTCAGCATTACTCACCCGTACACTAAATAAGCCGTGAATTATGTCCACGTAGCTTGCGATCTCGTCCCGGTAATTTAGACGATCAGTCCCAATGCAACCGCTCGTGTTTCGGAAATTGCTTGTTGTTAATTTGACTGTTGTCCGCATCACGGAGACCCGCTGACGAAATGGGTGCGACGTGCGAGCGCTCTGAGCCTCTGGCACTTTCGAAGAGTGCCCCGCCGCTGAACACTTGATCGATTACATTGAGAGCCACACCTTCGTTCCTCGTCATGTTACCATTAGATACCTAAGTGTTAGCTATTAGAGAGTTTGTATAATTTTAAAATTAGTTTGAATACAACCAGTTACGATACTGCCATCAAATGCCTAATTATAAACATGTAGTTGTCAAAATATTATTTGTTATAGGTAATGTTACTATGATTTAATTTAGAAAAATGCGTTCGTGAATTTATAAGTTATATGTGATAATAAATGAGTGATAGGGTAAAGGAAGGTTCGGGATTGGCCGCGGGATTTGCCGGTCCGACGAGCGGCCGACACCGCGGCACGACCCTTCCTCGCCCCTAGTACTTCATGTCAAATATTCTCCTTAATTGGGTAACTATATTTATTTATCTTAATAGTTATTAATTAGTTTATTAAGCACCATCTTAACGGCGGTGTAAATCTAAAGTCTGAGGTAAAATGCCTTTATAGATTACTGTCATGTTATGAGGAAACCATATAGTAGATCACGAATCGTGCATCGTTCTACTAACGTGTATAATGAATGTGTATGTAGATAATATGGCACTTATTTTGTTAGTACCGTAGCGTTATTGTTAAGAGGAACTAACGGCATTGCGAGAGGCGGGGATTAGACTAGTAAGGGTGTTATCGGCATTGTACAAAGGATAGTATTGATAGGAATAAACAATTAAATTGGCGCATTACTGGCGAGTACCTAATTAGTATAGTACACGAAGAGCCCGCTGAGGCTAAACATTCATGTGTAAATAGTAATATTTCGACTTAAGACGGGCGCTCGCTTTTCGATGCTGTCCTGATTATTTGCTGCAGTCTATAATACAGCTCAATCGCCTTTACACTCTTTCAATTTCATGTTATCTTTCACGTAATCTGGATATTAAGATGTTACATTAGCAGATAGAAGATAGTGGGATGTAGGGTTCTCAAGCTCCTGGTCGGTTGATCGGTTTGATTGCGTTTGCATAGTTGGTCGCGCGGAGCGACCGCAGACGCAGCGCGCCGCCCGCGCAGCCGCGCCGACGCCGGCGGCCCGCGCGCCCTCAATTATTACGACGTCAATAACATACTTACCGGACAGGTAGGCCGGGCCCGAGAAGAGCCACGGATGGACCTAGTAATATTGCGAAAATATTTTGACTGATATAATAATTTAAACGTAATGATGTTAATATATTTTTAAGAATGTAACAAAAACTTAATGCATTTCACACTTTCTTTACAGTCCATAAGAAAACTTACATTTAAGATATTGTGACGAAATATTTTCACATTGATAGCTTAAGGTTTGTTGTGTATAAAATAGCGTTTCATGTATTTCGGGTAAAAGAAGGGTTGAAATTGTGTACATTAGACATTGTATTTAATAATGCTGAGAAGCTGTGTAAATCTGTAACAGAATATATATATTTGGAAACGTTGAAGAGTTTGTTGTACATATACATATATGACACAGATGAATATTCGGAAATAAGTACATACTTACATACACATAAATAGATATCTGTTCTAAATGTCTTTGGATAAAATAGGTAATCGTGTTCTGTTATGGTTAAGCGTCTTAATGAAATAAAACAAAACAAACACGTTTTGCTTATCCTTTTGTTTGACTAGTTAATTTATTATTTCCGCACTATGATTCGACTTAGGATATTAATAACTAAAACGCAAGATGTTTTCTCTGTACACACTTTATCTGCCCCAGTGAACTCAGTTGAGACTAGGCTGGGCCTCTATTCAGGTGCGTTAAAACGATATCGTGTTTGACACGTTTAAGTATCGTTTATGTCACAGTCGCCATTATTGTAAATGACATAAGAGTTATCAAAACGTTGACAATACGGAAACAGGTCAAAAACGATATCGTTATAACGCATTTGAATAGAGGCCCTGGAGGGCATAGTGGAGGGCGCGGAACAAGGCGCCGTGTCTGCCGTAGTGCCCTAGTGCGGGTATTTGCAAAGTTTTCAAGTCATAAAGGGATTGCATAAGATCGTACGATCGTATTGAAAACCCACTATTAAAGAAGCTTCTCCTGCCAATTAACCTTGCCAACTGAGACCACGCATACGCGACTGAGCCGTAAGACTTGCACTAGGGGTCGCTGCACGCGCTCTCGACAGCGCGATAATGACGCCAGATTCTTTAAATTCGTATAGTTGACTGTGGTCGAGTGTGCTGTTGTACTGTACTCGCATATTTATTTGGGCTCGCTCAATTTTAAGACTTATCGCTTCCAGAAATAGCATACTATTATACATTGTTCGCTTTAATTTAAGTATTATCGATACGATAGGGTTCTATGTACTTGTAGACGTCACTTAAAGTAGTTGCTGATCGCTGTACGTTTCTCGATGGTTCCGGTCGGTCTGAGCCCGGTTTTATAAGGATGATTTTTTTAATATATTTACTGCCGATAATTGTGACATTGTAAATTGTACCTTGGGAATCACGTTACTAGTCAATCTTAATGGCGATGTTAACAGCATTCTCTAACTACACTGGAACGAAAGGGACCGGTAATAAAAGCCTAAAACTAGGTTGCTTTGCACCTAAGAAAACTAGAAACAAAGCCTAATAATAATAATAATATTTCTTTGATCGTAAGGGGTATTTATCTAAGGTTTATATTACGCCAGAATGATTATTTTCCACGAAATTTTGCATAAACAGTCGACTGGTTTTTTCCAATAAATATGCTCTAAAGTTTAAGCTTTGCTCAGGCTGGCCTGGCGTGTGCCAGAGAGTCGAGTGCGACCGAGCCTCGAGGGGATGCGCCGACCGTTTTAGTCAGACGAACGTAATGGTTTGCCAAGAGAAGTTACCTACAAGTTGTGTTTAGTTAGCGATGCATAACGTGTTTGTACTTTAATTTGTTTTCTAGTTCTACTCTTGGAAATCAATGGTTAATAAATTAAGGAAATAAAATGTATGTGAATTATTTCTATGGTTTTTCATTATGAGTAAAGTGAAATCCAGCAATTCAATTACTCACGGCCTTGTAACTTTTTAAGCATTACTTTTACAGAATCATACGCATTTAATAATCAAACGAAATGGTATTTTCTCGGATAAGTTTGTCTTTTGTTATCTCGAATCCTCGGTTCAGTCGGCTAGCAAATAATGTCGAAGCTTACTGAATAAAAAAACCGGGCAAGAGCATGTCGGACCATGTTCAGTGTAGAGTTCTGAAGGCGTTAAGTACTACAAACTTAAAAATCAACAAATAATCACTAATTTTCTATTTTAAGTCATTTGGTGCCGTCTTAGATGATTTTAGGGGTTACTCTGAAAATTCCCCTTTCGCCAAAGGAACATTTCACTTAGATGACATAAGAGTAAAATACACAGTCACCAAAGAGTCAATTCAGCTGAATGACATGAAAGTAGAAAACTCAGTCAGCAAAGTGTCTATTTAGCAGGACGACACAGAATTGAAATGAGCAAGTAAGTAGCCCAACGTTTGGAAAATAAATAGTCTTTGTGATTAGAATACCTAATTAACCGAAAGTAAAATTAGTTGATTGACATGAACATAGAAGGAGTTATTAGCAAAACGTCTGGAAATTAAAATAGTCCGTACAATTAGAATATGTAATTCGTCGAAAGCAAAATTAGTTGACTGTCATCACCACAGAACGAGTGCCAGGATTTAAATAATAGATAATAATTGATTGTGTGGAAAGAAGTTAGTAATGATCACGTGTCATATCAACACTTGCCGTTTAAAGATCCAGACGTTTTACGAACGGGCTATTTGGCGTTCATGTCTATTTAGTAATTAAGACATTTTGAGATACAAACGTTTTGCTACCAGGCCATTTAGCTTTTATGTCTATTAAGTAATAAAGACATTTCGAAGATAAATACGTTTCGCTACTAGTGTATTTATAATTGTAACATTCTAAGATCCAGACGTTTTGCTAAAGATTCATTTAGAGTTCATGTCTATATAGCAACAAAGACATTTCACAATCCAGACGTTTGAGCTACATTGTCATTTGGCGAAAAGGGAACTTTGAGAGTAACCCGATTTTAGTAGGCATTAACACTTTAACCGCTTGTATCTCAACAACCAATAATGTCCACTTAGTCGTGACAGTTTTCCTTATAAATTCGTTATATGCGCTTTCATTTCAGATTATTCTCAGATTTTTAGTATTTGTAGTTTTGGCTGTAGATGGGGGGGGGGGGCGGGACACTTAACTCAAACAAAAATTAGCGCTTTAAAGCTTAATATCTCAAAACCGGATCCCTTATATTTTTGAAAGACCTTTCTAACGACACCCCACGCTATGGGATCAGAGAAAAAAAATCCATCCCACGTTACGTGTAGGGGAATTAAAAAAACACAAGATTTTATTTTACCACTTTGTTAGCGTAGCTAATATATATGTATATTCATGCCAAATTACAATTTTCTAGGGTTTCCTAGTTTGACTACAGAACCCTAAAAACGAACTTGTCCGATAAAATACGATGTCGTTTGACTATTCAATATAGCTGCAACACTAGCTTCCCTACCCGCGACTGTGGAGACAGCACTTTTGATAAAAACTTTATATACACTTATGTTATTTTCATCACACTTGCTCGTAAAGGGCGTTATTACACGCAGGCGTTATAGAGTACCTACCTACCGATAGCCGAGTTTAGTTTTAAATATAGAACCCACTATTGTACGTGAGTTCATACTATGGAGATTTAAAATCAGCCAAGGTTTATTTCCTGTCTTCATAACCAGAGCTCGGACTAGTCATCGTAAAACAATTACAACTTGGAAATGGAAAAGGTTGTAATACACCGTGTTTTTTTTGATTTACGATAACTTTAAGGGCACGTTCTTCAAGTCAAATTAAGCTAATTTCCCGAAGACAGACATATGATAACTCGTACGGTTATAAAGATATTCAATTATTAAAATTAATCAGTTAATCACGTTAAACTAATGTAAAAGGCTCTTAATTGATACCTAACAATTTTCTTTTAATTACCTATTATGAGTAAAGAGTTTTCAATTGTTAGGTCGTGCACCTGTCAAGTGTTATCTTTACTTGTGTGTGTGTATGTCACGCTGACTTGACGTATTTGACACTAACTATGAGTTAACTCTAAAGACCCTTTTAGAATGATTGAAGACACAACATTTAATTACTTTGTTCTAAACATTTTTTTTTTTTTTTTTGCAATATTTTAAAATCTAATGTACCACGTAGTTTCTATACGTGTACCTAACAATATGCCGAAGTTATCGTAAATAAAAAAAAAACACGGTGTAGAATCGTAATAAGTATAAAGAATAAGTATTCTTAATTATATTTTTCAATCACATGTAAGTATAAAACCTAACATTTTTCTAAATTCTGACGGTTGAGTTGTCAAAGTCTGATACTCTATTTTATGGAAAAATAAAATTTTAAAGTAATTATATTAAGCTCACTCAAAATAGATATTAATCCACTGACCGTTTTTAATTTCACCATACCATACACAAATAGTTTTACTCATTTTGATTGTCATAAATTGCTGCAGGAACGTCACGTGACAAAACTATAGTGGCAATGAAATAAAACTAAGTCAAGCGGTAATCGCGAAAATAGCCTCTTTAGATAATAATAATCAAACACATAGTATATGTATGACGACTCTATTGCATCTTGTTCTATTTTCGTATTTTGTTTTGCGATTAAGCCCATTAATAATCCGAGCTATGTTCATAACTAGGCAAACACAAACCAATTTTACTGTAGGTATTATAAAACTTATACGGTACATTTAACTGCATTATATTTATATTTTACTATTATTTCAGAGACATTTGCAATTATTTTTATCAATTTCATTTTGAAAATCGGTACAATCTGGCAATATGGCCTGTCAAATTTGAAAACTAAACGCAGTTATTAGCATTATCCGTCGAAGATTATAATGACAAAGCTGACAACTTCTTTAAGCGAGTCGAGTGCCATATTTTTTTTTCTATCTTTTTACCGTCTGGGTAGTTTTTCTGAACATTTTAGAGGGAAAGCGACGAAGTTGAAGAAATCGTTTTACGTAGACAACTGCGTCACCAGCTTAGAATCAGGGGGGTGATTCTCTCAACACAGCGCTGCGTCGATCTTAAAGGTGATGTTTTATCTGGCAAGTTTAAGAAGTCCCGTCGGAGCGTACTAGCGGAAAACTTACGTTTTAACTTACATACACTAGTTACATTACATACATACACCAACAGTGCAAGTTAAAAAAATAATAGGTGGCGTGAATTTGTAATTTTTGACAAGTAGATTGTATAATATTGGTAAAGCTTGAAATAAACGGGGGTGGTGTCCAGAGTGTAATTGGTAACATGATCCAATCAACACTACTACATAATGTTGTAGTTATCATTTAAGAATATAGTATTTTTCACCCGACGTCTTATTAAATATATGGATGTATTAAACAGAATTGGACAAATTGACATCATTTTCCTCCTTTGTAAATCGGTTACAGACATATCTGATCACTGATCAACTTATTATTACTTTATACTTATTATTACTTAAAAATAGAAGAAGTGAATGAAAAATTCGGCACTATAGCCATGGTCATATGTATAAACGACTGACACATAGGGCAATATTGCCTTAGTCGAATTATGTGGTGGTAGGACCTTGTGGAGGGTCCGTTCGGATCGCTACCACCATCTTATCCAGTAACCTACTACTATGCTGTGATTGCAAAAATATGCAAGCTGAATAAGGGTGGAATCACATCTATCAGCACCGATTCGCATTTTGTCTATAGAAAATAGGTACTTTGTATGAAGATCTGTACGCATCTATTCTCCTTTCGCATGCGTACGCATCTTACTACAAAGTAGCTATTTTCTATAGACAAAATGCGAATCGGTGCTGATAGATGTGATTCCACCCTAAGCGTCCTTACTTGCGTCGCAAAACACATGCAAGGAGGTTTCACACTCCTTGATTGGCATCCTTGTAAGCAAAATCTTTGTAAAAATGCAATCATTGCTGACATAAGCTTGTTCTAATTGACGTTGGGGCACGATTCAGAAGTTTGTTGTGATAGGATGCATTATCTACGATAAGTACGCTATTCGGTAATTCCCTAGGTAAGGTAAGGTTCGGTTCCCGGGTAAGGTTCGGTATTCATTTTTCTTTTAACCATTTTTCGTAGTTGACAAAGTTCATCTGGTCATGGTAATCTCCCGTTTTTTGGTTTGCCTTAAACATTAACAAAGCGTTGGGAATAAAACCATCTTTTCCTCCTGCGTGCACTATTATTAACCGCTGGCCTGTACTGATTTGTTTTTTTACACCAAATTCTGTTCCATCGGTCCAAGCCTCTCCGGGCACATATAAAGTGTAGATGTAAGTTTCATCAGTATAAACTAGTGGTCTATCTTTAGACCCATATTCCGCAATTTCGGTAAAGTAATTAATTCTTAGCAATCGTATGTTGTATCTTTCCATTAATATTCTTCGGTTGTCCTCGGTCTTTTTCCATTTAAATCCTAATTTTTGTATTTGTTTTCGTAAGGTGGAAATGCCAAATGTGTAATCTATATCGGATTTCAACACAGAGTGGAGTGCCTTTAAGGTTGGAAATTGCTTATGGGACAGATGAAAATTGTATATAGTTCTCCGGATGACTTCCTGATCAAAATCGTCTACTGCTGATGACGGACAAGTACGTAACTTTTTATTTCTCGGGGAGGTGAATTTCTTTGTTGATGCGAATTTCTCACTATTGCTCTTAGACACAATGTTATAAACAGTAGAGAGACAAACACCTGTAGCTTTTTCAACTAGCTGGGCAGCCGTGTAAGGGGAATTTAAATTATTCTTCAGTTCAAGTTGCAAATATTTATAACAGTTAAAAATAATTTGCTTACTTTGACTCTCAATCGGACCAAAATTACTCACTGCCATATTTTTTGAAAATTATGTAACTTACACTTAGTCGTATGGGCTGACACAAAGTTATTCTGATAATTGTTAGAATACAATAAAATCAGACAAAAAAATATATGCACAACGTAAATAATATTCACAATTTGACACTGACATTATTTTGGTATTTACTTCTTCAATATATAACAAACCTCTTTTTATGCTGATAGTACGAGAAAATAGAAAATTCAAATATAGAATGCCTGTAAACATACAATACTATTATGCAATTCAATGCTCTCGTTAATTTATCTATACTTCCACCAGTTTTTACTGCAAATTCAAACCCCACTTATTTCAACTAAGCCTTCAATAAAGTGTGTCTGTAACACTTCTACAGCTAAATCACTGTACCCATTGCAATGAAAATTGGTATAGATATGTTATTTAATTTGATTATGCCCTTAATTTTATCGTAAGTTGAGTAATACCGAAAAACCGAACGTGTCTCCTTACTAGTGGGCTCAGTGGGCGGAAACTTTGGCCGCGAACGGACCAATCACAGCGCGTTGGCGTCCCCCGCACACCGCGACTTTAGCAGCGCGGTTCTTTCGTAAAATTAATTATCACTATGCGAGGTCTATAGGTTAAGTGGTCTGTGTGCTAACCGCTCGGGCCGCTCGAACCTTAATAAACAACGTTATTTAAATATAGCATGCATTTATATACCACAGGGTTCGGGCTACAGAGAAGCGCTTGCATCATTTCTCAATATAATTAGCGAAATTAGTACTGATCCAGATACGGACTTCAATATACCGGAGGACGAATGGTTCTCTTGTACTTCACATGAAATGCGCTTAAACTCGAGCGGCAGTCATGCGACACAGTTTGTAATAACTTTCTTTATTTTAACGATTTGAAACAATACAATTTTATTTTTAATATAAATAATCGTATCTCAGCTTTAATATTAAGTAATTGTACCTGTGTTGTTACCGCTTGTGAACATCCTCTAACTCCTGAAGATGTTTCTCATAGATCACTCAACTTTGACTTAACCCTAAACTGTGCAACGTGCCCTATTAAGTCGGCCCTGGCTCCACATAAAATTTAAATTTATAAGACTTTAATAATATAAATATAGAATTATCTAAATTTGAGTGGGAAAAATTCTTCTGTAATTATCACTTAGAGCAGTGAATCGAAACTTTTTATAACATTATAAATGGTCTTATAGCCAAATATGTGCCTCGGCGTAAATTACATTCGTCTTCCAAAGTTCCAGTTTGGTATAACAGAGCACTCAAAAAATATTGAATGAAAAACGCAAATATCATAAGTTAAGGAAAACTTACGGCAACCCTCTTGATAACCACACTTTTAAAATATTACTTATACTCACTGAAAAATTGAGTTAGAGTGTTACAATAGATACACATACCTATTTCTTTTACAGAAAACAAAATTACAAATAAACCAGTTTTCTTTTGGACGTATATTACTTAAATCATTGTTTTCTACTAATAAGCTTCCACAAACGATGTCATATACAATTGTATAGTTTCGTCAGACGCTCAACATATTTGCAACTTTTATAACGTTCATTTCCACTCAGTCTTTGAATTAGTTAACACTAGTGTGCGTGGTGACAGTCATAGTTTACAGCCTCATTCAATGCATCTGGTTGATATAAACACCATAGAAATGAATATTATTACTATTCGTAAACATTTGAATTCTATTAATGTTTATAAAGGTTCTGGTCCCGATGGGATTCATCCATTATTTATAAGAAATTGCTCTAAACCCTTATTCATTCTATTTACTAAATCTTTAAGGGAAGGTTGTGTTCCAAAAATCTAGAAGCTAGCTTGGATAACCTCTATACCTAAAGGAGCTATTAGCCGAGAAATTGAAAAGTACCGACCCATATCTAAGCTATGCCAAATTAGTAAAATACTTGAAAAAAAAATTAAGCAACAACTTTTTGAAGTAGTCGTTATAAACGTCACAGTACCCCATACCAACATGGTTTTGTTAAGGGTTCTGCTTACGTTTACAAGTAAAGTTCTAGGTGCGATAGAACGCGGTTATAGTATTGATGTTGTGTACACCGATTTTGCGAAGGCTTTTGATAAAATCTGTCATAGGCGTCATAGCACGATATTACGGAAGCTCTGGCGGCTTGGTATACATGGCGATCTGTTCCGGTGGATGACATCGGACGTCGAGAACAGGTGTCAGGCGGTAGTATTGTCTGGTTACACATCATCGTACAAGTTTATAACTTCGGGAGTGCCTCAGGGTTCGCATTTGGAGCCACAATTTTTTATGTTGTACTTATATCAACGATATAACTGACTATTTAAGACATTCTAAAGACTTGCTTTACGCTAACGACACTAAAATCTTCAGAGTAATTAAATATATCTCAGATTGTGTACTGTTACAGGAAGACTTACTAAACCTTGAAAGATATTTTCATGATATTAATCTATTGCTTAATAATCATAAATGTAATAGTATAACTTTCTCGACAAAAAATAAAGTAATTAAACATAGGTACACTCTTTGTGATAAGTTATTCAATAGAGTTAAACAGATCCGAGATCTTGGTGTCTTAATGGATGAAAAATTATCGTTTGTCCAACATATTGAAATCTTTATAAAGGTTTTATTTTAAGAGTTTGTAAACCTTTCAAAAATTATCTTACTTACAAACCATTGTATAAGAGTTACCTATGTCCGTAGTCGTATCGAATTTGCGTGTTCGGTTTGAAAGCCCTTTCATACTGTCCACAATGATAGAATTGAAAAGCTTCAAAGGAAGTTTATGAAAACACTAGATTTTAGAACTTGTGGTAATTACATTGAAACGTGCTTGCTTGCCACATACCATAGGTACCTATTGTATTCTCTGTCTTTTTATTTCTCCCTCGCACTTATTTCATATACTGAATACCGGTATTCCTTATAAAATACCGGTATCCCGAGTACCGGTACCGAGCCTGGACCGGTACCGTGGATACCGGTACCGAGACAAGTACAGGTTCCACACCAAGGTCACAGTACCGGTTTTCGAAAATACCGGTATTTCAAGCCCTTTGTGGGCACTTGACGGTGTATGAAGTATAGCTTCGCGATATACTTATTATAATCATAGCCACATTCTAGTACAACACGCTGTAAGGTCCTAATGTTAAATTGTTTTAACGCTTATACTATGTACACTGAAAATTCCTTACGTAACAACATAAAGTCATTCTGGTCTTACGTAAAAACTCTCAATAAACAGACATCAGATTACCCAGCCCAGATGCACTACAATGATAAGTCTTCAAACTCACCTGGGCTGGAATTCTACAAGGTAATAACGATATCGTTTTTGACCTGTTTCCGTATTGTCAACGTTTTGATAACTCTTATGTCATTTACAATAATGGCGACTGTGACATAAACGATTCTTAAACGTGTCAAACACGATATCGTTTAACGCACCTGAATAGAGGCCCTGAAGAAATGGTCAAAATGTTCTCTGACTTTTTTATATCAGTATTCGAACCACGCCAAACAATTGATTACAATGACCTTGAAAATTTAACTTCTACTGAAACAGTTGCAAATTTAGCTGACATCACTTTATGTAAATCTGTCATTCTCAAAAAAATCAAGGCAATTGATGTCAATAAAGGTGCTGGACCAGATAAAATTAATCCATATTTTATTAATAACACGGCTGAAGCTCTACTGACTCCACTTCATATAATTTTTAATAAATGTCTGTCTACGGGTGTCTTTCCCCATCGCTGGAAAGTGCCCCATTTAACTCCCATTCATAAGTCTGGTTCTAAAGGACAGACGTTAAATTATAGACCCATTTCGGTCCAATCATGTATCCCAAAAATATTCGAGGGACTCATACATGACATCGTCTATCCGTCCGTTGAAGGAAACCTTGCTCCTGAGCAGCACGGATTTATGAAAAATAAGTCCACTGTTACTAATCTGTTGCTTAAGGTGGACCACCTGCTTCTACTTAAGAAATTAGCGTTCAATGGTATTCGTGGAAACCTCCTTCGCTGGTTTATTTCTTACTTAACTAACAGAACCCAAATAATTGTAGTCAATGGTCATAAGTCTACGGAAACCGAGGTCACTTCCGATGTAATTCAGGGCTCAATATTGGGTCCACTGCTGTACAGTCCGTGAGCTCTTAGAAGAACCTTCGGCTTTCGGGGGAAAGATTCGTGTAGTAGAAAATGAGAATTGTCTTTTTGACTTAGTACTTAGCAATCCATCACGCGAAGAGTGCACTCGTTGTTCTTTCATTGATTTATATAGAACCACCACTTACTTATTTATTTAGGTTGTTATTTTACGGACATTGTTTTCCATGGGGAGTCAACTTAAACAGGGTATTTCTGTAAATAGCCAATCACGGGAAATTGTTTATAAAGTATATAAATATTTTTTAAAAGAAGCTGAAAGTTTCAAGAAAAGTGTTGATTGTAAATATTTTAAGAAGGTTCAAGACCGAGTTATAGAAGCAACCGGGATTTCGAAAAGTACATTAAAAAGAATATTAAATGAAGCAGACCAAAACGATTCATTTGACACACCCAAGAGAAGTAGACCTAAAAAGGAATTTTCTTTGAATCTGGACAGTTTTGATTACGATGTAATCAAATCAAAAATGAAAAAAATGCTCTTTGAATTTCATTCAAAAGCCAAATCTGAAAAATTTGTGACTCAAATTAATAGAAGCAATCAATTTCAAGGGATCTTCATTCACATTAAGAAAAATTCTACAGAAAATGGGTTTTCGGTACTGCAAAACGAAAGATAACAGAAAAACATTAATGGAAAAACATTTTGTGCGACTAAAAAGGATAAAGTATGTACTTGGACAATATTAAAAAATATAGAAATGAAGAAAGAGAAATAGTATATATGGATGTATCATACATACACACTTCGCTCATCAAAGGAAAAAGTTGGTCAGATTCTAGTAACGCAGGAATTAAAAAACCTATTTCCAAAGGCCAACGTCTTATAATAGCACATGCCGGTAGTGAAAATGGCTTTATACCTGGTGCGTTACTTATGTACAAATCTACAGATACAACTGGTGATTATCATAAAGAAATGAACAATGAAAATTACGAAAAATGGCTAAAAAACCAACTTATTCCAAATTTACCACCAAATTCAGTTTTAGTAGTTGACAACGCCCCATACCTATCATAACAAATACATAGAAAAGCCTCCAAACTCTAATACCCGAAAACAAGACATGTTAAATTGGTTAACAACACGTGACATTCCCGTTAATCCGAACTTAACAAAACCACGAATTTATGACATTATCCTGAAACACAAACACGAACATATGGAATACTCAATAGATAAATGGAATGGAATACTTGCTGGACAGGGTCATTCTGTTCTCCGTTTACCTCCATATCACCCAGACTTTAACCTTATTGAAAATATATGGTCCCAGTTAAAGCAATACGTAGCCCAACGCAACGTTAACATGAATATGACAACGGTAAGGAATCTGTTGCAAGAGAAGGTAAATACGATTGGTTCAGATGAGTGGAGAAAAGTTTGCCAGCACGCAATGAAGTGCGAAGAAGAGTTTCGAAAATACGAAATTGTTATAGACGACTACAGTGATCGAATTATAATTAATACAAATGACTCTGATATTGACTAGGATCAAGTACCTTTAGTAGGCCCATATCCTCAATTAAATTAATTACACAACTGATACTCTATCGTCTTATGTGTTTGTTGTTTTTGTATTTTAATAATCAGAGGCATTTAAAATTCTGAAATAAACAAATTCGTTTTGTATTATAAGCCATCTGATCCAGAATAGAATACAATGAGCTGATTATGAGTTATTTTTTTCTAATTTCGATTTTTTCTCTTCTTAGCCACGCACGTCAGTGTTCACCAAGCATTTTAATTGGCTGCATCAAACCAATACATTTGACAGCGGTTAATCTTTAATCGTCTGTTAAGCTGTTGGTGGACATACCTCTCATCATGGTTTCATGGTGATCAATCCCAGCAGCACGATATCAGGCCTATTCGCTACAATATGCCCGTGATGATAGGTTGATCTCAATAGGTCGTGTCACGTGTAAATTATGTGCATATTTAACACGGTACCACACGGTACAAAAGAAGAGTGAACACAAAAGATCGTATAGAAGAGCAAGTTGCTGGTGAATATCCTAGCTACGAGGTTATATCTTTTCATGTATCTGCACGCCGTTAGCAATATCCCTGAGTTATTTCCGGGGCGGCGGCACTGCCGACGTGTGTATATTATTTATTGTTAAGTAGGGTCTATAATATAATTTAATTTAATGTGAATTAGCAGAGCCTGCTAGCGAATATACACTTTTTTAATGTTCTAACCGCCTCCAGACATGTCTTTTCCGTTATTACGTTTTTTTTTTATATGTATATATATAAAAATGTAGTTTCTAAGAATCCACAGGTGGGTATAACAGCTCTATATAGTTCCAAACAAAAGTAGTGTGTGAGAGCGGGGTGTTCTTTATTTAAATTAACGAAGGAAGAATTCGAAAATGCTGATTTTGTTTTAATTGTAACATGGCGAAAAGTCATATTGTATTAAAATTAGAAAAAGATAAATAAGCGTAATATTATTACAGTAAGGTTTATTTTGTACTGATGGTTATTCCTTGCGTAACTTTTTACGGTAACTTCGAAAAGTTTTGCAAGTTGATTACAGAACAGAACCGCATATCACTATCGCGTGTCATCGTCAATACCCGAAGTATGCTTCTAAAATCCGAAGGTTCTTTTAGGAGCTCACGGACTGTACATTATTTTTATTAATTATATCAAGCATTGATTTCCGAACTGTAATTTTGTGATGTATGCGGATGATCTCAAAATTTATAAAACTATAAAAACTGTTGATGATTGCAATATGTTTCAACGAGATTTGGATTTGTTTTATAACTACTGTCAACAAACTGCAACTTGCTGTAGACAAATGTATGAAACTAACATTTACTTACCAAGAACCGAATAAATATTGTCAAATATGATTATAGCATTGGTAACGGGGTTGTATTTGATGAAAAGTTGCATTTCAATGACCATATTGATAACATTATCTCCAAAGCTATGCGACAGTTGGGATTTGTAATACGATCAGCAAAGCCTTTAAAACTGCTAAGTCATATTTACTGCTCTTTAAGGCTCTTGTTAGACCAATCCTTGAGTATGCTTCGGTGATTTGGAACCCTAAGTATAGTAAATATACCAAGGCCATTGAAATGGTACAAAAAAGGTTCCTGAGGTCTATGCATCGGAGATTAACGGGTAAAAAAATATCATACATCGATCTCCTCAAAAAGTACCATTTGCCCTCTCTTGAAGATCGACGTAAAATGACCGATGCAACCACCCTATTTGATATCTGTAGAGGCAACTATAAAATCTCCGAACTTCTTGGCCAACTCCGCTTTAGAGTCCCTACTCGCAGTGCGCGCTCCCTGCAGTCCCGGGCCTCGTTCGCCGTGCCGCTCTCCTCCACGCACGCCGGAGTTCGCGCACCCTTGCACCGTATTTGCGATGCATATAATAAGTCCTGGATTTCGGTCGAATATTGAATGTCACCAAACAGCAATTTTAAAAGAAAATACTGGATTTGGCTACTAATAATGTTTAATAATGTGTATACAATCTACAATGGACGATATCAACTCACTATACTGTGTTTCTAGTCTAGTAGGTACTTATTTTGCAATTTGTTTTTCTTGTTATTTAGATAAATAAGTTAAGTGTAGTACAATGAATTTCTTTGTATGTTTCAGTGAGAGCTGTTAAGGGAATAAGTGAATAAATAAATAAATAAATAAATATCACGGGACAATCTCACACAAACTGACCTAGTCCCAAACTAAGCTCTAGGCTTGTACTATGGGTACTAGACAACGATAAACATACTTATATAGAGAAATAAATACTTAAATACATAGAAAACAACCAAGACTCAGGAACAAATATTCGCGCTCATCACACAAATATCTGCCCTTACCGGGGAATGTTTATAATATGAATCAGAAACCTTATTTCCTGCTTACTTATTTCTGTTTGCTTTCCAAATAAATAAAATAAAAATAAAAATAAAAAATAAAATAAAAAATAAATATGATCATCGTATAAACACTCATAATTAACGTACCATTAAGTGGTACGTGAGAAATTGGGGCTTCCTCCCACTGGCCTCCCAACATATCCCCTCACAGCCAGCCCAAGCCTCCAGAACCACAACTTGGTTCGAAACTTGTTACAAGGTTTACCTTTTATTACTTTATGAGCTTAACGCAATACTTAAACATTGTTCATTAGTTTTATTACGGGTAGCTTCCTTCTATGATCATATTGTTCTATAACGGGCCCCTTAAACGTTTCCTACATGATGTTTCATGTAGAAAACGTTTAAGGGATTTACCAACCGCTCTTATTCCCTTTATTCCCTTAGCAACACGTATCCTCACTCAATCACCTTTCATTGTTCTTTTTAAGTACCTACCAAAGCGTTTCTAACCTCTCTCTTGCAGTTCCCGCCAAGAACTTCTACTCCCCGTCCAACAGTCAAAGAGCATATCACAAAGGTATTTATAATGTCAAACAAACAGTGCTATAGGTCTACCAGAATCTCATGAAAAAAAGGGAAACTAAAATTTGTAGCTAGCAACTCTGGGGAAATAGGATTAAAAGGTCGTGATACTTGAATTCTCCCCAATTAAATACTTACATACCTTCACGCCTATAATTCCAGAGCGGGGTAGGCAGAACTACGTGTATGCTCGGTGCAGTTTTAATAAAAATAAAACAATCACATGTCATGCCATAACATTTTTATAATATTATATAAGAAGAGATGGATGGATGGATGGATGATGGTTCGGTCATTTGGAAAGGATGGATGAAAGATTGACGAAACAGATAAACAGAGCGAAAGTGAGTGGGTCAGAAGGGGCCACCCTAGACGTACTTTGTCGAATCAAATCGGAGAAATACTGGAAAGAAGCCAAATCTTAAGTATCCAAAACCGACGGGCATGTATGACTCGATGGATGAATGTGGAAGGAACAAAGAGATCTGTCAGGATCGTAGCAGGTAGAAAAAAGGAAATCCCTTCATATTTCATAATTTCATTTGCTATAATGGTGACTGGCTATAATATTCATTTTCCATAATATCACATAACATAGCTTCATTTGACATGAAGACATTTTAACTGAAATCGTAAACTTTTCAGGTAATTTTTAAATGCCATCGTATAGAGCCCAATAGGTAAGGTTAGGTTTGTTTTATTACAATTCTGAATAGTTCACGATTTCAGAAAAAATGCCTTTATAGCAAATGAATATTATGGCATATAATCGTTATGGCATGTAAATTATGTCCTTTGAAATTCGGGCAAATGAAATTATTGCATATAAAATTCGGTCAAACCGGGAAAAAGTGGTCCTGGCCTAACCATCTGGGAAACCGGCGTGATTTAATGTATGATGTGTAAGAAGAGAGTTGTAGCTAGGTGTCGCTCGAATATAACTCTAAATACTCCTCCTGAATTTTTGGCTCTTCTTCAGATGAAGAGGATGATGAGGGCGACAGGTTTACTATAAATCTTTCTTCCATTACATCGATAATTTTATCCTGGTGCATGAAATCACTTTCAATTTTTTCTACGTGTTGACAGCATCTGTGCCATTCATTTTCACCAATTTCTAAGAAAGCTTGTTCCGTCAATGCTTTTATGTCACTTGCAGGTCTATTTACATTTTTATCTGCAACTTTTTGCTTCATGATACCCCAAATCAGCTCGATTGGATTTAAAGTACAGTGATAAGGAGGAAGCCTCAAAACTTCATGACCACGCGACTTTAATATTTCATCTATTTCATAGATGGGATCTGATCTATTTTGTTTTACTGCTTCGAGTAATTCACATTTACGCCAGCGATCATCGTAATTGATATTATTTGTACTGAGCCATTCTTTGATATCAGAGACTCGGTTGGCCTGAGTAGGTGGTTTATTCAACCTCACAGAATGGTAACTTGCATTATCCATGACTATGAGGGAAGGTTTTGTCAGATTTGGTATGAGCTTATCTGTGATCCATTTGGTAAAGTTATCTTTATTCATATCGTGGTGGTAGTCTGCCCAGCGAATCGTGTCACAAAAAAAAGGCGGCAATTCAAAAATCAGCAGTTGGATAAGCTGGATTAGGCGATACTAAACGTAGTTGATACTATTTCATTTGTCAGCAATGTTAAATGATTGTTTCTATCTATCAAATCCGTTTATTTAGTGTACGGACATTAATATTGGTTGCAGATTTTTTGAATTTGACGGGCTTTTTTTGTGACACGATTCGCAGGGCAGACTCTAGTCAGCAGATAAACTTTTTGTTTTGTACACCAAACCGCAGTTTGGTACAAAACCGTGCTGCCCACCAGCGTGTACAATAATCCATCGCGATCCAGGTGAAATTTCCTTTGATGGACCACGTATAGTTTGGCTTTGCCAACACTTTTGGACGGAGCACGAAGAGTGAATATATGTTTCATCTAAATATATAACATCTAATTTTTTATTCTCCTCAGCGTCATGGTTTTGCTTTATACGCTCTAAGTATTTGTGTCTTTGAATTTTTATATCATGGCGTTCCATCAAAAGTGTCCTTTTCGACTGGCATTTTACATATTCGAAACCAATTTTCGTAAGTATGACCCTGAAAAAATATTTAAAAGTAACTAAATACAATTTATCTATAAAAACTTAATTTAAAAGACTTCCGTGATTAACTGAATGACAAAACAACGCACAGCACAGCCCGCTGGAAATGCAGGGATGCACTAAGCAGGATCGTCTCCTAGCCCCATATCTCATTACATTATTTAAATAACTTAATGGTGTTTCTCTAACCTTAAAGACTCTCTCCCTCCTTTAAAATCAATGTCCTCTTGCAAAACTTTTAATAATTTTGCGACTGTTGGAATTTCTTTTCGAACAGTGTAAAATTCTTTTATTTTATTCCTATCGAAATTGTCCAAATTAATTATTTTACATCCTCCTTTCCTATTTTTCCCTGGTGTTGAAAATACACCATCATGCGTCGTGCCTTCTTCCACTATTCGTCTTACCGTGGAACGAGATACTCCTGTAATTATATGATACAATATTAATATAAATAAGTAACATCATCTATCTGTAACTGAAGTATCAATATTATTTGGCTACGCTACCGGTCAATTAAAAAACACGATTAAATATTGCAGATTGTGTTTCACTAACCCCTTCCTTCCTTACATATTTTATTGTAAACATGCTAAACAATATTTCTGGCTTGCGATCGTAATGGTTTTTTAGACATTTCTCGAATATAAGCACTTTATTTCGGTAAAAATAAACAAACCGTTCATTCCGCGAAATTTGAAATGACAAGTGACAAGACTGGCAAGGCAACATTGCTATATCAAAATCCTTTTCTTTTTACTTTTAAATTTTTCATGAGATTCTGGTAGACCTATAACAACACACAAAGTCAATCACAGTTCAGATTTAGTCTCCGTTCGTTCGGCCCATTTCGCCAAAGAGAATATAATCACTACGTTTTACATTTCGCGCTTTGGCGCGACACCCTGCTGGCAACTCATATTCTAGTAGGGCAACATCAGAGAGAAAAACCAACCTCGTCAGTTTGTTGATTTAAATGGCGGACAAGGTAACACGGACAAAGTTTTTCTAAATATCTTCTAAAGTGCTTGTCTGATTTTAAGGGTAAGTAGTGATTATTTTTAAGCGGTTGTTTTTTCATACGGTGGGTTAATGTTATTCACGCAAATGACATGTATTTGTATATTCAAAATATCGTTATTTCACCATGAAAATCAATATTTTTTAAAAACATACATTTTAATGTAAAGTGACTAAAACATGTGGTAAAGGGAAGTACACACAGAAAATTTGATGAGTTTTAACTAGATTTTCAACGACAAATACAGTACCTACTTAAGCTATTAAAATGAATCAATTTAAAATTGTAGGTACGTATAGTAGGTACACGAAATCAGCTCGAGAGAATTAAATCCATTCTATGCATATCCATACTAATATTATAATTGCGAAAGTGTGTTTGTCTGTCTGTCTGTCTGTCTGTTACCTCTTCACGCTTAAACCGCTGAACCGATTTAGATGAAATTTGGTATAGAGATATTTTGAGTCCCGGAGAAGGACATACAATGATTATTTAGAGGGTAAAAATTTGTTTCGAGCTACGATATAAACGAGATCCACGCGAACGGAGTCTAGAAAGCTAGTATTAATCGAACGAGCGAGTGAAGTGAACGAAATGTATCTTTTTAAAACTTAAAGTATTTTTTTTTGTGAATGTTTACCAGTGTAATAACAACAGCTTAATAACAACTTTACTTATGTTACGTTTTATGGTAACGGCACGTTTTTTTTATGTTAGTTCTATGTCACATTGGTCAAAATTCGCGGCCTTACCCATAAATCTTTAAAGAAAGCCTTCCGCTGCTTCAGTAAGTAGTACTTAACAATTTGTAATAACATTATAATAATATATACCTAAGTATAGTGTATTCGTAGTTTACATGCTTATATCTTGTATTACATGTATACCTACTATAATGTGTACGATTAGCTACTAAGCTTAATTTTGTTTTTGCTCATGCGCATAAGTCGTGTATGTGAAATTTGGCATTACAAATATCAATTAAGGAAACTGTAGGTCTAATGTAAAATATCGAATAACTCAAGCAATATTGTCGTATATGACCGTTTGTTTCTCAATAAATAAAATGACCCTACATTTTACATTTATTACAACGCCACCTATCGATGATTAGTCAAACTACAACACATTCGATGTTGCTAGATACGATGCTACTTGTTCTGCAAAATACAATGTAAAACTTTATTTAATTTATTGCTCTATTGGTATTGGTACCTATTAAGCATTGAAAACAGGTAATTAAAAAAAACAAATATAATGATTCAACATTATTCCAATTCCAATGTCTGTTATATTTAATTTTAATAGCAACACTAAATGACTTCATTAGACTTAATTCGACTATACATACCCTTCTATTCTAATCTGTGATTCGACTCCACCGGCCTTTCTGTCAGAAATTTGCTGTCGCCACATGTTATCCGTTGAGTTTTCGTGAATAATCATTAAAATGGTGAGTTTAATCATTTATTTATTTAGAACCAAGTATTAGCATCAATGTCTTTAAACATGAACATTTCTTGCAGAAACCTCTTATGCTGCAAGGGCACGAGCGTGCCATTACTCAAATCAAGTACAACCGCGAGGGAGATTTACTGTTTTCAGTAGCGAAGGATTCGAAGCCAAACGTTTGGTGGTCGCTGAATGGAGAGCGTCTTGGTACGTTCAATGGCCATGGAGGCGTGGTATGGTGCCTGGACGTCGACTGGCAAACTGTTAACCTCGTTACGGGCGGTGGCGACAGCTCTTGCAGGTGAACTAAGTAGATGCTACACGTAAAGTAATCCCTTTAGTTTAAATACGTAAGCGAATTTGATGATGCAATTCGTTTATAAAGTTTCACGTAAGGTCGTAGTCATCTTGACTATCAATAAAACTTTGGAATTATCAGTGACCATTAAATAGTGTTCTCCTTATATTTGAGGTTAGTACATTAAAGACCTTTTTAAGTGTTTTGGCGGAACTTTTTAAGTGTATTTATCGGATGCGCTTGCATATACTGTTTGGATGCCAGATGTTTTTGTTGACTGCTTGGATGTTACAACTAACATAAAAGCAGTACTATGCCAATTGTACAATTACACCCAAAGAGACAAGGAAAATTATTGAGATTTGCTTAGAGGATAAAATTGTATGGTATACATAATATATCAAATACAGTTCATAACTCAACAAACACTTTAAGGGGCATGCTTATGAGACTGACTGCGTGCAGTAATTAATGCTGATTCCATTTTACTGCATACACAAGGTAGAGGATAAGCTTTGACAATGTTTTATTTACATAAGTAACTCATTTTCATAGCACTATTGTTGATTACATTGAATATGTACATACATACATACATACATACATAAAGTCACACCTTTATTCCCAGAGTGGGGTAGGCAGAGCTACAGAATTACCAACAACTCTAAAAAACTTGTTGACAATTCTGTAACCACATTTTGCACAATCAGGCTAAGATGTTTACCAGTGTATTAGTGAATATGTGTATTGATTTAATCAATTTATATTTTGCACTGATAACAAAATAAGTAACTGGCAGTAATAATTGTTCATTAATATCAACTGTTTGGCAAAATATATACCTAGGATCTGATTGAACCGGTTTTGATTTCACTGTTAACTGTTGTTATTATGATTTTTGTTTTTTTTTTTTATAATAATCTGGTTAATGAACAATTCTAAGACATCAGTCACCAAATATCCAGCTCTATTATCACTTATACAAAATAACAATAATGATATCTCATGAATATTTTCTGCAGTTAAAATATTGATAGGTATATCTTATCTTAATAGAAATAGCTTCTGCCCCCGACTTCATCCATGTACAACTAGTAATTTGGCCACCAATGAAAGCGGTGATTTACATTGAGATCAAAGGTGTATGTGATAATCCACAATATAAGCTACCTGTATTCCATATTTTATCCAGATCCTTCCAGCTGTTGTAGTATGAATAAGGAACAAACATACAAACTCACACACAAACATGTTTTTTTTATTAATTGACTATCATAATGTTTGCAAAAGCGAGTGTTATTATTTGCTATTTATATATTATTTCTAATATCATATTGCTATTGCGAATAGGTTGACCTGATTTCCATCCAGCTTAAATTTTGGTACAGTAGATAGAACAAAAGCTTAGAGTAGTAAAATAAAAATAGCTAACCATGTTCAGCCTCATTGGCATTGGGGTGGGGTACTTAATACCAAACTATTCATTTATAGGCGTCATTATATTATTTTACTGGTTGAGACTAATAAAAATTACAGTAGTCGGTGTTTAGTTTTCGTGTTATGAAAGTGTTGCAAACCTTAAAAAAAATTGTTTTACTGAGAGATTTCGCACCGAGGTTTATTTAGTGTTTTTGTGTGCTTGTGTTAGGTTTTTGTGCATAAGGCTTGATTAGAACATAATGAACTTAACATAATAATATGATATAATCACATATTACTGTAAAGCTATAAAGTTTTAGTTGACTAATACTGAATATAGTAATCTGGAAAATTATGGGAAAAAACTGACAAGGCTCTAATTTAAATCATTCTAAATTTTTTATACTGATTTATACTGAAAGTCACCTCATGTGTCATTGTTGAGATGGTGAAATAGGAGGCTGGTGTATAAAGGAATATGTAAATTGAAGAAACACTAATATATACTGTTCTGCTGTGTCAAACCTATCTTGTGTATCACACAAAACCTAGTTTGGGAAATCGGAGTTCTAAGTTATTTATCATAATTTGTAATTTGAAAGGATTTGGTAATAATTCTAAAGAAAAAATAACATGAATAGATTTGTAATAGGCTAAGAAGTATGCTAATCTACAAATAAATGATCAAACATGTATATTTTTTTAAATGTTAGCTATAACAGAGTCAAGCCTGACAGACTCGCTATATGAGGGGTGATCCATAAGTTTTGATAATCAGTGTAAAAAATAGGCGATAAGTAAATCGTTATACACTTTTATTTTATTTTATTACTTTCTGTGTTTGCAAAACTTAATAACGTCATTCAACTGTTTTATTTTACCCCTTTAAAAGTATCTTTACTTTTGGAGGTCAAATAGGTACAAACCTTGACTAAGTCATTATCAGCTCTTGATCTCGCACAATTCTACCTACCTAGTTACAAACTAATAATATGTGTGCAAAGAACTTATGTTATTAGCATAAGGGCTTTACTGTTCCTTACCTTTCATGAAATATAATTATATATTAATATTCTTCTTATAACAGACTTTGGGACCTGGAGACGGGCAAGAACATAGCAACAGTCAAGACCAACTCTTCTGTGAGGACATGCAACTTCAGCTTTAGTTCCAACCAGGCCGCCTATACTACAGACAAGGCTATGGGACATCCCTGTGAGGTAAAAATATTTTAACTTGTTGGTATCATAACCTGTCAGACAGGTTTACCGGTAATTTTTAATAAATATTATAAATTTTACTTTTTTACCAATAAATAACTCAACCCAAATTAAAAAGCTTATTTAAAATTATAAGAAACCACCATAGAGATGGCATGTGTCAAGAATAAAGCCTCTAAATTGTCAGCATTTCGACTTATGAAATAAAATCTTAATTATTTAATAGTTTGTAAATCTAATCTATGGAAGGATTAAAACCTAATCAATGCATTGAAGGTGCTTTTGAGCTTGAAACTAAATTAGGCAACTCCACAGATAACTTCGAAATACTACTTTTGTTTCGATATTACAATACCGGTATTAAAAGGTAATGACTATCGGATTTACGATATTGATAGGCCCAATGTCGGAATTCAATTTCGATATTGAAAGTGTTCCGGTATTGCACCCTCTAATCTCGGAATTGTAATATAGCTGTATTAGTTTTTGAGATATTGCAATTTATGTTAGTGACCCGAAAGTTTTGCTCTCTAGTGTATGTAAGCATGCTGGTGCCCATGTAAGAGCAACCTCCCTTCTTTCATGCTTGTCCTTAACTGTACATCTATAATCTCCAGTGCTTTCAGTGCAAATGATGAGAGACTTATGCTCCAGAATGATTTTGCGTCCTCGTTACAGATCGCTGGAACCTGACCTAATGCCAGACTTCTTTCGTAGATCTCTTTTAGGTTGCTCCAAATGTGTTTCAATTTCTTCTGTAATAGAACGCTTAACACCCCATCTGGGCCTGCGGCTTTCGGTCACAAATGCTGAGGCTCGTTGTTTCTACTGTTACTCTCGTTTCATTGCTTTTCTCTGCTGCAACTACTATAATGTGTTCCCTGCAGTCGGGAAAGCATGTTCTTACCATGTGCTGTTGTGCTTCTTTGGGGTCTGTAACTTCGGTTGAGCCCACCAACAGGCTCCCTAATTGGCAAGATCTTTCGTTCGTCAGAACCCATACTAGTCTTGCCGCGTCCGAGTAGCGCTGTATTTCTCCCGTGAATGTTTTCAATCTTTCTCTTGTATTGGTGTACTTGTTCCTCATACTTCTGTATTCGTTTCAGCCCTGATCACCGCCCTTTTTCAGGGCTTGTCTCAGCGCTTTTCGAGTTCTTTTACGAAGCTTTTGTATTTCTTTGTTCCACCACGGTTGACCCTTGTCTCCATTGCACGTTCGTTGATTCTGAATTAGTTAACTATTAACTACTATTTATCCTGCATTTGTTACAAACAACAGAATCAACAGAACTTGATCAAGTCGTATTTAGTAATGTCAATCACTTACTGTACTGACAAGAAAAGTATTTAAAAATAAAGGATTATTTATTTAAATTTCCGAATGGCATCGCTAGGTTTGTACCTAGCGAAAAGTTAAAGAAACAAGTATAATACGTCTTTAAATCAGCTGTCGCAGGCACCATCCCAATGTGAAAAGAGTGTAGCGGACGTGTGATGGAACGACACTAGCCTAAATTAAATACGATCAAATGGTTGGTGATAAGTATAATAACACACTGTAGAAATCACGCGGTCCAAGTTAGGTACAGTGCGTGCCTGACCTTAGTGATATTTTTTAAAGCAAATAAATACATTTTTACCAAAACTATCGAGAGCCAGACTTAAAATAATTATTTCACTTCTCATGCTCGTAAAGTCCTTCTTTATGCTTAGGTGCAGGCTGCATATAATTATTTTATACTACATTTTGTTAGTAAGTGCGTAAGTACTACCCTAATAAAAGGCGAGAAAGACGTTCATTAAACCCAAAATTCAGGGTAGTAATTTTGAATGAAGTTTCATAACTGCCCTGTTATCAGGGCAGTAGTGTTGTATAAAAAACCATTATTACCCCGTTCTGGTTTTTTTAATTTTAAATGACGTTGTCAATCAACCCACTTTGACACGCACGCAAGTTGGACACTGCAAATCAGGGCGTTTTTACCTTCACTACACATTCACCTTCTTTAACGTCTTTTGGCACGCAAACAGTACAAAAAGTTAAAATTCACAATTTAAAAAAAAATACTTTTGTTGCTGCGGCTCTATTTTGAAATCCGTAATTCGAACTTCGGATCGCTCTGTCCCTTTTTGCAAATTAGTTACGCATCGAGAGCAAAATGTATAGCAGTAGACGAAGTTCTACTTCTTCTTCTTTTTATATTAATGGCGGTCCACCGCGATATTCCGCAGTGATTTACCCAAGTCGAAGTCCAATGTCGAGTGAGTAGAGTAAAGCAGTAAACAGAATAAATCTAAATCAATAGCCGGATATTTTTAATCGGCCATCTTCCCTCCCCGAAGGTTAGCGGAAAAACCTCAATTGACGAAGTTCGAATTATGGATTTCACAGTAGAGCCCCTTTTTGATGGCGCGCTCGTTCTTCCTCGAAAGAATTCATTTGTTATATATATATCACTCGAGGGTAAGGATAGATTGCTAAACTCGTGTGGTTTTCGGCCCTCCGCTTTGCGTCGGGCCGCAAATGCACACTCGATTATTAATCTGTGCCTTACTCCGCTTGGTGAATAAACTACTATTATGTACTAGTGCATAACGGTTCTCTTCAGCTAGACTAAGACAATTAAGCCATACAGCCATACAGACGAGGTGACTGCACCAAGTAATCTTGTTATTTGAATACATTTACTTTAGTTTATTTGCCTTTTATGTTGCATCTAACAAAATAGAAAATTTAAAACTATGAAATACAAATATTATTAACAAATATATTACAAAATCAACACATGACTTGGCAGTATTGCGTTCGACGTAAATTAAAAATCATATGCCGAAAAAAAATACAGCGGCGGGTAGGGGTTTTTGTCTCGTTGTGGGCTATTATGGACTTTTTATACATACATACATAACATCACGCCTTTATTCCCAGAGGGGTAGGCAGAGCTACAGAAATACCAACAACTCTAAAAAGACTTGTTGATAATTCTGTAACCACATTTTGCACAATCAGGCCAGGGAGTTTACTAGAGTATTAGTGACAGGTTGCAAGCCCATCGCCTAACAGTACTACAAGCCCTTATTCCCTTAGTCGCTTCTTACGACATCCACGGGAAGACATGGAGTGGCACTATTCTAACCCGGCAACCACACGGGGCTTTTTATCTTACGCAATTAATTAAAATGTCAAGTGGAGAGGAAATAATTTCACACACCTAGAACACTAATGGAAAAAATGCAATAGAATTTATTGAACAGACATTGCCGCCTAAATCCAAGGAAAATATTTTTTTAACGGGTGATAACCACAAAATGAGAATTATTTGCAAAGCTGTAAAAAAATACTTATGTAACATTTTATCAAACTTTTTTATAGTAAGGTTAATACACATTTAACTATTTACTAAATAATCAATGAACGTTACAATAAAGCCCGTGAACAGCTGTTCGACGCAGTTTTGACATATTTCCCGAACAAGACCGATGGACGGCATTTTTGTCCGTTTTTCGCACACAAGTTTTGATCCTTTTAATTAGTTCGGCACAATTTTCTGCTCTCCAATTATTTTTGTAAACCAGACTGTTCAAATGACCAAAAAAATCTTCGATAGGCCGACATTGTAGAAGGTTTGTGGGATTTCGGATTTTCGGTACAAATGGCACATTATGGGATTCCAGGAATTGCAATGTTTTTTTGGCGTAATGCGACGATGCCTTATCTGGCCAAAATACATATTCTCCATCAGGGTGATGTTGGCGAATAAACGGTATAAGTATTTTTTTCAAGCATTCACTCTCATATACTTTTTGATTGACCGCTAAACCACTAGGTTTGAACCACAGTTTTGACAGACCTTTATCGGAAATAGCCACATAAAGCATAACTTTCTGCTCAAACTTGTGCTTATACTTGTGTTTTATATTGTCTGGTGTTGTTGAAATATTGCTGGTATAGTACCGATCATATGGGTTTTGCTCAAAGGGAAATAACTTTCATCATCCAAAATAAACGATTTTCCTCTGTAGTTTCTAACCATCCAGCGGCATTGTGACATAATGTTGGATTTTTGCTGATCGGTGTATTCCGGTGCCCGTACCTTCTTGCGGCACTCCAAACCCACCTTTTTTAAAGACCGGCAAATGTACGGTTGAGAACATTTAAATACTTTCGCGGCATCTCGTTGGCTCATGGAATCACTATCATTGAAAGTGGTATGGAGTTTCTTCAGTCTTCCCTTGGTCATTATTTTAGCTGGTCGGCCGCTACCACGTTTGCGAGCTGTCGTCAAGGATGCAAGAATTCTATATATAGTAGAAACTGATACATTTTCTTTGGTAAAATGATCTACTGTGTACTTTTTCCCCATGTTTAAATTTTTATTATAAAAATGTACAACGCGTTTTCGCAGAGCTTCTTGTTTCGACGTCATTTTGTCAATTATAATTATAAATGATTGAAAAAATAAAACAAATGTAAATCAAGAATCTCAAAAGAGGTAAAAATAACCTCATGAACAACTTTTTTGTCTATGACAATAGATATATTTTTTAAAACTACTGAAAATGATTCTCATTTTTTTGTTATCACCCGTTATGTTAACACTGTTTAATTTCCTCGTAATCGAAGTGAAAAGCAGAGTGTATAACTCGGTATTAAAACCCATTTTACCCTCGACTTAATTATCCACCATAAGTCTTGGATAAAATGCTTGGTTTTATGCCCTCGTTGTACAATCTACTATTAATTTCATAAAGATAGTCAGAAGCCAGATTTGACAGTTGTTGCAGCATGTCACAAGAAATGTGTTTTTTTTTACAGGTGTTTATCATCGACACGAGAACGGTTGACGAGTCCATCTCCTCCCAATCGCCCATCCTTAAGTGGGAAATCACCGACTCCAAGGTCACTTCCATGGTGTGGGGTACCCTCGAGGAGACCATCATTACGGGCCACGAGGCCGGCGACCTGATCCAGTGGGATCTGCGGGTACGAATTATAATTAATTGTTAAGACAAATTAACTTATTAATTCAGTGGCAACTCGATGTTTGTGATCATTTTGTATATAAAGTAGAGTTTAATTTAAATATTTTAAATGTGGTCCGTAGGACGCAAACACATTTTATATCGAACTGTGTAGTAATTTAAAAAAACAATTTGCTATCTGTTATTTAGATTATTTGCTGATTCTTCGTATTCCTGTTTCGTTGATTTTCAATATCAAATGAAACTGCAATTATTGTACCTCCACTAATGTATTTAATATTTCCAATGACACATCCCTTTTAAAAATAAATATTTACAGTAACAACAATTTAATAGAATGAGAAGTTGGTAATTGATTAAAAAGATGATATCCATATACAAATTACATTATTAGTATTATTACACAGGCCAAGCACAGGTCTATTACAACATTCTAAAATTGATATTATGTTTTCAACAAAATCTTTGACAATTTATTCTTGTGATGAATGTGATGATATTTTTGCACGTCCTTTGCTCTACGTTTTGCTGTGACAGTTGCGGTTCACAGTAACTTAACGAATAGAAAAAGGGAAGATTATTGAGGATTCGACGGTTCAATCGGTTATTCCATCGTTAAAATCCCATTCCCAGAAATTCGTCTTCACTGACTGAAATCATTGAACCGGTAATTTTCCTCATTCAGGAGTGCAAAGAATAGTTGTGGAATTGAGTCGTCACGCAATCGTTACGTACCGATTCGGGAATGTCTAAATATGCTGCTGGTATTTTCCTTCTCGGCAGCAAAGCCAGCCGAGTACATGATTTAGTTTAGCTTTCTGTTTAGACTTTTTACCGCCATTCAGATGTTCAGCTTTGCGGGCGTTGATAGCGGCAATTTCGAAATCGTATTTAAACGTTTTAATCACGTCGCCCAATTCAAGTTTCAATAATGAAAACAACCATTTGTACGTGTTTTCTTCCTTATTAAGTAAAAGGGGGTAAACGATTGGTGCAAAACATGTACTATCTGACGTTTTGTTTTGTGCCGGCTTTTGAATGTACCTTGACCGAGATATTCAGTATGGTTCGATAAAATTTCTACAGCTGATGGTGTAGCAAATATTAGAAAACCGTCAGAAAGCATCTCAAGCAAGGGTAATGATTTTAACACCCTATGTATGTTTCTATGTATTTATATATTATGTATGTATGTTCCACTCTACCGCCGTTTCTAATGAACCGATTTTGACAAAAAGGAAGGTGTCTATCGATTTGACTTTTTTGTGCGATGGTTATAGGCTATTTTTTTTATTATATTTTAAACATGGCAGACGGAATATAAAAAAAAAGTAGACTTTGAGGACCATCTAGCGGGTAATGGCGGTACTACGCTTGTGATATGTCCAGATATTAGTTCCGCTACCGGATGGTAGATGGTGTAGGTAAGCAATGTTTGTGTCATTTGTACACGTGTTTGGCCTTGGACTACGAACAATATTTTTCTTTTATTACAGTCGGGTTTTAGTTTTATAAACTTCTTTCCAATCGGGTAAGACTGCTTCATAATCATGAAAACAGTTTTCATGACCCCAAATTGGGGGCACCCGTACAGGGAACGGGTTAAAGTAGCTGTCCAAGTGTTGAATGTTTAAAACGTCACTGCCTGCATCCGCCAGAAAAGAAAGCGGAAAAAAGGAGCAGGTTCTCGGTTCGTCGGTTTTTTTATGTATGTGCCCCGATTAGACAAAGGCCGCTGGACCGATTTGAAAAAGGTTTTTGTTTGTTCGATTGGGTATAATTTCAAGTTGTCCCATTTCCAGCACGTCAAGATCTTATGATGGGATCTTGGAGAAATCGAAACAACTCCTCAATATTATAGGAATATACGTAGACGACATAACAGCATTACTATGATCACTACAATCTGTGCACTATAGGATGGTGCATTTGACAGCCGTATTTAGTAATTCCAATCACTTACTGTACTGACAAGCGAGGTACTTAAAAATAAAAGTTTTTTTTTTTCTGAACAGCGTTGCTAGGTTTGTACCAATGTCGTATTTATGAAAAGTTGAAGAAACAAGTGTAATACACGTGTTTAAATGAGAATCCTCAAGTGAAAAGAGTGTAATAGCTATGAAACAAAATAAATGTACAAAAAAAAACGTCATCAAAAAATTACTTCTTTAAAAAGGATAGGTCAGGTCAGTCCAACTGAAGTCGACGTCCCGCTATTTTTTTACCCAAATTCGAATTCGGAACAATTAAATGGGTTGCTTTAGGATATTAGACCATCATACCATGTTTTAAGCTTCAAACTAAAATCAAAAACTTGCGAAAAATCCTTGTGAGTCAGGAGCAATAGAATAAAGACACACCTTACCTTTGCCAGAGCTCCGGACGAAAAGAATGATGCTAACTCGGGTATCTATTGGTCGAACTAATGTCGTGCGGCATCACGCCATTTACCAACATTTAAAAATACCTTTAATTATCATGAACTTATTTAAATTCTACTAAGGTGCTAATATTGACTCAGTTTTGCACCTAACTGTAGATCGGAACTTTAAAATGTTTAATTCTTTTTATTTTAACCATAACTAACAACACTATATTATAGAGAAAGAAAATTACAGTTATGGAATTATGTCCAGGTTTTGCTAATTTGATGCGCCTACTGGCGACACTGGTTTACTTGAGTGATATTTTACAAAACATATACAATCGAATACTATTATTTTTAGTCACGTTTCTCACCTTGATATTTGGCATAGATTCAACTCTGTAAGCGCGCAAGCGTTCTAAGTACATCGAACACTACTCAGAAATTAGGATTTCATAAATTTAAAAATGGGTTGCGTCTAACGGCACTGGGATTTTACTCTATAAAACCTTAAGAGATGGTGGTCCATGGGGAGTGTTTTTGTTTTGCCGTGCAAAGTACAGTCAAGGAATTTGATTCGCGTACCATCTTAAGTCTAAATTGCTGATGACAATCGATGATACTAAGGGTTATCTTTCTTTGCAACGCTAACATGACGTTTGTGCCGCAGTATGACATGTTTATTTACCGAGCTTTTCCGAGCTCACGTCACAGTGTGACATCTTTCGAAAATTTGGCATGGCATATGACAAAGACAGTAGTAGCATTTCTTTCTTACCACAATCGAATATAGCCGACTTTGTCCGATTAGCTGTTACTACCAGCAACGGATAAATAGGTTAACCATGACGTCCATGACGAACGTTATTGGCTGTTGCTATGGGTGATTTCACAATATTAGCTAACGCTTCTGACATGTTGTCGTATTGTCAACGTTACGGTAGCTCTTATCACTTGACAGTCCCTCGACGTTTGCTGTATAACAACGTCAACAATTTTGGACTAGCCTCAGAACATTCCCGTAATAAATTGACGTTTGACAACTTAATAAATATTTAATGACCAATAATACTAAAAAGCTATAGGCTATACATATTAGTAAAAATTAGAATTTTTATTCATAAAGTTTAATATCTAGTATAAGCACCTCCACTTTCAGACACAGCTAGGAGGCGGGCCGGCATTGATTCTACTATCTTACTACAAATGTCTGAATGACGCAACGATTCCCATACTTCGTGACAATGTTCTTCCAAGGCTTGTTTCGTTCTTTCTTGCCCATTTTCCCACCTTTGCACCATGATGCCCCATATATTTTCTATGGGATTTAAATCGGGAGATTTACTGGGCCAAGGAATTTCAATTATGTCGGGATGTTGGCGAAACCAATTTTTGGTGACCCTTGCCTTATGAGTCGGACAATTATCGTGAACGAAGTGTATATTCGGAACTTCTTCCTGTGGATAAACGCATCGCACAGTAGGAAACATGATTGTATCCATTGCCTCTACATAATCTATAGCTTTAGCTCGCGAAGGCAACTGGGCAAGCTCGCCGACACCCGCAGAAGATATCCACCCCCACATATTTACACTTATACGGCCTGACGCTCGGTTTGGGACTACATGTTCTTCTGCATACCGCGTCCTGTCATATCTCCATAAACTCAAACGTCCGTCTTGGGAAGAACGAAAGGTTTTTTCATCTGTGAATATCACAGTGCTCCAGTCAAAATTTTGGTATCTGCGTGCAAAATTAGCTCTTACAGTTTTGTTTGCTTCAGTCAATGCGACTTTTTTCGCGTATCGCCTATGGTGAATACCGATACTCGAACTGTGCGTAAGCCAACGTCAAACCGATCAGCAAAATATCTAGTTGGCGTGAAAGGATGTTCTTCATAACGTTGCCTAATCTCCATAATTTGTTCAGCCGTCAGTCGCTGTGAACCGTGGTTAAAACGGCGGCGGTCTTCTGTATGGCCTTCTTCTCCGTATCGAGTGATCCATAGTCTTACAGTTGTTCGGGATATATTTAATGACCGAGCTATATTGTGAATGCTGCGTCCCTGCTCATGCAATGTAATTATTTGGCTTCTTCGTTCTGCATAGTTTACTCGATGCATTTTCAAAGTTTGACATTTAAATTTGACTATGTCACCAATTTGATGTCTCGGAAGATTTTTTTTTTTCTATTTAAAATACGAAACTACAAATAGGTTCTTATTCAGAGTAGACAGATCGAGAACGTGAAATAAATCTAGTGGTGCATATCTAAGGTTAAAGTTTGCAGATCTTTCACCCAAACATGCGTCATTTTAATTATGCAAAACACTTTTGCTTGCTGAAGCGAAAATAAACATTAAGACATGTCTATCTTTCAAGCAATAAATCAGCAAAACGGTACGCGAATCAAATTCCTTGACTGTACGTGCAGACTAGACTAAAACGAATTTGAATACCTAAAATTGAATATTGATATTATGCGACTAGTAATAAACATGCTTAGTCGCTCGTACACCGCCACCCGAAAACATTAATTTTCCTTTTGCCCGCGACTCCGTCTGCGTAGAAGTCGTTTATTGCTGCTCCCTCGGGATAGTACAATTATTCGGGACAAAAACTACCCTGTGTCCTTCCCCGGGACTCGAACTATCTCCTTACCGAATTTCATCTAATAAAATCGGGTGAGTAGTTTAAGCGTGAAGAGGTAACAAACAGACAGACACGATTTCGCAATTATAATATTAGTATGGATTCCACGAAACAGGAATCCGATTATACAGGAATTCGACGAACCACGAGCAAATCGTTAAATGATAAAAAAATTAATACCCTGATTGCGTTTACAGACTGGCAAGAAGGTACATTCCATCAAGGAACATACCCACCAAATCAACGACATGCAGTTGTCTCGTGACGGCACCATGTTCATTACGGCTTCCAAGGACCAGACCGCCAAGCTATTTGACACCAGCTCCTTGGAACTTCTCAAGGAGTACAAAACCGAGCGCCCTGTCAACTCCGCCGCGCTCAGTCCGATCTTAGACCACGTGGTGCTTGGAGGTGGTCAAGATGCTATGGAGGTGACCACTACCTCAACAAGACAGGGCAAGTTCGACGCACGCTTCTTCCATTTGGTATTCGAAGAGGAGTTCGGCCGTGTCAAGGGACATTTCGGCCCTATCAACAGTTTAGCATTCCACCCAGACGGCAAGAGTTACGCATCAGGTGGAGAAGATGGCTACGTTCGCGTCCAGAGCTTCGATCAATCCTACTTTGACTACACCTTTGATTACAACAGGGACTAGTTGAGATTGTTACTTTAAATTGCACATTTCTGTCACACAAACTGTTTTATTTGGTTAAAGTATTAATTAAAATAATAGGGATCCATCCTTGTTTATGCTGAGGAATATATTTTGTAAAATGATGTGTTGTTTGATTCCTAGTGTTGCCTAAATAATAACCAGACATAAGATAATCTTATATCGCCAACCAAATTGTACTTTAATCTTTGATTATTTACTCTTTAACCTGGTAAGGCCCAACAGCCTAAATTTAGGTCATTTTTCAAAGTGACTTTATACTTAACTGACTGACGTAAGATTATTTTTTGAGGAACAGGCTAGTTTGTGTATGCTTGTGTGCGTGACTGCTTTGTCTGACACTCGCAAAACGTCATTCTATTTATCTCTGTGGGCATACATAGTGATGCTAAAGATATATTTCGACATATTTCCCATTTTACTGGGAAAACTGATGAATGTGTTTAGTTGTTGTTAAGTGTTTGAAAAACTAAAAAAGATATTGATTCGAATTGGAATCGTTGACTTTAATGTTTTCGATTGACAAAATACACTTGCCGGCAAATGTTGCGGAACAAAGTAAAAGTAAGGTAAAGGCACCAGTGTTCGACACTTTTAGCTAACATGCACCAATCATCGACAAAAGATTTTGATCATAGGGTTATAAATTGATTGTTACAAAACAATATCTTCTTTGAATAAGAGTCAGTGTCGAACATTGGTCCTTTGTCGAGTACTGGTGCCTTAACACATTTTAAAAAAAAATGGTTTTTTATGAAAAAAAAACATATTAGACGTCATTAATTAAGTGTAATAAAGAAAAAATATTGTTGTATTTATGAAACAAAACTATTGCGTTCGAAATTTCGACTTCTCATTTATGTTCCGCTAAATATGCCGTGAGTTAAGTGGGATACAATAGATAAATACAATTTTGTGAAAGATTAAAATCAATGCAATGAAAATGCAATGGAAATGCATCTGTGGAAGACTATACTGAAAAAAGTTGAGTTGACATGTTGACAATCTCTTTTAGATAGTCAAGCACCATTAATTTTTATATTGTTGTTTTCGTGAAAGGAAACCAAAGAAAAAAGAACTTTCTTTGGTTTCCTTGAAAATGTGATGAAAAACATTGTGTCTATCACGGGCAGTTCTTACTTCCCTTGATGCACAATGTACTATTACACTTAATATTTACGAGGGGTTGATCCAAAAGAAATGATAACTAATATGTAAAACAACTCAAGTGACCAAAAACTAAATTTATTTCTCAACGTAATCTCCAAACAAGTCTACCTTATCCACCAGACAAGAATCCTACACCTATTCCATATTTTCTCCAGACCGCGAATTCCATTTAAATAAAAATCTTTTTCGGGACTCCTAATATGCCTCTACAGCGGCTATGACCTCATAGTTCAAAATTGTTTTGCCTCTAAGGTGTTCCTTCAGTCGTGGAAACAGATAAACCTAAGATATACCTAGCCCCTGGGGGGTGTTCTAGCAATTCGAAGCCCGCGTCCATTGGATTGCAACCATTGCAACTCTGACCTTATGAGGAGGTCATCCATGTGTTGGTGAAACAGTACAACAGCACGTAGTCGCTTCTCTTTGATGGTTTCCCGCAATCTTTTTATATGCTGGGCGTAGTATGAGCCTGTGATCGTTGCTCCTTTTTCCAAGTAACGCCGTAACTGTACCCTCTGAACTAGCGACCTTGAATTTCTTCCGTGTCAGGGAAGACAGTCGCTTCCACGTCAAAGACTGCTGCTTGGTCTCTGGATCGAAATGGTAAATCCAAGACTTATCAACGGTGACAAATCGACGCAAAAGTTTCAGAGTCAAATTGAAATTTTTCAAGATTGCCTAATGACATCTCGTAACGAATCTTCTTTTGGTTGTCAGTTAACATTCTAGGCACCCAACGAGCGGATACTTTGTTCATATGCAATTCTTCAGTTAAAATGTTTGAATGCTGCCATAAGTGATCCTTGTGACTTCATTTAATTATCTGATAGTCACTCTTCTATCAGTTAAAACTACCTTTTTAATTTTCCTGACGTTATCACCAGTACGGACGATGGACGGACGGCTCGCGGTGTTCGTCTTTAGTTGATGTCCTACCCAAGTTAAACTCCTTGCACCAGCGTGCAACTGTAGAATACGGAGGAGTAGAATCCCCTAAAGTTCCCACCAATTCAATGTGTATATCTTTGGTAGGTACACATTTTTTTGGGTCGGGTCCCGTTGGCCTTACTAGCATTGACGAGTAAACGGCTCAGTAGTACACTGACCAAGTATGCAAAATGACTTGGTTATATAATATAAAAAATAAATAATAAAAAGCCTTTTTATTATTCCTTCAAACATAATGAAATACAAATAATTCGAAACAATTCATGCGCATACTATTGCAATAGATTTAAAATTTCGAAAATATGCGTATTAGTTAATTACCAATTCAAACGTCACAAAAATATCAATAATTATAATTAATTAAATTCTCTAAATAATCTCATTTCAAATATTAAATAATAATTCATTGTTAATAATATAATTTTCAATTTTAAATTTTAATCCATTTATACAATAAATAAATAAAAAAAAAAAGATAATGAACTGTCAACACATTCCCGTTATAATATTTTACTTTTTGTTATAAAATTTGGAGTTGGCGAATGCCTAGAGCACTATTTTCTCTTCACCTCCCCTACCGCACTTCTGTTTCTTGTGGGCGACCCTGAGTTCTGCATATTTACTGTGTTTTTCTGTTTTGTGGTTTTGTTTCAAAAAAAATTTGTTTGACGCCCATTGTTGACGCTTCTTCTCTTAGCAACCGCCGTACGTTCGTCTGTCATAACAATAACAACTTTTATTTTTGATCCCCGTTTCACCAAACTATTTGAACTTATTCCAGCCAAATTTGTTGTTACGTGTTTTTTTTTTTTTAAAGTGTTTTGATAATTTTGTTCTCCTTTTTTTTGTGTTTTCATGTGGATGTATTTTTTAATCAGATAAGTGCCTAGTTTTAATAGTGTGCATGCAGCCTGCGACACAACCCGGTGATGGCACGTCGACAATTTTACACTCGTGCCAGCAATGTTCAAAATCATTTAAGAGTATCAGAGGTTTGAATATTCATGTCACCAAAACCCACAGATCTTGCCTTAGCCAAAATTGCACACCTTTAAACGTTAATCCGCTCATTCCATCTTTATCTCCTGCTACCTTTGACCCACCTGCCTCTTCTTTCCATTTTCATCTTAGTAAACTTAAAAATAACTGTTTAGTTTTAAAAAGAGTTCCCCGCGGTGCCAGAATCTCCGTCGCGACTCATCTTTCTCACCTTATTGATAAATGCACACAAAACAATAGCACCGAAGACTGGCAAAATCTTTTCTTTTTTTCATACCGCACCCTCCATGTTCATGAAGATGGTTCGAAAGTTTCCCTTACACAAAAAATAAAAAACAACTGTGTAATTCATTCATGTCCCTCTCCTAGTTTTAAAGAAAAATCAAGTACATCTTTTAACATTCGCAGAAATGTAGAATCCAAAATTAGCGACGGAGATTTGAAAGGCGCCGCTCGTCTCCTCTTCTCAAGCGACGTGCTGTCACCGGATACTCCCGACACCCTTTTGGCGCTACAAACTAAACATCCCCCAGCTCCTCCAAATCCTTATTTTTTCGATCCTCCAACGGCAATCCAGGCTTGCTTAAAAATTCAAAGTAATCATGTAGTTCAAGCGATTAATTCTTTTAAAACTGGTTCTGCTGCTGGTCTGGACGGAATCTCACCCCAACACCTGAAAGACCTAATTTCTCGTTCGGCGGGCGATGCGGGGACGCTGCTCATCAATTCCATCACCAACTTAATTAACTCTATGTACTCCGGCAATATCAATCAAGAAATTGTTCCCATTTTATACGGTGCTAACCTCATCGCCCTGACCAAAAAAGAGGAGGAGTGAGACCGATTGCCGTTGGATCAACACTTCGTCGCCTAGCCTCCAAAATTGCAGTTCGGCACATCTCTTCAAAATTACAGGCTCAGTTCGAACCTATTCAGCTAGGTTTTGGCATAAAAGGAGGGTGCGAAGCAGCTGTCCATGCTTTACGCACGTACAGTCAAGGAATTTGATTCGCGTACCGTTTTGCTGATTTATTGCTTGAAAGATGATGATGATGTGCTCCTGTTATCCCTCATTAGGGACATAGGGCTCGCAGAAGAGTTTTCCATTTGTCGCGATCTTGCGCGGCTTCTTCCAGCTCTTTCCAACCGAGACCAATTGAGCCAGCCTCCTTCTCAACTGATCGCCTCCATGTAGTCCGAGGACGCCCCGGTCGTCTCGACATGGTTCGTTAGGAATGACATTACCAGACGTTTGCAGGTGTTCGTCAACAAATGTCTGCGGCGTATCCTTGGGATATTCTGGCCACGAACCATTTCTAATGCAAGACTGTGGCAGATGACTGATCAAAAGCCCATAAGCCAAGAAATCATGGAACGGAAGTGGCGATGGATTGGACACGCGCTTCGAAGATCGGACAACCACCTGTCCAAGCAAGGTCTTCGCTGGCAATCTACTGGCAGAAGACGACCGGGGCTTGAAAGATAGACATGTCTTAATGTTTATTTTCGCTTCAGCAAGCAAAAGTGTTTTGCATAATTAAAATGACGCATGTTTGGGTGAAAGATCTGCAAACTTTAACCTTAGATATGCACCACTAGATTTATTTCACGTTCTCGATCTGTCTACTCTGAATAAGAACCTATTTGTAGTTTCGTATTTTAAATAGAAAAAAAAAAATCTTCCGAGACATCAAATTGGTGACATAGTCAAATTTAAATGTCAAACTTTGAAAATGCATCGAGTAAACTATGCAGAACGAAGAAGCCAAATAATTACATTGCATGAGCAGGGACGCAGCATTCACAATATAGCTCGGTCATTAAATATATCCCGAACAACTGTAAGACTATGGATCACTCGATACGGAGAAGAAGGCCATACAGAAGACCGCCGCCGTTTTAACCACGGTTCACAGCGACTGACGGCTGAACAAATTATGGAGATTAGGCAACGTTATGAAGAACATCCTTTCACGCCAACTAGATATTTTGCTGATCGGTTTGACGTTGGCTTACGCACAGTTCGAGTATCGGTATTCACCATAGGCGATACGCGAAAAAAGTCGCATTGACTGAAGCAAACAAAACTGTAAGAGCTAATTTTGCACGCAGATACCAAAATTTTGACTGGAGCACTGTGATATTCACAGATGAAAAAACCTTTCGTTCTTCCCAAGACGGACGTTTGAGTTTATGGAGATATGACAGGACGCGGTATGCAGAAGAACATGTAGTCCCAAACCGAGCGTCAGGCCGTATAAGTGTAAATATGTGGGGGTGGATATCTTCTGCGGGTGTCGGCGAGCTTGCCCAGTTGCCTTCGCGAGCTAAAGCTATAGATTATGTAGAGGCAATGGATACAATCATGTTTCCTACTGTGCGATGCGTTTATCCACAGGAAGAAGTTCCGAATATACACTTCGTTCACGATAATTGTCCGACTCATAAGGCAAGGGTCACCAAAAATTGGTTTCGCCAACATCCCGACATAATTGAAATTCCTTGGCCCAGTAAATCTCCCGATTTAAATCCCATAGAAAATATATGGGGCATCATGGTGCAAAGGTGGGAAAATGGGCAAGAAAGAACGAAACAAGCCTTGGAAGAACATTGTCACGAAGTATGGGAATCGTTGCGTCATTCAGACATTTGTAGTAAGATAGTAGAATCAATGCCGGCCCGCCTCCTAGCTGTGTCTGAAAGTGGAGGTGCTTATACTAGATATTAAACTTTATGAATAAAAATTCTAATTTTTACTAATATGTATAGCCTATAGCTTTTTAGTATTATTGGTCATTAAATATTTATTAAGTTGTCAAACGTCAATTTATTACGGGAATGTTCTGAGGCTAGTCCAAAATTGTTGACGTTGTTATACAGCAAACGTCGAGGGACTGTCAAGTGATAAGAGCTACCGTAACGTTGACAATACGACAACATGTCAGAAGCGTTAGCTAATATTGTGAAATCACCCATAGCAACAGCCAATAACGTTCGTCATGGACGTCATGGTTAACCTATTTATCCGTTGCTGGTAGTAACAGCTAATCGGACAAAGTCGGCTATATTCGATTGTGGTAAGAAAGAAATGCTACTACTGTCTTTGTCATATGCCATGCCAAATTTTCGAAAGATGTCACACTGTGACGTGAGCTCGGAAAAGCTCGGTAAATAAACATGTCATACTGCGGCACAAACGTCATGTTAGCGTTGCAAAGAAAGATAACCCTTAGTATCATCGATTGTCATCAGCAATTTAGACTTAAGATGGTACGCGAATCAAATTCCTTGACTGTACCTCTCCATCGGAAATTGTGAAGTGTTGATCAAAATTGACGTTAAAAACGCATTTAACTCGGTAAACAGGGACACCCTACTGGCTGAAATAAAACAGAACGTCCCGGAAATTTATAATTACCTTTTACATTGTTACGAAGACCCAACTAAATTGTTATACCGCGGAAACGTTTTATCTTCAGAAGTCGGCTGCCAGCAGGGTGACCCTCTTGGGCCGGCAATTTTTAGTTTAGCTATAAATCCAATCATTCAAAATTTAAAGTCAAAATTTAACGTTTGGTATTTAGATGATGGGACTTTAGGAGGTGATATCGATACCGTTTTGTCCGACCTTTCGTCCATTCAAACTAAATTCCAAAAAATAGGTTTGGAACTTAATTTCAGCAAATGCGAACTTTTCATTCAAAATTCTTCCTTAAATTGGTCTGTTATAAAACAAAAATTTGAAGATTTAACGCCAAACATAAAAATAGTTGACCAAAAATCACTCAGCCTCCTAGGGTCCCCTGTTTTTGAAGACGCAATTCCAACTTTCATTCAAAATACTGTTTTAAAATTTCAAAATTATGTGGATCGTCTTCTCGAAATAAGTCCACATTATGCTCTTTCGGTTCTTAAATTCTGTCTTTTTGTACCTAAATTTATGTACCTGCTTCGCTGCTGCCCTTTTTGGAAATTTCGAAATCTCCTTACGCAAATTCATGACATTATTAAATTAAATTTGGAATCCATCTTGAACATTCAGCTAAGCGAGCAATCCTGGACTCAGGCCTCCCTCCCCATCCGCTTTGGTGGACTAGGGATCCGCAAAATTGCTTGTGTTTCTTTTCCAGCTTTTTTGTCTTCCGTTCATAGCTCGGCTAGTCTAGTAGGTAAAATCCTTTGCGCTTTGCCATCAAACTACACGACTGTCGACTTGGAGGAAGCCAAAAATGCCTGGAATCTTGCCTACCCAAGCAGTAATTATCCTGAAAATTTAAAGTCTCAGAGGAGTTGGGATGAAATAACCTGTAATATAACTTTTAACAACCTTGTAAGTAGCAACTCAGGATCTGAGCGAGCCAGGCTTTTGGCGGTGGGAACCAAAGAGGCTGGTTACTGGCTCCATGCACAACCATCGCCAAATACTGGTACTTTCTTAGATCCTGAAACTCTCCGAATTTCTGCTTGTTTACGTCTTGGTGTCCGGGTCTGCACTCCACACATATGCCCCTGTGGCAACGAAGTTGATTTTCTGGGTCACCACGGACTTTCATGCCAAAAAAGCGCAGGCCGCTTCTCTAGACACGCCGCGCTCAATGACATTATCCGCCGGTCTCTTGTCTCCGTCAACGTTCCCGCTTTACTGGAGCCAACCGGTATCGCTAGGGACGACGGCAAGAGACCTGACGGTATGTCTTTAATTCCGTGGAGTATGGGGCGAGTGCTGGTGTGGGACGCTACTTGTGTAGACACCCTAGCCTCGTCACACCTCCGCGGAACAGTAAGTAAACCGGGCGCGGCTGCTGAGGCGGCCGAAACAATGAAAAAGAATAAGTACAAGGGTCTCGGCGCAGAATATAACTTTGTTCCTTTTGGCGTAGAGACCCTTGGTCCGTGGGGACCCGGTGCCATTAGCCTTTTTAAAGACATAAAAAAAGGCTAATTGAAACAACCGGTGACCAGAGCTGGCAGCTTCCTCGGACAGCGTATTAGCATTGCTATACAACGAGGAAATGCTGCCAGCATCTGTGGTACTTTGCCACGGGGGCTCTCACTTTTCTAGTTTTTATTTAGTTTTAATTGATTTGCATTTTTATTTAGTTTTAATTGATTTGCATTTTTATTTAGTTTAGTTATTTAATTATTTTGTTTAGTTATATTTCACCTAATTAACGATATATGTAATGTTTTCATTTGAAATAAATTAATTTCTTCCCCCCTTTTAATATAAGTAATTATTTCATAAATTTTGCACTCGCTATTGTATAGTTTTTTATCTCTGTCTTTTGCCTCTTGTCTCCATTCTTTTCCGGCGGTTTTATCAATCTCATCTGCCCATCGTTCTGTCGGTCTCCCTTTCTTACGTTTGCTTTGTGGGCCTTTCCAGAAGGTGGCAATTTTTGTCCATTTCGTATTGGCCATTTGAGCCACATGGCCCGCCCATTTCCATTTTAGTTTTTGTGCGTGTTCCAAAGCATCTATCACCTTGGTATTTCTTCTTATAATAACACTCACTCACTTCTTAACTGTGGTAACTTCACTGGTCAATGTATAATGTAAGTTTTTCTGTAATAATTTTTCTTTACTTGTACCGTTTGTGCCCAAATAAACATTAAACATTAAACATAATGGAGTTAGGAACTTTATCTTTTAATTTTTTGCCCAACATACTTCTTTCAATACCCCTTTGACATACCTGTATTTTGTTTCTATTCATATTGTTGAGCACCCAAGTTTGGCACCCATAAGTCAAGCAGGGTAGAAGGCAGGTATCAGCAACTTTCTTTTTTACGTACAGGTACCTAGGTAAATCAGACTTAAAGACCTCTTTATGGCTCCAGTATTTATTCCACGTTATATTTATACGTCTTTACTTCTTCCATGTGTCTGTTCTTTTTGAATGTCATTAATTTACCCAGATATACATATTCGTCCACGTAATCTAAATGATTCCCCTGGATGACTATGGGGATCGTAGCACTGTTCGTCATTATTTTTATTTTCGACGTATTCATCTCTAGACCAATCTTTGAGCTAACTGAGCATAATTCCGTTATCATCGACTGAAGTTCCGATGGTGACTCTGAGAGAAGGACAATGTCATCTGCGAAACGAAGGTGGCTTAATCGTTTGCCGTCTATCCAGATTCCCTTCTTAGTCCATGGTAAGTCTTCCATAATATTTTGTAAAACAGAAATGAACATTTTTGGTGATATTAGGTCTCCTTGTCTTACGCCTCTACATATTTGGATAGGTGGCCCTGTGCGGTCCAGCTTTACTCTACTTGAGGTTTATAAATGATCCTTTGCTTTTCAGATTTCAATAACGACGTATTTTTGCCATAACTTGCTCTACTTCTTTTGGGGATATGGATATTAATTTTTGCTCTTACTGGTCTATGGTCCGATGGGAACATTTTTATCATAAGTAGAGTAACCCGTTCCGATATCCCCTTTATTTCTTCTATACAGTTTTTCAAGTATTTTTTGATAATAATACCAACTCCGTATAGTCCTGCAGTTCCTCCTATAAAATGAAATATGAAGTCGTCATATTCTTGAATTAAGTTTCCAACTCTTCTTACTTCAGATAAGCCGATGATATCAAATTTCGTGTTTTTCAGTGAATCCATAAGCTCTAGTAATCGTTCGTAGGATGATAAAGTTCTCGCATTAAAGGTAATTATATGCAGTAGTTCCATAACTTTCTCTGGATGGTTTTGGTCAAGAACTCCCTCGGTGACCAGCCTTATCGGGAGCTTCGTGTTGTCTGTACTAATGTTTTGTTGATTTTGTAAACATATGTTGGAGGTGGAGGGGCCGGGTGGGGACGGTGAAGAGTGTTGGATATATGCATGAGCCTGAAAATAAAAACCGATCTCGAGTATGGGTCTACGAAGATGAGCTCAAGCCGACAAAAGTTATTCGTTCTCGCAGCACGGCCAAAAAGATGGTGGCTACGTTTGTCTCCAAATCGGGTCACGTGGCTACTATTCCTCTTGAAGATCGTAGAACGGTCAATGCCGATTGGTACACCACTATTTGTTTGCCGAGTATTTTTGCTGAACTCCGAAAAAAAAATCCAAGTCGCCGCATTATCCTTCACCACGACAATGCCAGCCCTCACACCGCTCGGAAAACAACTGAGTACCTGGACGGTGAAAAAGTCGAATTACTGGGCCATCCTCCATACAGCCCCGACTTAAGCCCCAATGACTTTTTCACATTCCCCAAAATTAAGGATAAGTTGCGTGTTCAGCGGTTTCAGACCCTCGTACCTGTACCTAATCGAATTTGAAGTACTATGGCCGATTGGTACACCACTATATGTTTGCCGAGTATCTTCGCTGAACTCCGAAAAAAAAACCCAAGTCGCCGCATTATCCTTCACCACGACAATGCCAGCCCTCACACCGCTCGGAAAACAACTGAGTACCTGGACGGTGAAAAAGTGGAATTACTGGGCCATCCTCCATACAGCCCCGTCTTAAGCCCCAATGACTTTTTCACATTCCCCAAAATTAAGGATAAGTTGCGTGGTCAGCGGTTTCAGACCCTCGTACCTGTACCTAATCGAATTTGAAGTACTATGGAGGTGATAACAAAATAATGTATTTTCATTATACAACGTACTACTTCACCCTATCTAGTCGCTTTATTTAACAAGTGTGTCGATATTGGAGTGTTTCCTGATCTGATGAAACACGGTAAGATCCTTGTTTATTTTTCTGTATTTGTTTAAAACAACGCTATATTAAACAAGCTACTACAATATGCAACAATTTATTATACAAAATATTATATGCTTGGTAATATTACATCAGGGTAATACTCTAGTCACTTTCACTTATAAGAAATACGGTGTGGTGTGTTGCGGGGGCACTTCTCGTTCGCTGTCGGGAACTGCTTGGAACAGCTTGGCGACTCGGAAGGAGACTGTCTTGAATTCCATGATGGAAGCGACATTGCCACAGCGGTAGCAGTAGTTGGGCGCGGACCATACGGTTACTAATCTTTTCTCGAACATGTATTTATAACCTGTAAGAGACAAAAAAGTATTAATTATTGAGACGATCTAAGGATAACTTCGTTTCTCTATGAAACACCAGTGACAATAATACCGTCAGTAGCGTGACTTGCGAGTTTAAGTGTGAGAGCGATACCCAAACATTATAATTATGAAGCTGGGAGCACTGTATAGTATTTAAATTCAATCATATTGTACTTGAACAAAGAATGGAATAACTTTATTTCAGACAAGGCCCATATTTACAAAAACCTAAATATAACTTAAAATTAACACAACTATTAACATACTTTCGCGGTGTAAGCTAGCCCGAAAAGCTATTGTATTGCGGCACGCAACAAACAAAAACACAATTCGTAAAAAAATACTGTTACTTTAAAGCATTAAATTTGTAATCTACTTTGGTGATGTTCATAATCTTTTTTTTTATACAAAATGGGTTTGCTCTCGACCCTAGTCGAGACCAGAAAGTCAGGACATGGTCGACCATGAAGCGAGCTTACCCAGAAGGTACCTATTAATCCTATTTTTGAAGGACACCGGGTCAATCGCACACGGAAATAAGGACGTCGGCAGGGTGTTCCAAATCCTGGCTATGCACATTATGAAAGTAGATTCGAAGCGCTTGGTTCTGATCTTAGGCATACCAACCAAGACAAGTTTGGTTGGTACCCTCCAGTCCGTCTAGAGTTCCGGTGGTAGATGGGACAGTCGAGTACAAAGATATGTATACGCATGAAAGCTACAAAATTATGTATCCATTTAAATTTGTAGCCATATTTGGTTACTTTAACGTATACTAACCTAACCTGAAAACGTTCGACTTCACCTAAAGTCATCCAATTGCAGGTCTTGAAACCGTAACCTAGCGTTTTATAACGCGTCATCATTACACGGCCAAATTATTATTTATGTCATGTATACATAAAATTGTAACAGTACAGGGTTGGGCAGATTAAGTGTCTTAGTTAAAAAGAGCCATAAAATTAAAACACCGAAAATTTTAAAATTTATCACGTTTTTATTTTTAGCGTACTCTATACTTAAAAAAACTAATTCATAAGTTCAAATCGCTCGCCATCAGCTTTAATAACTTGACGCATTCTTCCATAGAATGCATTGCACGCGGCACGCACCACCTCGTCTGGTATTTCATCCCATATCTTGACTAATCGATGCTTGAATGAGTTTAGATTCATGCCCTGTGTGCTCCCAACCTTGCTCAGCATGTAAACCCATATCGAAAAGTCCAAAGCATTCAAATCGGGCAATGATTCAGGCCTTTCTTGCCAAGGTATAAAATCTGTCAAATTTGTTCTACACTACACCAGTCTTGAGTGCGTTTAGCTTTGTGAGATGGGGCACTATCTTGTTGGAAGCAGTACGAGTAATAGTCGTTTCCATATATTTTTTGAGCATTTTGTAGCTAATTACCTGTAACACGTTCTGGATAGTCTTGGTTAATTTTGACACCTCGATCAATAAACAGCAGCGGTAACTTGCCTCTAGGCGATATCGCACCCCATACCATGACAGCTGATGCACTCTGGAACCGTTGTACGGCTAATTTGTCCACAGGAATATCCTTCAATGAAGCACCATAGACACGATCGTTTTCTTGGTTGTGACTGTCTTGTAACTGGAACATCTTTTCATCGGAAAAAATAATATCATCGCCGTCGTGCCAAGCTAGCAATTCCCTACATTTTTTCACTCTAGCTTTTTTCTGGGCATCTGTTAAGCCATGAATTTTTTGTTTTTTGTAGGCCTTTAGCCCAAGATCATATTTTAAGGTACGACTCATTGTTCGACGGGATATTTTCATATCTTTAGCAAGTTTGCTTGCACTTCGAGCTGGATTCCGTCTAATACGCTCACGAATAGTTTTAACGATGTTTTTGGTGCGAACAGATGGCTTTCTCCCAGGTTTGGGCCTGATTTGTGAAGATCCCGTTTCTTTGAATCGCTTGACGGTCCGCGAAATAAACCTTATATTGATATTTAAATGTTTCAGCGTCTTCAATATCTCACACGGTCGGTATTTTTTCTGGTACAAATCGCACACGAGCTGGCGTTTCGCGTCCATTGTTGAAAACAATATAAAAACAAAATATATCAAGCTGAAGTTTAGAAATCATAAAGAAGGTTAAATTGTCAACAAAAAAAAAAAACGAAGTGTATAAGAAGTTTAGTTATATTTAAGTAAAAAAGCCATACACAACTAGGACACTTAATCTGCCCAACCCTGTATTTGCAGTCATATAAATCTGCATCAATACGTGCACATTGTTGTTTACTTGTTAGTGTATACATAAATTTGGAACATTTGGCGTAAACTCGGTACTGTCATCTTATTTGGGTATACATTGAAGTAACCAAATATGGCTACAAATTTAAATGGATAAATAATTTTGTAACTTTCAGGCGTTTACATATCTTTGTACTCGACTGGACAAGGCGGAATCATATTATGCAGCTCCTGTGCACACTCCCATAATACAGCCTGTAAAACACGCACAGGCACACGACCCTACGCCTATGATCAAGGCTTTGTAGCTTATTTTTAACCAGCCTTTTATCACCCACAACCCTCCTAGCTCTACACTTAACCGAGTCCAGCATGGCAAGCTGGTATTTAGCGGATCCATCCCAGAGGTGACAGCAATACTCCACGCATGATCGGACTTGGGCCTTGTATAAGGTTCAATTTTGTCCTGCATTGAAGTATCGCTTCACCTTATTGAGGACGCCCAGCCTTTTTGCTGCAGTCTGAGCCTTAGACTCGATTGTGGCCCCTTAATTAAGGCAAGACGTCAGCTCTACGCCAAGAAGCTGGAGGTGGTCGGTGACAGGGCAGACGTACCTAGGAGTGTTGGAGTCAGGTTAAATTCACTCCGCTTAGCAGAGAAGAGATACGCCTGTGTCTTCGAGGCATTAAAATTGACCAGGTTGTCATCGCCCCACTGGGAAACATGACCAAGGGACATCATCACGATCTTTCATAGATTCCTGCTATTTCTAGGTATTATCAGTCTTTCTTCGTCAGTATCCATAAGGGTCTATGTTGAAGGATCTCTAATTATACAGTGTGCCCCTGGATAACTATGTTTAATTTTATCAACCACCAGGTCGGCAGTTTATTTACAAGAAATAGCTCGATACATGGCGGGTCGTTAATCATATTAAGCAATAAATTAAAATTTAAAGACCGTAAGGACATTGTGTCCTTATCTGTTGAACGAATATTAGAACTCGCTGCAATAGAGTTAGAGCAATTCATGGTTGTATGTGTATATAGGCCACCATTAGGCAATTTCGATTTTTTTTAAAAGAACATGGTAACTGTTCTAATAAAATTATCTCATTCGAGAAAAAAAACATTATATGTGGAGATTTTAATGTAAATATTTTAGAAAACAGTCCACTAACCAATGGATTAATAAATATTTTCAAATCTTTCGGCCTGACACATACTTTTATGGAGCCAACTAGAGTTACTGACACTAGCGCCATGTGTATTGATAACATGTTTACTGATATAATTCCTATTGGTAAGAGTGTGATCAGCAACCTGGAATCGGATCATTTGGGTCAATTAATTAAATTCAAGTCCGTATCGAATAATATTCCAAAAAAAGAAATCACTTTTGTGCCAATAACTGCAGACCGTGTGGAAAGAATGAGACATAACCTAGTGCATAATTTGCCCTTTCTAACAACTGATAAGGGATCCAATGACATGGATACCCAATGAGTACGATCACCTGGGTCATTGGTCTCAATGGGCGTACCACAGGGCTCAATATTGGGTCCATTTTTATTCCTCATCTACATAAATGACTTACCTTACCTTATAAAGGACAACCATGATATAGTATTGTTTGCTGATGATACGTCACTTGTGTTCAAAGTTAAACGACAGGGGCCGTTCAAATATTACGTAAGCAGATTTATTACAATTATTTACCCCCCCATCCCCCTTGTCAGCAAAAGTAAGCAAAGCTTTTACCCCCTCCCCCCATGCTTACGTAAACATTTTTCAATTAAAAATGTTTTTTTTTATATTATAATTATAATGTTATAATTATAATTTTAAAAATAAGAAAATTGATGTACGTATGCGTGTATATTTGCGGAAATCCCCGAAAATGCGTTTCGTTTTCAAGCATAGACAATGTGAGGGTTGCCATTCGTGTAAAAAAGTAAATAACTATCGATGATGTAATCATCATCTGGACTCCCCTACCCCCCCATGTCATCCAAAATAAGCAAAACAAAGACCCCCCCACCCCCCTATAGTGCTTACGTAATACTTGAACGGCCCCCTAACAGCAGTTTAATGTTGCTTTAAACAATGCTATATCAAAAGTAGTCGATTGGTTTAGTGTTAATAATTTATTACTGAATGAGAAAAAGACGAAATGTATAAAGTTCATGACTACTAATGTGGAAAATAGACAAACTACTGTAACTATTAAAAATGACAAACTAGACCTAGTTAATGATACAGTGTTTCTGGGTATAACGTTAGACTCCAAGCTCCAATGGGGTCCTCATCTTGCTGGATTGGCGGGTAGACTCAGTTCTGCAGTTTTTGCAGTTAATAAGATTCGGCAATTAATAGACTTAGATACCGCTCGATTAGTTTATTTTAGTTACTTCCATAGTATTATGTCATATGGTATTTTACTGTGGGGTAGCGCTGCTGATGTAAATAGCATCTTTGTTCTGCAGAAGAGAGCTATTCGTGCTGTCTACAAGATGGGCCAGAGAGACTCGCTTAGAGAGAAGTTTAAAGAAATTAATATATTGACCATGCACAGTCAATACATTTATGAAAACATTATGTATGTTCATAAAAACATCGCTAAATTTAGAAAGAACTGTGACATACATAATGTTAATACCAGAAATAAACATAAGCTCGCAGTGCCCTTCACGCGGCTCCATAAAATAAAAAACTCTTTTATGGGTAATTGTATTAGGTTCTATAATAAGCTCCCAAGTAATGTTACTCAACTATCAGTAAATAAATTTAAGAACTACGTTAAGCGTAAACCAATTTCTAAAGTATATTATAGTATTAAAGACTATATTAATGATAGCAATGCTTGGGACTGAATTGCTTGTAATAAAATGTTTAGTCCTTATGACAAAAGGTTGCGAACGTCGAAAAAAAAGACATCCGACAGAGTTTCTCACAGGTTCTCTGATCGGTCGCGATTTGAACCTGCAGTCAATTTAGGCTAAGTCGCTACTATGACGTTTCAAAAGAGTTTTTGTAAACCTACTTGAATAAAGATTATTCTGATTCTAACATGGTGCACAAATGAATAGGGATGAAACTAGATGCAATATCACCGACAAAAAAAACATGTTTTTTTTTTTTATTAAGGAACATTGATTGCTATCATGGACGGAACAAAGTGAAATATCTTGCCTCATATAAGGTCTATTGAGATGAAATAAACGGTTTTTTAATCCTAGAGCATTTCCTGTGTAAACCAAATAAAAAAATACGAAAAAAAAAAGACCGCACATACCAAACGGCATAATATCTTTGACCGCAAGTCAAAAATGTCGTGTTTGCATCACACAAGTACCCAATTCATATGTTTTTATTAAAGATAATTAGTTGATAAATTATTATACCTAATAATAACATGAGTAATATGGGCATATTTTTAAATAATTTTATAAAATATCACTAATTTTCAAAAAATTAACTTTTTTTTGAGGAATATTTTGTATTTTGTTTAGCGTATTTTTTAGTTTTCTATTTTTTAATTGACACAGGAAATGCTATAGGATTAAAAAAACCGTTTTGTTGCAACTCAATAGACCTCATATGAGGCGAGATATTTGACTTTTTTGCGATAGGGTTGACAGCAATCAATGTTTTTTATTATTCTTGAAAAAAATCTTGAAGCCAGTTTTTTGTATTTTTTATTATTGTCGTTGAAATTGCATCTAGTTTTATCCCTATTCATTTGTGCGCCTTATCCAGGGACACACTGTATTTCTGTACTTCATACTAATTGCCAGCTGGATTGTAAAACCCTACCACTAGATTTGCTGTGTTTTGAAGTCGGGTATGATACAAGCTAAAAAATTTTTTTTTACAATAAGCTGCTATTATGGACAGTGCTCCAGTGATGAACGATCCCATAAATATAAGCTTCCGAGATAGATAGCATTTAGCGTTACAATTAGATTATATTAAGATTTTTCGGGATTACCACTATTTGGTACTGCCAAGTTTTCATAAAAAAAAAATGGTACTTTCATCCTTAATAGGTCCTTTTACCCCAATCAGCCAATTCTAATAATAAGAACTCGTTCAAATTCGACTAACATAACCTTAATGAAACTATAGTAAAATAAATTTGGAAAAAAAAATCCTACCTTAGCCACAGGGTGGGAAAATAGGTATAATTTACTGTTTACTCACAGATCTTAATGCTGAGTTGTGTATTATAATTACAGACTCAAAAAAACGTTTTAAACAAAAATTTGAAACCGCCGAAAAAAATTGAAAAGCATAAAATAAACCATTTTTGTTTAACTTTGAATAAAATGATAGGTCAGTCCAACTGAAGTCGGCGTCCCACGATAGTTTTAACCAAAAGCAGAATTCATTTGGACTGACTCTTACTGTTACTTACCTAATTTTAGTAATAATTTTAGTAAGGTTAAATAAATAAAGTTCATTTGTTTTTACTTTTTAGCTTACTTTTACTTTTTACAACTCGCTCTTGACCAATATGTGTACTAAGTCGAAACCGATTCATAGATCCTGTAAGAAATTATATAAAAATGTGTTTTGTTAACAGGTAAATGAGTCTACATTTCAGTTCTTTTTCAACCTTGCGACCGTCTTATGCAATAGCGACGATAATTGTACAATCACTAAATTCCAATAAGTGGTACGCCAATGGGTGTTTCTAGATAACTGTACCTTCATTGACAAGCTGGTGAGCGCGGCATATAAGATTCAAATCGTTGTAGTTCATAAAAAGTTCGGTGACGTAGCTGCCGAACAGCCACCCCGCGCCGCGGGGACTGACAGCCCTGGGAAACATAAATTACTGTAAATGAGATGAGTTTACAAGCTTGCCAAAAAGAGGATGATGTACTAAAACTCGACTGGCGATTACAGTCCTCTGACAATATAGGAAATTCGGAAACTATAAGCGACATATTCGATACATGTTTAGTTAATATATTTTGTAATGTAGGTATACTTAATCTGTTTTCTCTTCTTGTGTGTACTTACTCACTTTTAAAAAACGTAGGTGTTTTGGTCTTAACTGTTACCCTATTATTGTTATTATTAAATAAATAAATAAGGTAATCTGGTCTTAGGAACCAAGACCTGCATTTTGGGAAAGCGGACAACTGCAATAAATTATTTCACAAAAAGTATTATTCAAGAATTATCCTAACTTATAGTTTCCAATTCTCCATACTGACTCGTTTGGATTTCTCAGCCTGTACATGTACACGTAAGTTCTTGCTGATAATGCTAAAATGCCATTTATTAATAATTTAATCAGTATAACGAATAATTTCGATGTACAGTCAAGTTCAAAAGTATGTATACACTTTAGTACCTTGTCACTTTAATCGCTTGGATAATTTCATATGGCAGTTTAAACATGACGTTAAATAGACAAGGTACTAAAGTGTATACATACTTTTGAACTTGACTGTACCTATGTTTTAAAAAGCAACAAATATAATGAGCAACAAAATTGTCTTTGAAACCCAAATTTAAAAAACGACCACCATTTTACTTAGACTGCCTCTTTAGAACAAATTTACTAAATTACGAGCTAAGTAGGTTCAGATATAGTTTACATCACCTTCAAAGGGTTCAGTTTTCATTAGCAAAAATCATATATATTCACTGCTCCTTTTGTCACGATTACGTCTTTTTTTTAATCAACCCTAGATTAAATAACCAGTAAACCTGTCAGTGTCAATATACTCGTTTATTTATTTCTGTAAATGTTTTCGGTGCTATTACAAAAAACTCAGACAACCGTTAGACAAGTCTGAAATTACAATTAATTGACATCTTACTTATTCAGGGCCTATATTCAGGTGCGTTAAAACGATATCGTGTTTGACTCGTTTAAGAATCGTTTATGTCACAGTCGCCATTATTGTAAATGACATAAGAGTTATCAAAACGTTGACAATACGGAAACACGTCAAATACGATATCGTAATAACGCAGTTGAATAGAGGCCCAGTTGTAATGAATAGCGGTATTTAATACTGTAAATAGTGTATACATAGCGATAAAAACAAAAACGGAATGACAATAATACCCCTAATTCGAAGATACGTATTATTTTTTAAGCTGTAACAATAGGTCAATTTAAATACAGGTATTGAATAAAACCGGTTTTACAATCCCTCTTGGCAGTGCTACAGAAATACCAAGAACTTTAAATACACTTGTTTAAACTTCTGTAACCAAATTTTGCATAATCAGGCCAAGAAGTTTACTAGTGTATTAGTGACAGGTTGCAAGCCCATCGCCTAATAGTACTACAAGACCTTATTCCCTTAGTTGCCTCTTACGACATCCATGGGAAGACATGGAGTAGTATTATTCTTACCCGGCAACCACACAGGGCCAAATGCAAATCAGGGTTAAAAAAATATAGATAAAAAATACCTAAGTAACTCCCATACAAACAAATCCTCCAAGGGGTAAATATTTAAAAACCACTGAAGCTTGCACTTTTTATAAGCATCAGTCGAAATACTAACACTTATGTACTTGGCCCAAATAAAAACAATCTCACATACAAACTTTCAGCCTGTTAGAGGCTTGTTTTAAAAATTTGATTTTCATTTATAATGGCCTTCATACAGAGTTTCGTCTATCTAACTACAAGAATGAGAGAACTCCCATCCCCCATTTTCACACGTAAGTCACGATAAAGTTTGGAGAATTCGGAAGCGGTATGGTCTACATCCATACCATTATAGTAAAGTGCAAGGCCTTTTGCCACACGACAACTTTTCAGAAATTGCATTCTGCCAACGAATGAACGCACTTTTGACAGAAGATCCACAAATCATCGGGAAAATATTGTGGATGGACGAGGCACAATTTACAAGAGCAGGGAAAGTTAATTCTAAAAACTACAAGAATGAGAGAACTCCCATCCCCCATTTTCACACGTAAGTCACGATAAAGTTTGGAGAATTCGGAAGCGGTATGGTCTACATCCATACCATTATCGTAAAGTGCAAGGCCTTTTGCCACACGACAACTTTTCAGAAATTGCATTCTGCCAACGAATGAACGCACTTTTGACAGAAGATCCACAAATCATCGGGAAAATATTGTGGATGGACGAGGCACAATTTACAAGAGCAGGGAAAGTTAATTCTAAAAACCTACATCATTGGTCTGAGCACAACCCGAAACTAGCCAGAGAGTCTTCATTCCAGCATGAGTTTTCTGTTAATATGTGGGCAGGAATTTTCAACAATCAGCTCATAGGTCCTGTAGAAATTACAAGCAGACTGAATGCTGAAAATTACTTGGAATTTTTACAATGTCTTCATTCTATAGATTACTTCGAAGAAGTACCATTAGAAACACTACGAACACATTGGATTCAGCATGATGGGGCATCTGCACATTTTGCTCTTCGCGTACACGAATATTTAAACAACAATTTCACGGGGCGGTAGCCCAACCCTTGCTTGGAGTCCTCGGTCTCCAGATTTAACGCCCCTGGACTTTTACGTCTGGGGAACTCTTAAAGAGCGTGTATATGCAAAACCTTGTATTTTTGATATTTTCTTACTGTAGCATTTGAGCTATCTATATATTTTTTAGTGTTTTATTTTTATTTTAAAATTAAGTAATTTTTGCTTTTGTACACTTTGACATTATTTAATTTTTACATTTTTATTTTTACTTTATTTTTTTACACTGACGATCTTATTGTGAAATGTAATAATAATGTAATAATGTAATTTCCAATACAAAATAAATGACTACCTGACTACTACCTACCTATTCACGGGAAGATTTACTCTTAAGAATTCGAAAAGTAGCTGATGACATGCGTGCTACCGAAGTCAATTTAAATAGTCAGATACGCACAAGATTACACGTTTAGAGCATAAAGGTGGTCATTTTGAAAATTATTTACATTAGTTTTATTTCACAGATTCAGTTTTATTTTTCAGTTTTATTTTTTTAGTTTTCAACAGGATCTACAAAAAAAAAATCTTGAAAGAAAAGTCATAAAGATACGTACTCTGACCAAATTTCGTGCTGTGTTAGGATTTTTTTTTTGGGTACGTAATTGACTATTCGAAAGCTCTTGTTTTTTCTGCCGCGACCACCCACAATATCATTCTTTGCTTTCCTAATCTTGTGTTAAGACTGCTCGTGGGTTTATTTGTAGAGTCAAATACTCGAAAAATTGTTACTTAACAGCAGGTGATTTCGTTCTTTATGATAACTTATGGTCTGCAGAGCATCCCGCTTGGACGATTTCTAAACAGTATTGTGAAATACGTTGAAGATACGCACATTATTTGTTTTTATGCTCATTGTTTTGATACGTTTTTTTACAGTTTTAAGTAATGCTAGGTTAAATTTTGTCATATTGTAATAAATAATAAGATAAGTAATAAAATTACTGACTGTTGAGTTTTGTGCGGCCATTTATTCTACATTTTGAATAAAATTCTTTGAAACAACGCAAATATTTCGTTCATTTTAAAATTAACCATTCGTTATGAATGCATTTAGAATAAAACACATCTATCCTAAAAGATAAGTACGATACGCACGTTATTGTTGAATAGTTAGAACAGAAGACAATTATACCAAAAACGCTAAAAAAAAACAGAAATCAAAACGTACAAGTGACACGTCTGGGAATCGAACCGGTGACCTCTAACACAGTAAGCAAGAGACTTACCGCCGAGCCAAGCGATCTTGTTCCTGTCGAGTGTTATCTTTACTTGTGTGTGTATGTCACGCCAACATAGACGTATTTGACACTGACTATTAGCTAACTCTAAAGGCCCTTTTAGAATGACCAAAGATAAAAGATTCCTTTCGACGCATTATGCCAAAAACGCAAAACGCCACTTTGTCGTTTTGCGTAATGAAGAAAAAATCCACGCATAATACCAAATACGCAGAACGTCAAATACGCAGAATGCCAAATACTCAGAATGCCAAATACGCAGAATGCCAAATACTCAGAATGCCAAATACGCAGAATGCCAGCATACTAATACTAATAATAATTCGTATATGAGAACTAGCCAAGTCAGACCTCAAGGCTCAGACTTCAATAACCAACCAAAAATGTACATTGAAAAGTAGAATGGCCCGCCTATTCCCCTTACTAATAAACGTTGAGTAACCGTGGTATAGCTATATAATGTTTTGTCCTTATCTGTCAAATCCAAATGTCACAATGACAGATAAGGACAAAACATTGTATAGCTATAGTGTACCACCGTTACTCAACGTTTATTATATTAGTAAGGGGGATAGGCTACAAGCATACCTACGTCCTGCATGATTATTAGGCAGGACGTATGCTTGTTTGCCAAGCTGGTTAATGGTTAACGTACGTGAACCACATTTTGACATACGTCTCTCTTAAAATTTTCGGCGTCATGCGTATTTGGCATTTAGCGTATTTAGCTTTGGCATTACCAGGATTTGGCAATACACGTGTTTGGCATTACCAGAATTTGGCATTTAGCGTATTTAGTTTTTATGCAGCTTTGGCATTATGCGTGTTTGGCATAACCAGGATTTGGCAATACTTACACGTGTTTGGCGTTTTGCGTATAAATAGCGTTTTGCGTTTTTGGCATTATGCGTCGAAAGGAAAAGATTTACCTATTTTGTTCTAAACAGTTTTTTTTTTGCAGTATTTAAAAATCTTATCTACTAATTAGTTTCTATGGATATTCCTAGTAATATGCCGAAGTTCCCAAATCAGAAATGTATTGTAACAAAACAGTTTATCTTTATGCTAGTCGTAATTTGCGGTTTTTGAACGCATCATAGGGTTTATGATACGTGTGTAGATTAAGGTTATATTTTCTCGCTGCTAAGGTGAAAAATTGTATGTGCAACACGAGACCAAAGTTATTTGCGTCTCGTGTCTTTGAAACCCTCGCTGCACTCAGGACTCTAATCTAGAATCACGCACGCTACGCTCGTGATTCAATTCTAGAATCCTACGCTTGCTCGAGATGCAAAATCAACACTGGCAACAAGAAACAACTGTACTCTCTTATTGCACAAATAACTATTGTGCCATTATTGAACTGTAATAGTTAAACAAAACTGTACGTTTCTTAAATAAATAAATGAAATAAATTAGCATACGATGAAGCAGATTGCCCTAATGTTTGATTCATATCTTCAACTATTTGTTTTTTTGTTAACCCCTTTTTTGCAAATATTTTATACTAGATCGGTGCTCAATTTTATCTATTACTTGGAAAACAGTCACCTTACGTAGCAGTTCCAGAAAAAAATGCAAAATTGTGACAGGAAATAAACAAAAGATAGTGCATAATGGCGACTATACACATATGGAACTTTTACCTGCCAGTGTTTATTTGTTTTATATTCAACCTTAGGCTCAGAACTTTTCATTGCTCCCTCATATGACCTCAAAAAAGGTCAGCGACACTGTTAAATTTACCAACGAATAAATTAATTAATCGCTATGAATTAAAGTTATTTTTTACTCAACCTATTAGAGACAACCCTGGTTTGTCAAAACAACCCGATATCGGGTTCTACGGTGTGGGCTTAGGTCTTCTTCAGCGATAGTATTGTGTACTGCGGTGTTGTGTGTAGGGGAGAGTGGGTAAGAGCGGATCACGGGTCACAGCGGATTATTCGCTATAATTCTTACGTCTGATGCTTTACGCACACAAGCAAACGCGTGGCTACTGCTCGTCGATACCCCCCTCTCACGCGCCAGTCGCCGCCGCGCTCGCCGAGCGGAATCACGTGCTGTCACACGCAGACCAGTAGGTAAGTACGAAAGTATTTTTTTACGTAATTTAGAAATTTGTCGTATTCCCAACCCTTTAATAAATATAAATGATAGTCGTATGTTTTGAACTTGTTATTTGATATATCCGTTGTGGGTAATGTAATTTTGGCTTGGGTATAAGTAGTTATTTTTTTAATATTTTTTTTTGTTTCGTACCGGCCTATGGGTCACAGTGAATAATTTTCATTTGGGTCACAGCGGACTGTGATCTAGTGTGACCCAAGTGGAAATTACATAAATAGCGTAAAATTAAAATGGATTTGTTCTTATTCGTAGGTAACAATGCCTCGCAATAGGGTACGAAAAACCAATATCGGTCTTCATACTGAAGAACAGATGAGTAACGCCTTAAAACTTATATCTGATGGCCGAACAATAAGATCTGAGGCTAAATCAACTGCTATTCCATACACAACGTTATATCGATACCATGTCAAGAGTACAAAAAACCCTGGTCCTGCAAAACCAGTGAGGCTAACACCTAATTATGCAGTTCATAAGATATTTACTGACGCGGAAGAAAAGGAGATAGTTGATTATATTCTTAAGAGCAGTCAAATGTTCTATGGACTTACTATCACAGACGTTCGCAATCTGATTTATGAAGTAGCACTGTTGAATAACAAAAAAGTGCCAGAAAAGTGGCATGAAACTAAACTAGCAGGTATATAGTTGAGTTAGCATTTAACAAAATTCTTATTAAAATGTTTGTTAATGATTACTGAAGAAGTAAATATGTTTATTTGAATAGAGAAGAGAACTTTGTGGAAATGAAAGGAGAAGAACTGTTGTTTATTTAAACAAAATGTTGATTAGTTTGGGTCTCTTTATACCAGCATAATTTGAAAGACTTGTTAATTTTTGATAAGACTGTGATGGAAGGCTGTCTTAGAACATAAATAAATAAATAATTATGAAGAAAATTGGTATTTTACTAAACTTTTTTTTAAAAGATCTAGTGTACCCCAAGCGATTCCCTGTCACCCATGAAAAGATCCAAAGTGACCCATCCACGGGTCACAGTGGATCATTTCCCATTTTTTTTTAAAACTTGTTATAACTTGTAAATTTATGCCGTTTTTACCAATAATTGCACCTGGTTTTGTAGATTAGGGACATATCTTGTGGTTAATTATCTTAGATTAATTATTTACGCATAAACTTGGGATTTGTGGAGCTTGAAAAAAAAAAGTGATCCATTGTTACCCACCTACATCATTGTTATTGTTCCTTCTGACTGAATGTTTAGTTACGAGATCTTCATTTTTATTTTTTGTAAAGGTAAATTATCATTAAGGGATCTCCAGGTTTAGTCGAGTTGTAATATTGAACTATGATAGTTAAACAAAACTGTACGTTTCTTAAATAAATAAATAAAATAAATTAGCATACGATAAAGCAGATTGCCCTAATGTTTGATTCATATTATCAACTATTTGTTTTTTTTTAACCCCTTTTTTTGCAAATATTTTATACTAGATCGGTGCTCAATTTTATCTATTACTTGGAAAACAGTGACCTTACGTAGCAGTTCCAGAAAAAAATGCAAAATTGTGACAGGAAATAAACAAAAGATAGTGCATAATGGCGACTATACACATATGGAACTTTTACCTGCCAGTGTTTATTTGTTTTATATTCAACCTTAAGCTCAGAACTTTTCATTGCTCCCTCGTATGACCTCAAAAAAGGTCAGCGACACTGTTAAATTTACCAACGAATAAATTAATTAATCGCTATGAATTAAAGTTATTTTTTACTCAACCTATTAGAGACAACCCTGGTTTGTCAAAACAACCCGATATCGGGTTCTCCGGTGTGGGCTTAGGTCTTCTTCAGCGATAGTATTGTGTACTGCGGTGTTGTGTGTCGGGTAGTGCTGGGTGGAAACAACATCATTCGGGTTGTTGGCGCTCAACATGTTATAATGTTCGCGAAATGTTGGGATAGGTTTAAAGGTTCATAACGCCGCCCTGTGCCATAAAGTTGTGAGTGTGTAGAACCTAGAGGTGTGCGAGGATACACAGTGCGTGAAGTTTTATTTCTCTTTGATTTGCTAAACCCCTCCTTCGTGATGTTATTTGCCAGGGAAACTTTAAGCTTACCACATTTCAACATCGGCCGGGTCTGACCACAAGAGATCACAGAATGCTCCTTTGTGAGGTATTTGTTGGTTTCTATCGATGCACCGGATTTGATCTAGCATCGATATGTCCGGTGAGAGGCCGCCGTGAACGCAAAGAACAGTTTCGTCTATTAACTGAAACATTAAACATGATCTATTATAACATTTATAACAAATGAGATAACATATTGTAATTTTTAGACAGTGGTCAGCGGGGTTTTTTTTTTTATTGCTAGTAGATGGCACACTATGTCCCGCTGACCGCAGTGGTCGTTGAGAGACGGTGTAGTAATTTAAAGTGGCAATTTTCATTTTTTCATTGCCGTCTAGGCAATTACTAAGGAGAAATGTGGAAAAAGCCCACAGATTGTTTATAATGTAAAACATTTGTTTATCGTTTTCATTTTCAAATGGAAAGAGAAAAATAATATTTATTAATGTTGAATATCATCCTAATCTTGACAATACCTAACATCGATTTAATTTTAGACACAAAAATATTTAGCTACGTCACTTTTGTATTCCTGCCCCGAGTTAGCACACGTATTAGTAAAGGAGCTGGCGAGCAAAATTTCGATATCATCAGCACAAGTGGCAGACGTTATTAATAGCGATAATTATACCCTAAGAAACATCAGTAAATCAAGGACCTCGTCTGCCACCATGGTGGCACTGCGTTGTCAATAGGGAATATGCACTGTTTTTTTTTTTATGATAGCTTATATCGTTTTATTACTGTTAAATAATATTCAGCACCAAAAATGTAAAATGTAGTATATATTGTTTTTTTTTTAATTCTTACTTTTTCAGGCGTTTTAAACGCCCGCCATTATGGCGCGCTTGGCGCGTGACGTGAAACACGTGACAAATGTAACCTACATATTGTTGAATTCTTGTCATATAATAAGAACTAAAGGCATAGAAGTAGCCTTAAAAAGAAATCGCCAGATCTATACCTGTCTCGGAAATTTCAATAAGTTCAATAAGTAAAAAAAAAACAATTTTTAACTTATTGAAGTTATTGAAATTTTATAGTGTCCAGTTCTTGTTAAAACTAGCCGTACACACCTAGTCACCAACTGGACAACCAACTGGCGACCATCATGTCACTATGGTCGTAACTTAGCCTGCCAAATCAAAAATCACTTAAAGATAGTACCATACCGCCAGTAGCAGTAGTATAGTACCATAGTATTGAACTAGGCTACCTTAGATGTCAAACGGTTAGAAAAAAAAAAAAAAAGGTGTCAAACGGATGTTATGTTTTTTTAGTCGTGTGTATTGTTTATCATTCGCAGCTTGCCGTTGCGACTTCATATTTGTTAGAATTTATTTTAACAACAATATGTTACAGCCTGCCCAGAAAGAGTAGAAATTAAATAAAAGTGAACTAAAATCGCTACCTATTTGACTTGCCCAATACCTAAACCTAACCTAACCTAACCTAACCTAACCCTATGACGACTGTCAAAACTGACTCAGTGCCGTGGTTATTTGGTTCAGTCGTCAGATAATTATAGTTTTCTGATATTAATCTAAAACTAAACTGCTAATTTCCGTATAAAATGAATAAGACAATAAGAAGAGGAGCCAGAGAAATAATATACAATGTATTACGCCGATGTTGGGCCGAATATCACGCCGGCCAACTTCTCACAGAACTGGATGATATTTACACTCGAGTTGCTGAAATGACCGGTAACTATTTCTATTTCCTTTTGGGTTAGATCTACAGTATCTGTTTGAGACTAATAATGTATCGGTAATTAAAATGTGACTGAAATAATTGATTAATTGTTATATTTCTTTAATTTGTAGTATGATCATCTATAATTAATAGTATGATCATCCTACATCAATTTTGACAAGAAACTTAGAGGATTTTGGAATTTTTGATACTTTAGTGTTATGACAGTTAAAATTAAGTCTATTTTCTTATTTATTATTATATATAATTATTAATTTCAGGTAAATCTGTAAGTACTGTCAGGCGTATAGCGGACGAATGTCAAACGAATAATGGACAATTTGGTACTCCAGCGAAACATAGAAAAGGCCGTCTAAAAACTGAAATAGATGACCTTACTGTATGCGCCATTCGACAAATAATTCAATTCTACTATACAGTACGCAAAGAAGTGCCAACTACCGGAAAGTTAATAGCGACTGCAAAACAGGAATTAAATATTACATGTGGACTTGAAAAATTCAGGCAATTATTGCATGCCATAGGATTTTCATTTAAAAAATGCTCTTCAAACAGAGAGTCACTGCTTGAAAAAACAAATATAGCTGCTAAAAGAGAAAAATATTTACGAATTGTTATGGATATAGAAATCTTCCAGAAGAATTACAAATTAAAATAATTTACCTGGATGAAAGCTATATACATACCTCATATAAGGTAACAAAATGCTGGCAATCTTTAAAGATTAAGGGCGTGCAGCAGGATGTCTCAAAGGGCAAACGGTGGATTATAGTCCATGCAGGAAGTGCTAATTGGTTTGTGCCTAATGCTCAGCTAATATTTAGTGGGACAAATAAAAAAGAGGATTACCATTCGGAAATGAATGCAACTTACTTTACGAAATGGGTTACAGAAAACTTATTCCAAATTTAAATGAGCCTTCCATCATCGTAATGGACAATGCCCCAATACCATAATGTTGTGAAAAATAAAGCCCCCACTTCAGCTACTCGTGTCAATGACATAAAACTTTGGCTATTAGATAAGAAAATTACATTCGACCGTACTTTGAGAAAACCATCCTGATTGGAATTGGTCAAAAAAAATAAGGCTGACCCTGTCTATGATATTGATGAGTTATTAGGTGAGCATGGTCATGAAGTGGTAAGGCTCCCGCCTTACCTGACTTAAACCCTATCGAGCTCATTTGGGGTATAGTAAAACAAAAAGTGGCTCAACGGAATGTAGGATCATGTGACATTAAAAAACTGACAGAGGATGCTTTCAACGAGATATCTGTTGATATGTGGAAAAACAGTTGCAAACTTGTGGAGAAAATCGAAAGAGAGAACTATGAACTAGAGCTTAGTTTGGGACTAGGCCAATTTGTGTGACATTTTCCCGTGATATTATATTATATTATGAAAGAGGAAACATTATCTACGAGCAAATAGATGAACTTGTTATTAGCTTAGGTGATGATAATAGTGATAGCAGTGGCAGCAGCAGCAGCAGCTGTGGTTATTAAGAGAACATACTTGATTCTGATTAATAAAAAGTTAATTAATAAATTTGTTTTTAATTGTATGTAAAAAACAGTAACGCTTTCGGTCGGCATAGCAGTCTATAGTAAATCTGTGCCGAAACGATTGTGTTAATTTAGCCATCAGCGGAGAAGAGGCTTATCCCCCAAGTTTCCGTGACTGAATATAACAATAGTCAATTACCATCTAATATAGCTCGTTCATCGTCATTTAATTTAAAAAAACAGTCTAGTACAAATTAGGCGTACGCTCCGAGGGTTTTTACCTATTACAATATTCTCTAGTCAAAATGTATCATTGTAATTACGTTTGCATGACAACTTACCTACAATCAAGACCATTCGGGTCGTACTATTTGTGTTACCATCCGAACGATGGTGGCGCCCTCAATTAATTTCTACTCTTTCTGGGCAGGCTGTACGTGGTGTTTTATGTAGAAGTGAAGAACAATAAACAGCAAAATGGCATGTGTTGCGTTTGAATGCAGATCTCATATATCTCGCAAGAAAAATCTAATCGAAAATATTAGCTATCACTGGTAAGGTGATGGTATTGAATATATTTCAAATTGTGATCGTCAGATAGCATTGTTAAAGCGTAGAAATGAAGAATATCATTATCCGAGGAAAACATGTGTATTCGAAATATCTTAAAAGCAATATTTTACTAGAATTGTAATGCTTTTTATATGTTATAGTAGTGACGTTATAATTTCGTACCTATAAATCAGTTCCGAAGTTTAATGTCATTATTTATTAAGGCAATAAATTATAATATTCGAAATATGGTTTATTTTAGATTCCTTAACGACAATAATATGAAGCAAAGTTAGATAGAAGCTATTTCACGACCAAATTGGTCTTGGTCAAAATATAGTCGGATTTGCTTAAAATGTTTGAAGATGACTGCTATGGGGGCACTCTACTTGGGGTTGCGTGTTCGCGTTGCGTCGTTGCCCCTCTTCATTTGCAGTAGAAGGGGAAAATATGCAACACGAATATTTGGGCAAGTACCGCTAAGTGGAGTGCCAGCATTACGTAAACAAATTGCGCAGACTCAAACTTGGTGCAGTGCCCTCCCCTAAGTCCATATCCCCACTCGAAACGCTTTCGTGAGATTCAGTCATGGTTTAAAATAAAACTGAAAAAAAAACACTCACTAACTAATTCAGCGTACCTATAGTACCGGCAAATAATATTTTTACTTACATCTCATACGATTACCTACAAATGTAACTCACCAAAATTGACAACCATGTATTGCTATTATTCAATATGGTGTTTTAAATACGAAACTTTTTTAAACTACGATATGTACAAACATTTGTTATGTACCATTTTGAACCTTATTTAATCAGACAACACATTTTTTTTCAAGCTTCATAATGAATGGCACCTAAAAGCCGCCATTTGAATTCCGTCCAGCCATTTGGATGATACGAGGTAATAAAGAACATGTAACATTTTTATAAAACTTCAAAATATGTCGATATCGATATTATTGTTTTGTTCGGCCTTGGTGTAAATTTACTTAGTCTGTGATCAAAACCATATCTGCACACATAAACGTTGTTTAAATATGCAACAATGTGCAACTGTGTACGACCATGACAATTTAGTGTAGCTGTGGCTATAGAACTGTTTCTTTTTGGCACACTGAATCCCAATAAGACTGAGCATATCAGCTACCTGTATGTTGCCTTTTATTTAATCGCTTCTTCTATGCCTTTAGTTCTTATTCTGTGGTCGTTACGAACAGGACAAACGCTTTTGACAGTGACATACACATGGACTTTGACGTCACGCTCGACTGACGCCATTGATCAAATCGTCTGACCAATAACGTTCCGTTTCAACCGCTTTGAATTTCCCACATTTTTTTGCATTTTTCTATAATTATTTTTACATTGAAATAGAAATAAAATTAGGAAATATTGATAGAGACGTAATTAGGATTCAAATAGTACCAAAAATATATATTACCCTCATCTGTTTCAAGTGCATATTGCTTATTGAAAGCGTTTCAAAAATGAAAAAAAAGGAGTGCTCACAGTCATCCTGTAAACACCAAAAATCGAAGAGGCAGACATCCAGGACTCTGACTTTTGTAGTATAAAAATTTCAAGTTATATTTATGATTTAAAAAACTGTCTCTGAAGTACACACTTGGCAGACTTAAATTGTTCGATTAAAAACAGTGAGAAGGACCACGGAAAAATAGTCTGCCAGCATGTTGCCTCTGCGTTGTCTATTGACAGCGAATCAAAAATGAAAAAAAAAAAGCTGTGCTATATTATGCGCATATGTCTGCCTCTTGGACTGATGTTTGGATTTCTTATGAAAACCAAGTAAATCGATGAGGCAGACGTTCAGGCTTCAGATATTTCAAAAGCAGACCATTTGAATGTTTTTTTTTGAGAACAAAACAGGTGTACACAATATACAGAATTCAGAATAACATGCTAAAGAGAAATATAAAATTCTTAATCCTAGAATAATTCTCACTAAGACATAATAGCGAGAGATGAAGGTAGCGGTTAACTACGGCTGTTACATGGATAGTTTATAAATTTTGAATATTTCAAAAAGAAAGAAAGAATTAGAGCCTAGGTTAAACATCTATGTATTTCACACAAATAAAACATTAAATAAAAAAATAGTTAAAAACCGTAAATTATATTCAGATTAAATACAATTAAAAAAAAAACTTTCTTAAAGTTCCAAGAGCATTCAGTTTTTGGTTGGCATTAAAAAAAAAGATTTCGTAGATTTCAGCTCCAGAAGTTGAATCGTTACCGTGAGTTCAGCGAATAATATTAAACAAAATAATTATAATAATAAAACTATAAAGAAACACAATAATCCCATAACCACTTTCCCTTGATTCTGTGAATTTCAAACAGTTGTACAGCTAAAAGCAAAGTGTCGGCCAAATGTTTTTTCGTATCAAGGGAGTCATAATGAATCGAATGGGCGCAATGAGAATCGTGTGCAAAATGACTAAGTGGAGCTTTTTTTTAATAATTTTTACAACTCCGTCCCATGATAATGCAGAGCGCTATGTGTGCCTCTTCGATTTTCTTCGTTTCCAGTATGATTGTGATCTTGAACTCCAGAAGCATACATGTGCAAATAATTTATTACCCCCCTTTTTTTGGACAACTTCAATCCGCTGTAACGCAAAAACGCAGCGACATATGACCTTAATTGACTGAACCAAATCAATTCGTACTGATCTCAACTGCAATCCACCTCGAAGTGGAACTCGTGCAAATCATATACCGAAATGCTCGCCAGCTCCCAAACTATATGGTTCTTGAGATAAAGGGGACTAGAATAAATATATCTCCTAGAAATCATCTAATAAGACAGCACCAAATAACTTAAAATAGAAAATTCTACACTCGTTATTTCTCGAGATAGGCCTCAATAACGCTAGTTGTTCTGTTCGGCATTAACATCCCTCTTTTTAGACGAGGGGTGTAAAATAATTTTGTCCCCATCGATATCGATTTATTTCATATAGGGTGATGGCACCAGTGTGGGACACTAACAGGCTCCAATAATGGACACTTAACTCTTAATTCAAAGACCATACGTACCGGTCTTAACTTAGCTGTTGCAAAACAAATGAATAACCATAAGAATAAGAATCAAGTGTCCATTATTGATCCTTGTCCATTACTGGTTACAACCAACTCGATTTAGGTTTACAAATATATTATACTTACCGCTGCAACTGTGAGTAGATCAAAAACTCTACAACAATCTTTCCACGCGTTGGCATTACCATATTTGTTAAAACATTCATCATAAAAGCCATATACTTTTGTTATTTGCGATGTCTCATGATTACCTCTGAGCAGGATAATTCTGAAATAAAAAAAGTGTTGAGAAACAACAATATTTTTAAATGTTTAAACAAGAAAACACAACAACCGTGACTTCGGGCATTGAGGTCCCCCTGTTGCAGACAAAGCCCAGAACGGTAAATAATTTAGGACAGTCGAACTATATTTTAGTACTTTGTCGAAGTAACATATTAAAGTGAGAGTGGTTTGAATTCAGTACATCAATAGCAGCGACAAGGTACTTAAATGTACAGCTACTTCTGAGTACGATTGTGTATACATTCATATTAAAAATACCTGTTTACCGCGACTCCATCCGCGTTTAAATCGTGTATCGTTATTTCCTCAGGAAATGTCGAATTTCGCGGAATAAAAATACCCCCCTATCCCCCTCGGGACGATAGATTGATCTCCATACCAAATTTCATCAAAATCGGTTCAGTACATCCAGAGATTACCCCCTACAACATCACAAACTTTATCTCTTTATAATATTATTTTATAAAATACAAATTAGTAAAAGTATTTATATTTTTAACCCCCTACGCAAAAAACGAGGGGTGTTATGTATTTTTGATGAAAAGCACGATCGGTGACAAATGGTTACCATTGTATGAGCATTTCTCTTTTTTTTGCCACTAATTTTCCAAGTTGATCAAAATCAAATATATATCGTTAAGTAAGTATAAAGTTTTTGATTGACATTTGATGGAATATTTAATAATTTTTAAGATTTTGTGCAAGTAACCGCTTTTTAATAGCCTTTTTGTGAAAAAATCACAATATAGTGAGGGAAGGTAGAATTTGGTTTCTTATTGTGTTACTTTTTTTATTGGTTACAATAACCACAAGAGCGTGTAGGTGTAGCGATACTATCTCAGCGAATGGATTATAACTTCGAATTTTGTGATGAAGCTCCGTTGAACCACTGTGTATCACGTTTAGTGAGTTCAATCGTGGACGTAGTATGCTCACAGACGAAGTTAAGGATGGTCGCCCGACATCGGTCGTTGTACCACAAAATATTGGAGCCGTGCGAAAACTAATGCATGACCGTCATTTTACGTATCGCGAGATAGAGGCGAGTCTCGGCATATGTATAACGAGCATTAATAAGATATTACATGAACATTTAGCTGTAAAAAAAAGTTCGCGTTGGTTCCGGCACAACTTATCTAAAGATCAAAAAGAGGCTTGCGTCGAATGGTGCAAAAAAATGTGAAAAAATATAACCGTGGTGACTCAAAAGCTGTTTATAATATCTATCCCGAAAATAAAAATACAATCAACAGGTATGGTGTTTCAAAATGAGCCAAACCCTACGAAAGTAACTTGTGCAAAAATCACCTTGAAGCAAATCTGCCCTCCTAAGCTAAAACACAGTATGTCAGATTCAATTGCCAAAGTAGATTCAATCTTCTCTTGTTAGTAATAAGGTTTTGATTGCTACAGGAGACTTATTTGACATACTGCTATTTGGCTTAGCAGGGCAGAAATGGTGACCTGTTTTTTCATATTAATGGCCATGTGGTGACAGTGCCACTAGAGAATCGTAAAACGATTAATTCGGAGTGGTACACGACCATTTCTTTGCAGGAAGTATTTGAGAAAATACGTAAAAACAACCAGCGACGCAGAATTATTATTCACTATGGCAATGCCAGAGCTGTCATACATAACGCGAAACTACTCGATTTTTGGAAGGTCAAAATATAGAATTAATGGGCCATCCACCGATTTGGCACCCAATGCTTCTTATTTATTTCCGAATGTAAATAATAAATTACGTGTTCGACGATTTTCGACCAGTAAAGATGCCGTCGATGCGTTCAAACAGCACGTTTTGGAGATACCTCAGTCAGAGTGATAGATAACGGTACCAAGCTAGGGGCTCCGTACAAAATAATAATACGAATGACACCACTCCAGCAAATGATTTCAAACCTACTGAAAATAAAAACCTTTAAAAATTACACAGACTACGGAATAATATATTACAGGAAAAATAAATGAATTGCAATGATTATGAACACTTATGATAATTAAAAAAAATACTTTCACAGGGTCAACATAGCACTAAGGTTGGTGAAATTACGGGTGTTTATTTTGGTGAAATATGTCGTGTATGATGGGGCTTTTATCGTAGAAAGACAGCAAGCAGCAGCAGGACTTTATCGAGTTTCTAATATTTCATACAAATACGACGTAAGTAGATGACCACATAAATAACGGTTTTTTTTTTAAGTGAAAACGACTTCCCTGAAAACACGGGTAAAGAATTTTGTTCAAGTTTAAAGAAGTAGGTTATTGACTGCTTCAAATATCATCCTAATTACGTGAAGGGTGGTAGGCGGTGGACCTTAATTTCGTACAACATGTGTACTCACCCAACACCAATAAAAAAAACACACGAAAGTATGTCATCAAAGATTTCTTATACGGTTTATTATGTTTTGTGATAAGGAACCCTTTTATTGTCATGGCGGAAAATCGCTGACGTGATAGATAGTTGTATACTATGCCTTAAGTAAGCGCAAACACACTTTTTTACCAGCGGTAGAGACGTTTTATATTTTTACTTCAATGATTTTAATTTAACATAATTATTAACATTTAAGAAGGCGCAAGAATTTTTGTTAATGATCTAGTATCCATCAAACTTAAATCGCAAGTAAAAATGGCAGTTTAAGACAATAACATCACCAGAGTGATTGCACTGGGCGTGTCGCGCCGCCGTAGTAACCTTCCCGCTCGTCATTCTTAGAATGGATATCAGTTGAAAATTTACCAAATATACAAGTTATGGACGATCGGGTAATTCCATTAATGCAAAAAGCGCGAGTTATTTCTGTTGACTATAACAACGACGCGTAACGCATGTACACTTGTTCTAGCGACTGTGGTCAACTGAAGGGAGAAAGCAGCATAAGATGGCGGCTAGGTTAAGGTTGCCACAGCAAAAAATAATGTTGGGTTTGGTAGAAATTTAATATTATAGAAGTTACCCGATTTTCGGAATTACAATGTTATGTTATGAAATTAGTTTTGGGAATAACCTTAAACTTTTTATTATTTACTTGTTATGTGATTTAAATTTAGAGTAAAATACACAATGAAACGCACTCCGAAAAGCGGTTATATGTGCAGTTGCGTACATGGTTGTTATAATCTGTAATATTTTGAAAAATATCACGCCTGGTGCCCCACCGTATCAACAAAATTATCTTTATCCATGATAGTTATCGTTAGTGCAAAGACTGCAGCAATGTTATCACAGACGCAGATGACTAAAAACCAAATATACATTTTTGACTTGGTTTTTTCTTTTATTTTTACAACAATGATCACTCATTATGTCTTCATTAGCATTTTCTTTATCAGTCAGATATTTGTAAACGGTTAGTATTACTTGACTTCAGGCATAAAGTTAGATTAGGTTAGGAGATAAAAATAATCGAGCCGCCGGCAAGACGCCGACGCGCAGCCGCCGACTGTTTCGCACCCGGCTCGCATGTCTAGTAAGTAGCACAATAGGTTGGTCAGTTTAATTAAGAGCATTATCAATTTTACGTTGTTCTAATTTTCAAATGTATATTTGATTTCGTTGGTAGTGACAATGTAGTACTGAAAAACCACAAACCCTGCTACCGCGAACTTTGTACATTCCGTTTTGTTAATCTATGTCAAAAGGGGTGGTGTCAGCTTAACGTTGACATAAACACATTGTAGCATTTTTTTCCGCCTTTCTGTGAGGGTATGCTCATAGAAGTAGCCATGGAACGATAGCGCCAATTTTCTATACCTGTCTCGAAAATTTAAATATGAATGTTCAATAAGTTAAAAACGAAAAGATTTTAGTGACCAGTTCTTGCTAAAACTAGCCGTACACACCTAGTCACCAACTGGTCAACCAACTGGCGACCATCATATCACCATCCATTCATCCACCAATTATCCTGCCAAATCAAAAATCTCTTAAAGGTAGTCTATAGTATTGAGCTAAGAGGTATATAGTTATAAGAATGTCAGTCGGAATCGAACATTAAACGTAGCACATTGAACTCTTGATTTTGGAGTGTTTCATTGTCATTAAGAGTGACATACGCAACAATTGGCGACGAGATCGTTATCTGCGGGTGCAGGATTGTGTTTTTCAATTAATTGGATGGAAAAAAAAAATATATATGGCAAAAAGTGCAAATATATTGTTCGGCGGCAGTCTCAGTTTCGACCATAGAATATAGGAGTGGAGCATTTTTAAAAGCAGATTGGCTCAGTTTTGTACGGTCAATGATGTTACCGATGAAAGTGACAAGGCCGGAGTGAAACGACGGGCTTTGCTTTTGACTGCTCTGTCGGAGGACACTTAGCGCTTGCTTCGAGACTTGGTGGCACCGGCGGAGCTCGATGCAACCGAGTATAAAGTACTATTATAACATCTGGACACTCATTTAACACCTAAGAAAAGTTCTTTTGCTGAACGTTATGCATTCTACAAAGCAGAACAGCAACCTGGTGAGGACTTAAAAGAGTGGGCGTCGCGGGTGCGAAGCTTTGCTCTGTATTGCGGGTTTGGAAATTAACTGAAGGATTAGACAATGTATAAGAAAAGGAGAAATTGTTTTCCGAGTGCATCGACACATTGACCTTCGACAAAGCGCTGGAGTTGGCACAAAGCGTTCGTTGTGCGAGATCAGCACTGCAAAGTACCCAACCGGCAGCGGCCGGGGCTCCAAGTATACACCGTGCAAGCGCAGGCGGTGCGTCCAACGCGTAACGAATCACGTTAAAGATCAGTGTCGCTTTATTAACTATACCTGCCAAAAGTGCAAAAAGGACACTTGAAGCGAATGTGTAGATTAAGAGTGCGTCAGAACAATTTTATAGTGGAAGGCGATGATAACATTGTTAAAGGTGAGAGGAATATTTATAATATAACTAGCGATCCGCCAGCGGCTTCGCCCGCTGCATTTTTTTTTTTCCGGTCGTTTGCGAAGTTGACAGCGGAAGCGCTGTTTCTGTTTTGCCTTACGAGATATTTAAAAAATATTTTTCTAATTACGACTTAAGCACATCCAACATCGTATTGAAATATTATAATGATAGCTGTTTACCCCCTAAAGGCACGGTCACATTAGGTACCCGTCACGTATGAAAATTATATCAAACAAATTGTTTTTTTCGTAATTGCGACTAATAACCGACCCTGCTGGGCCGTGATTTTTTGAGCGTGTTTAAGTTGCAAATTTGCGGTACAAACATGTATAACATACTAGAAGACGAGTTAGGTCCTAAGATAATTAATAAATATAACAATCATTCGCAGGCTGCCGTTGCGACTTCATATTTGTTAGAATTTATTTTAAGAACAATATAGATGTCGTGTTTAAATAAATAAACGTTAAGAAAAATAAACAGCAATATTGCATGTGTTGTGTTTGAATGCAGATCTCATAATATCCCGCAAGAAAAATAAAATCGAAAAAATTAGCTTTCACCGGTAAGGCGGCATATTAAATATATTTCGGATTGTAATCGACAGATAGCATTGTTAAAGCATAGAAATGCAGAATATCATTATCCGAAGTAAACATGTGTATTCGTAATATCTTTAAAGCAATATTTAACTAGAATTTTAAGGTTTTGTTATATGTTATAGTAGTGACGTTTTAATGTCGTATCGATAGATCAGTTGCGAAGTTTAATGTTATTAATTATTAAGGTAATCAATTATAATATTCGAAATATGGTTTATTTCAGATTTCTTGTAGACGATGATATGAAGCAAAGTTGGACAGAAGCTATTTCACGGCCAAATTGGTCTTGGTCGAAACATAGTCGGATTTGCTCCAAACATTTTGAAGATGACTTTTATGGTGGCGTTCCACTTGGGGTTGCGTGTTCGCGTTGCGTTGTTGACCCTTTTCATTTGCAGTAGGAAGGAAAAAGTAGCAACACGAATATTCGGGTAAGTAAGTACCGCTAAGTGGAGTGCCAGCAATACGTAAACAAATTGCGCAGACTCAAACCTGGTGCAGTGCCCTCCCTAAACTAAAGTCCCCACTGTCACTAGCCAATTCAGCGTGCCTATAGTACCGGCAAATAAAATATCATATTTGTACTTACATCTCATACGATTACCTACAAATGTGACTCACCAAAATTGACAACCAATCAAGAACTAATTGACCAATTGTATTGCTATTATTCAATTCGTTAGCTGATTAAATAAATTTCAAAACGTTGTATAACAAATGTTTGTACATATCGTAGTTTAAAAAGTTTAGTATTTTAAAAACCATCTAAGATCAAATCTCGTAAATTTCGTATGAACGCGTCGGCTATGGGTTTTTAAATACTAAACTTTTTTAAACCACGATATGTTCAAACATTTGTCATATACTATTTCGAACCTTAATTAACCCCTTAACGCATAGCATATCGAAAGTGAAACGCTGTCTTAAAAATACAGTTCCATATTTGAATTGTGACAAAGCTACGAAACTTACTGCATAAATTATAAGTTTAAAATTTACTTAAAATGTACGTTTGAATATGAACTTTAAAGACTTTATTATTTTCCTTATCATTATTTTTATTAATTTGGGTCAAATCATCAAAAGGACCCATTTAAAAATATAAAACATGCACCAAGCCATATATGGCTTCCTATGCAATAAGGGGTAAATCAGATAACCCATTTTTTTAAGCCACTATAATATATTAATGGCACCTAAAATCCGCCATTAGAAATCGGTCCAGCCGTTTGGATGATACGAAGTAATAAAGAACATGTAATATTTTTCTAAAACTTCAAAATATGTCGATATCGATATTATTGTTTTGTCCGTCCCTGGTGTAAATTTACGTAGTCTGTGATCTTAACAATATGTGCACACATAATAGTAATTTATGCAACAGTTGTATAAGAGAGGTCAAAAAAGACGAGTGGCGTGGTTACGATGTGACCCGCAGGCGAACATCGTAAAGCAAGACGCCACGAATATTTTTTGACTTAGTTATACACCGCTGCATACAATACTTTTTCTACTAGGTTTCAAATAAAATGCAAAATTAAATTAACAAAATTTTATTAATATACCTAGGTTAGAATACGAACGAACGAAGCACAGAACAACAAACGAGCGGGAAACATTCGAAAACGAAAAAGTATGTGTCTATGGTTAACTTTGTTTTTAAATTGATGTGCACTTGCCAGGTTTTATATTTAAAAAAAAAAGTTGCACAATCGATTTAACTTGAGAAATAGGGACTAAAAAATACCTAATGATTTGAGAAATGAATTCTTTTACCTGATTTATCGATTTTAATATAGCTGCATTCTGGTTGGTTTATGCCATGCTTTTTTTTAAGGGGGCACCGAGCTTTTTGCGCTCATTAACTTTAGGTATTTTATGCACTCTGTGTATGTGTGCGTATAGCACACCAGCAAGGAGCGAGCTGGAGCCATGCGCCGGCCGCGCGCCGCGCCTGACGAGCCGTGCGCCGGTCCACTAGGCGCGGAGGTTGCTACCAATGTTTACAAAATAAAAAAACAATCGATTCCGAATACTTTTATTCAAATATTGACTATAAGAAGTTAAAAACTTTTTTCAGTCTACATTTTTATTAAAATTTGTTGTTTACTGTCGGTAGGTAAGGTAGGATTGAATTACTTGTATTGTTGAGGTACAGTCACATCACGAGATTGTTGAGCCACTCTAGAACCCACTCACAGATAGATAGATAATTTTTAATTAATGTCGTTTATACATCTAAGGTGTATTTAGCTAGTGTTAAGTTATTTATAATATTTATTGGGCAAATTGTTCGGCTAAAGAGAATAAATCATAAGTAAAAGCCGTACATCTTCCAATCGGCCATCTTCCCTCTCCGAAGGTTACCGGGAGAACCCTTTCATAGAAAGTTGACGGTAAATTTTGACGTAAATAATTTCTTTTGCGTGACTTGACGCTGTCATTAGGACAGAGTTCTATGGTGGCTCAACAACCCCGTGATTTAATGTGACTGTATATTGAAATGAAAAAAAAACCTAATTACCTTTATTGACAATATTCTAAGCACAAATAAAGTGAACTCAATACCTAATGTAAAGTAATAAGAACGGCTGAGTAGGGCAAAAATCCCAGTCATGGACCCTTTCTTCAAGATATTATTTTTAACTGACTTCAAAGAAAAGGAAATTCTCAGTTTGACCTGTATGTATGTATGTATGTTTGTCCGCGATTATCTCACGTTTGGCTGAACCGTTTTTAATGCGGTTTTCAGAAAAGTATTTGTTTCACATAGGAGAAGGTTTTGGTATTTTAACCGTCTTTAAAAAAAAGGATCTTAGTTTGTACGAATCTTTATCCATGTTTATTTCCGCAAAAACTTCAATGTCTGATTCTGATCACTATAAAGTATAAAATTAAATTGATGTTTTAAAACACTAAAAACTTAAAGCTGCTGTATCAATCACATATTTAGAAGTTCCTACTTAATGTTTGTATGTATATAATGTAATGAATAATGTACGCAGGTATCTTTAGAAAAAAATATTAGGACATAAGAAACAACAATAATCAATATCGGATTTTACTTCACGGCATTATTTTGTCTGTGTGAGTAAGCAATGTCATTGTCTATTTCTCCATCCACTGAAAGACAAGAAATTTGGTCCGTTGGCATCCTGTAATAACGTTTTGATTTAACTATAATTTATTTATTAACAGAATTAGTTTTTGGATGAAATTTTGTAATCCTCATTCTATAAAAATAATTCGTATTTGGGACTTACAATTCCATTGTGTGGTAAATTTTATAATCGATGTCAACCAATTCATTTACTCTGTAAATTGAAAAAATATAAAGATAATGTGAAAATTCATACTAAATTTATTAAAATGTTTTCCTATACACCTCTTACTATTTTTACGCATACCTCACCGGTTCATTAGGTACCTAACTCTTCGCTTTGTAGCGAAGTGCCAACAACTGGAACATTAACCCTATAAATAAAAAAATATGAATAATTTTGCAATTTTACTCATTTGTTGAAATATAGTTGTTAGGTACTGAGTATACTTACGGAGTATTCTCTTTGTATTCAGATTTCTGGAGATGTCTTGCTCTAGAAATATTGAAACCATCCCAAGAAGTAACAATATTATATAATTAATTATAGTAAAAAAAACCTCGGGTCGTTCTAAGAAGCTTGTTTTGCCTGTAAATGTGTTTTTTTAGCTAAACTACTTTTATATCTTGGTAAATATTCACCATAGAAGTGTATTTTTATATACCTACCTACTAATTGAAAGAACTTCGCGTGTTGTTTAAAATTACTTGTGTAAATAAACCAATTTTGGCCCAAAACATCAAGACTACAACTAAACGATTACAAAGTCTTAGTAATACAAATCGATACATCTCGAAAATCAGTCTATGTTGCTACCGATTTATTTTCTCCTCCCTTAGCGTGGCATTTTGACAACTGTCAAATCAGGTTTCTTAGAACTACTCCACTATCAGTAGGTTTACGATGGATCATATATTTTTTAACTGTTCCATTGCTCCAGTCTCTTTGTACAACTTTCTCCCTAATTTCATCTCTCGCCCAGCTAACCTTAGTTATGTCCTCACTTTTGTAAATACTTCCTTTGTATATATTTTAGCTAAGTATATTAATGACTTTAATATTAAGTTGTAAATTGACATTTTAGATTTAGTATTTGTAGTTGTAGTTATTTTAAATAATCTATTTATTTTTAGATCCCCCAACTGATGAATCTGCATCTTCTTTTGGAAAAATATTTTCACCGATCACTTGTAACTTCCAACCTTGACACTGGCAGAATTGTCCCACTGGACAGTAGCCATATAATATAAAAATTGAACTTGAACTAGGTTTACGATTTTAACTAACTTCATTTCTTCACGCAAGCGTTTAGCATTGTGCTTTTGCCAACCCCTTCTCTTCCTTTCTTGGTTGTGTTTGTTCCCCATTTAAAATAAAGTGAATAATCACAAAAATCGCGATAAACGCAACCAACCACCAAGCGACACAGCCTCCACGTCCGACGGCCGAAGCCTGACTAATGCGGACATGGGGGAAACGTGACGGCTCTGGCTAAAATGGACGAAACGCGTGCGAATTTAGGTATTTCCTTCATATTAGTAAAATAAAAACACATTTTCAAATCTAAAGTGTAGAATATATAGAAGACGTGTAGTTTTGTTGTAAATCCAAAACTGATGATCTTCCGTGAAGTAATTACGCCGTACTAAGTGTTTATTTTGTTATGTAGAGGTATCTTTGGATGTTTTTTCTATCGAGGGAAGTACAAGTAATCGTGTTTCTAAAGTATATGATAAATAGAGTGATTCCTTAAATATCTTACATATGAATTGCATAACTAAAGCTTCAGTAAAAACAATGCAGCAGGCGATCAAACGAACGCATTTTTTTCGTAATTACGTATCGTTGCCTCGGCGCACTCTTAGAGTTAAATTAGTAAAAGAGTTTACATACCAAAAAGAACCTAACGTTCCGATTGACAGTCAATGTGTATTGTGATTGGTAGATTAATTTTATATTTTATATTTGATATTTTATTTTCTCGTTTAGCGGGTTCGATTCCCGGTTCAACCGTGTAATTATTAAAAAATCTATGAATGCAGTTTAAATTGTTTTATAAATTCAAATAATGTCTTCTCTCAGTAAAATGTTCTATCTACAATATTCAAGGTGGCATAGCCGTGGGACGCGCTGTATTACATACGTAGAGTTGTGATCTTTGAATACCAATTATAATAACAATATTATACTATTCTGTATCAAACCTCAGTAGGCAGCTGGTTCAATATAACATACTACGTACTAAGTCCCTGAAACTAAACATTAAACATCCTACTCCCATGGGAAACAAATATCCTGGCCTTGAACATATAAACTTAAAAATAACTTACCTGTCTGGATACCTAGCTTTGAGGGCCATGAGCAAGGTTAAAGTCTCGAGACTGTAATAGCCACGGTCCACATAGTCTCCCATAAAAATGTATTTAGTCTGTGGAACTTGGCCACCAATGTTGAAAAGCTCCTCCAAGTCATAAAACTGAAACCACAACATATGCCTTACATAATTTTATTACTTGCTAACTTATGGAACGCCTTAGTATCACCAGTTGTATGAAACACGTGATACTAAAACGATTATTATTGTCTGCTCTATGAGTCATAATATAAAGTTGATTATTAGAATAGGTATGATGCCACATTAGGCGTTCCAACAATTAATAAACTTAACTGTATGAAAATGATGTATTTTTACTCCATGTACCGAATCCCTAATAATGTACTATACACCGTGTTTTTTTTGATTTACGATAACTTTAAGGGCACGTTCTTCAAGTCAAATTAAGCTAATTTCCCGAAGACAGACATATGATAACTCGTACGGTTATAAAGATATTCAATTATTAAAATTAATCAGTTAATCACGTTAAACTAATGTAAAAGGCTCTTAATTGATACCTAACAATTTTCTTTTAATTACCTATTATGAGTAAAGAGTTTTCAATTGTTAGGTCGTGCACCTGTTAAGTGTTATCTTTACTTGTGTGTGTGTATGTCACGCTGACTTGACGTATTTGACACTAACTATGAGTTAACTCTAAAGACCCTTTTAGAATGATTGAAGACACAACATTTAATTACTTTGTTCTAAACAATTTTTTTTTTTTTGCAATATTTTAAAATCTAATGTACCACGTAGTTTCTATACGTGTACCTAACAATATACCGAAGTTATCGTAAATCAAAAAAAACACGGTGTAGGTCGGTTATCTATAATGATTCTTGTGACAGCTCATATAAACACGTATTTATTCTATATATTTTTATAAATTCTACATTGATAGGTGTAGGTCAATGACATTCTATACACAAGGACTTCGCATCAGCGCTCAAAACACGCGGCGTCAAAATTGTGCTTAATGGCGGTTTAGCACACTCTTTCTTACCTTAGCCGTCTGTTGATCGTAAAGTCGTAAACATGCCGAAGTGTGCCATCAAAAAGTGCCGATATAATACCGAAAAGGCAAAAAAATGATACCACCGTTAAGTTAATTTTAGGCAGATATTCCTTATCGGATCAACTTATTATGACTTATAGGACAGTTTTTATCCCCATATAAGCTATAAACGACATCTACGCGGACAGAGTCGCGGGCAAATGCCAGTAAAAATACTGAATGAAATGAAAATAATTTTCATAGTGCCAATAAGGTAGAAAACTCTTTTCTTTGGGTAGGTGGGTATACCCAAATAATATAATTACTCATAATAGAGCAGAACGGAAACTCCATACTACAAAAACGACACTTTCACTTATACTACTAGCGACACCGTGAGCTGTAAAAGAACTAATAAATGGCGGGCTTTTCAAATGGCACCCGGAATGTCAAAGCAAAGTTGTCAACTTTTAATATTATATGGAGATGCGAGTACAAAGCTGAAGGACATCTTAGCAAAAATATTCAGCTTTATACCTACTTCTTCATATAAGTTAGGTATGGAAATGAATGCCTACACGCATTCAAATGTAATAAATACTCAGAAAAAAATACATAAAGAAATCCTTTATTATTTACGATTCAACTAGAACATTTTAAGACATAGTAATGTCTTATATAGTCGTAACACAACCAAAAAAACACTTGCATAATTCAGGCTTTGGTTTATGCCAATACATTATTTTCAATATTATGTAAAATGTCGGCGAGTTCCAGATTTTGATGTTATTTGCTATTAGCACCAGCTGCGAATGTCGAATCCGCACAAAAAGGCGCATGTTTATACTTCGCAGAAAGGTCTTCTATAGCAGCGAGGCCGGTTAATATGAGTTGCTCCAGGTTATGGAAACCAATCGAAGACATTGTTCTTCATGACAGTAGCCTTTGCTTTCCATTTATTAACACAATTTCTTAAGCGCGTATGTTAAATGTTATTTGCTATTAGCACCAGCTGCGAATGTCGAATCCGCACAAAAAGGCGCATGTTTATACTTCGCAGAAAGGTCTTCTATAGCAGCGAGGCCGGTTAATATGAGTTGCTCCAGGTTATGGAAACCAATCGAAGACATTGTTGTTCATGACAGTAGCCTTTGCTTTCCATTTATTAACACAATTTCTTAAGCGCGTATGTTAACACTATTAACGCTGGATTATTATCTTAATGGCTCGGTTATCATATTACAGAGACTATTTATTGCCACTGCTTTTAATTCTAAAAGTTTTAAATTCTACACATTGGGACTGCGAGTTTAACAGACTTTTCCCGAACCACTTGAAACCTTGTCAGTTGAAACGAAGATTTAAGTGATAGTTAATTGCAGGAAAATTGGGCTATTTCTAGTGCATTGCGTGGTGATTTAATTAGTATAAGAAATAAAAATACAACTTATGTTAACACACGTTTTATGTTAATTAGGATGCATAATAACCGAAAATATTTGCGCCGGAACGGCCATCTCAATAAGGTCATCTATCAAACACCATAAAATGCGACAATTTCAAACAGACCACATTCAAGCTACGAGAGACGGCTGAAAAGTTCTAAGCCTAAGGTATTTTGAAGTTGTATTTGTAATTATGGTACTGGCCACTAGGTAGACCATTTAAAAACAAAAAATGGAAATAAAAACATTATGTCATTACAATTGTAATTTCTCGAGATATTCAACGATTAACATTATCATGTCTGAATTATCATTGCATATTACGAAAATCGAGCACTGGGCTGTGATTAAGTTCCTTACGAAAAGTAAAAAAACTCCCCAATGCATATTTCAAGAAATGGTTGCTATTTATGGTGTCTCTGGGCCTTCCTATGCTACAGTTAAAAAGTGGAGTAGCCTATTTAAACAAGGACGAGAGTCGATCGAAGACGACCCCTTGCTCAAATCAGCTAGTATCGGTAGTGACCGACCAAAACGTCGCTAAAGTCTAAAAAATAGTATTGGAGGATCGAAGAATTAAGATGTGTCAATTAGCTGAGGCCTTGGGCATTAGCAAGGAGCGGGTTGGAGAAATCCTTCATACACATTTAAACACGACTAAGATCAGCGCGCGTTGGGTACCGAAAATACTGACGGCGTTTGACAAAGAGCGGCGTGTCAAAACTTCTCAGGCGTTTTTAGACTTGTGCGGAGATAGTGTGGGCGAAAATTGCTTCAGGATAGTAACCGTTGATGAAACATGGGTCAGAGAGTATGATCCTGAATGTAAGTCGGAGTCCATGCAATGGATTGAGAAGGGTGAAACGCCGCCAAAGAAGTTTAAAGTTAAAAGTTCGGCCTCTAAACTAATGGCTACGGTGTTTTGGGACGCGGATGGAATTATTTTAATAGATTATTTTCAACTTTCTATTCTGAGCTATTGAGACAAGTGCGTCAAGCCATACTTGAAAAAAGTTGTGGCAAAATCAGTAAAAGCATTTTGTTTTTGCAAGACAACGCCCCCGTTCATACCGCGCGTGTTGCAAGACTAGCTCTGAAGGAAATCGGCTTCGAAGAAAATAACCACCCTCCGTATAGTCCAGATTTAGCTCCTAGCGACTATTTTGTGTTCGGTAATATAAAGAAAGACCTAAGAGGAAAGCGATTTGGAAGTGATGAAGAAATGTAGGCGGCAGTAGAGGAGCATTTTCAAGGCCAAAGCAAAGAATATTTTTTAACGGCAAAAAAAGCATTATATAATAAATGTGACAAATGCATCGAAAAAAAGAGAGATTAAATTGAAAAATAAAAAAAATCTAACGTTTTTTTTTATCTTAGGCTTAGAACTTTTCAGCAGGCCCTCGTACTATCGGCAACATCGAAGATAAAAATGGTAACTCCGGTGTCTCATTGGTGTTTTGCCCGTAAAAATATAATTATCTAACTTAATGTTTTCAGAATATCTAGTCGTAGCCCACTAATTAGGGACAAACACATTTTATATAACTAAGGTAAATGAACCATTTTAAGGCATATTAAGGGACTTTCTACTTTTAAAGATAGAAGGCTATTGGACTGGAAATTGTTTCATTCTGTAGACTGATATTATAAGATAGACGTAGAGCTCTGATTTGTAGAAATAATCGTTATTTTGCGGAACCTCTAGTTTGTTCCTAATTCCGTGCTAATTCCCTGGAGCCCTGTACGTAATTCCGTGCTCACACACGTGACACACGTTTTTTGTAAGTGCCTCTAAAAAAAACTTAAATGGATTCACATAATTATGATCGATAAATAAAAACAAATTGAATACAGTTTGATAGTTTAGTTTAGTTTAGTTTATTTATTCATCAATGTAATATTACAATATATTTTTTTTCATTTTTTTTTTATTTTTCAAAATTGCATTAAATTTCAAAAAATATGAAATTACATTGAGATTGTCGACATAAATACTAATAATCAAAGAATACAAAAATAACATGCAAATAATAAAAACAACAACTATTAAATTTCTAGTAAATGGTCACTTATCCGATGTCAATCAATAGGTATACATAGATTGATAAATGTCAATACAATAATAATTTTACAATTTGAGTTCCATATATTCATCCGTGGAGTACAATGGATTATCCAATAAAGGTTTCTCAGCTGATGTTTAAATGCTTCGTCGGATTGTAAATTTTTAAGTTTGGCGGGTAGATGCTCATAGTACGTGGGACCTATGTCACGCGGGTTCTTACCCGCAAGTGCCATGCGACGGGGAACTCAAACGCCCGGTGTGGCGGAGCTCCTTGCCAACAATATTAACGCGGGCGAACGAGGAAATATTATTTCTTACGAACATTAATATTTGGAAAATGTAAACAAAATAGTGTGTCAATATGCGGTGCGCTATGAAAAGATATAATTTGATACGGAAATAAGATATACAGATATACTGCCGTCGTTTACGCAGTATGTGTGGTGTGAAACTGTGTGATAGAGTAAGGAATGAAAACATCAGAGAGAAGTGTAGTCTGAAAGAAGATGTAGTGACTAAAATTGAAAAGGGCATGCTTCGATGGTTCGGTCATTTGGAAAGGATGGATGTGAGTGGAAGGGTCGGAAGGGGGCGCCCTAGGCGTACTTTTTTTAATCAAATCGGGGAAATACTGGAAAAGGGCCGAATCTTAAGTACCCGAAACCGACGTGCATGCATGACTCGATGTATAAATGTGGAAGAAGCGAAAGAGCTTTGTCAGGATCGTAGAAGTTGGAAAGAAGAGGTCTCTGCCTACCCCTCTGAGAAACAGGCGTGATTTATGTATGTATGTATGTATGTATGTTTAATTTTGCTGGTCGACACAATAAATTCATAAGTATGACACAAAAGGATATAGTACAGACATAACTGTAAGAGTTAAAATGAAGAAAAAAACATTTATAATTACGTCCCAATAAACTGCGGACATTACTTAATTAATTCACATCAAATTTATCGGATAATATAACCCCGGCAATAAATAAAAGACTAAAACATTTAGGTCCGATATTTTCTTATTGCGTGATACGCACGCAATTAGGTTCACCGGCTCAGATCTGTGAACATAACGCCGGGAGTCATAAAAATATTTCTCTAAAAATATTCTTTATTACAAATCGATAGCTATAAAACTTTCTGTTGATAACTACTTATCAACAATTTCATAATATTTTATTTTATTAAAATTTATGAAATTGTTGATAAGTAGTTATCAACAGAAAGTTACTCACCGGTACCACATGGGATCCTTACGAAAATTGCACGGACGCCTTACGCTCACCGACAACACAACCGTACGGAACTGCAGTGTGGTTGCGACTGACGCGTTTGAAAACTCGACACGGCTTTAATAACTATAAGTATTATGGGTTCAGAAATCGTATTTTGGTTGTACATAAACTATAGAGTTCAACAATTTTACACACTGTTTTCTTATTTTGGGATAAAATTCAAAATGTCACGGCATAATGTACTATGCCGGCATAGTGTAAATTTACCTTAGATACAGAACAGACAACTATAATTTGCATAAATCAGCACAATACAAGTAATTAATGTTAATTAAAGCTTTATCATGTATCTACGAGGGGCAAACCGAAATGATCGGGAATTTAAAAAACTATGTACACTGTATATATAAATTATGTTTTATTGTTTTTCGAAGTATTCTCCTTTGCAATTGATGCACTTTTGCATTCTTTTAAACCAGTCATTGAAACAGTTATTCCAGTTTGAACTAGACATTGCCAGAATGGCCGAATTATAGGCTTCTACGGCGGCTTCTGGGTTTTCAAACCGCTGACCACGCAATAAATCTTTAATTCTAGGGAACGTAAAAAAATCATTTGGACTTAGGTCAGGGCTGTATGGAGGATGGGACATGAACTCAACGTTTTCCCAGAAAAGCACCCCCAAATTTTTACATTTCCCCCACTATGCTTTAATGTCACTTTTATGTACTGAGGGTCGAATGCTTTATTCGGAGGTCGTCGTACATATCGTTTTCCATCAGAACATACCCTGTTTATTTTTGTCTCGTCAGAAAAAATAACATTTTTCCACTGTCTAACTGTCCAGTTTTCATACCTTCTTGCAAATGCAAGCCGGGCTTGCCTATGACACCGTTTCAACATGGGCACCAGCCGTGCTATCCTCCCGTGCAACTTTTCTGCTACTAAACGCCTTCGAATAGTGCGTGCCGAGATTGCTGAAGGGTTGTTTTCACCAAAATATTATTTTCTCAGCTCATATAGACCCTTTAAAAGGATTTTGTTTTGCCAAACGAATGATATGTCGATCATCTCAACGACATGACTTTCTGTTTAGGTTCACGCGGAACATTTGAAGTAGTTTGATACGTCGCAAAGTGCTTCACAGCGTGGAAAACCATTGTTTTTGAGCATTCCAGATGGTCGGCTATCATTTTATACGACCAATTCTTCTCGCGAAGTTTTATTATTACTTCCCTTGTAGGTAGATGAGATTTATTGCAACTTTTATTTTTCCCCATTGTTTTTACATGAAGCAATCACCTTTTAGACTCTTACAGCACTAATTGGCGCCAAAATCATACAAATAGTGACCTACAACCACAGAGCCACAGAGTGTTCTCTATTTAAATTTGAATAAAAAAATAAACTATTCAGCATTCTTAATTATGTGACCAGCCAGTAAGAAGTAATACTAGGTTCAGATCTAATGTTAAAACTTTATCTATTTATTTTTTAGCCAATCATGTGTATCAGCGAACGTACCGGTAGTATGCAAGTTTTGCGATACCGAGAGAAATACAAAAAAATACATGCAGTTAGTTATACTTGTTAGTTGGAAAAAATCTTCCCTTTAAATAAGCGTTCTTAATTATATGACCACCACTGTATATATTATATTCAAAAGTGTCAAGTGTCCTACGGACGTCTTAAATTTAGTTTTGTGACGCAGTTATCTATCGGCCACACAAAAAAAGAAATGGTCTAATGAAACTGTTATTAACAATTCTCGCACTCTGCCAATTTCAAGTGATATCGGACCTTTATCATCATATACTAAACAATACTCTCAAATTGAATCAAATAGATAGTCCAATGACCGAAAAAATAATCAAATTTGAATAACTTATATTCATATGTGTCTACTACGAAAAAAATAATCTCAGATACAAGTTTAGGAAGAGCCATTTATGCAATAGCACCTATATCATAACCAAAGAGCGGAATTCTTCATAGCAAAAATCAAACTGTCAGAGGGATTGACCTAACTGTTTTATCGACTTATCGATGTTACGGAATAACATCGCATTAGGTATCCATAATCAACTTAAAAGATTATTCTGTAACATTTAACCTCTTTGATAAGCAACTTGCATCTCCATATTAAAGTAAATCATGTCAGCGTCACATATGTCATTTAAGTCACTTGAGTTTTCATGAGTGATTTCCGTGCCGTGCTACTAAAATGGTTAATCCTAAAAGAAAAACAATAAAAAAATGGATACAGAAAGATTCTTCTCTTAGTTTCATAGAAGATTCTTCCACAATATATTGCTCTAAATGTGACGTTCATTTACATCAGCTAAAGAAACATTGTGTTGAAAGTCATTTAGTGAGTAAAACTCATTCGTCACAATGCTCAAAAAGTACGAGTTCAGACACATTCTATATAGATTTAATCATATTTTTAGTTTCGTGCAATATTCCATGGAAAAAGATTAACAACCACAGTTTATAATTTTTTTCCAAAAATATATTGTTTGTTCCTGTACATCAAAATCACTTCCGGATGAATCATTGCTGAGAAAAGTATACTTAGATATAGTTTACCAACAAACAGTATTTGGCACAATTCATATAATAAGCATGTTAGAAATGTCCTTGTTTTGAGCACTGATAGTGCCGCGTACATGCTAAAGGCTGGTAAAATCTTAAAAGCTACATTTCCAAATCTACTACATGTTACATGTCTGGCACATGGATTACATAGAGTCTGCGAGCACATACGATCTCAATATAAAAGTGTTGACGCCTTAATATACAACTTAAAAAAATATTTTTAAAGTCTCCACATAGAGTCCGCTTATTCAAACAAATTTGTCCATCCGTACCATTGCCTCCAAAACCTATTATAACTAGGTGGAGCACATGGCTTAATGCAGCTATATATATTATGCAGAAAATTTGGAATGTATTACAGAAGTAATTTCAAACTTAAATTCAAAAGAGTCGGCTGCAATAAGAGAAGCTAAAAGAGTACTCAAGCACAACAATTTGAGAAATGATCTGTTGTACATAAAATAAAGTTATGACATTTTACGTGACGCAATAATCAAATTACAAACATCCTGTTTATCCTTATTAGACTCTCTTCTAATACTTGACCAGGTGAGAAGTATTCTAAATTGGTGTGGATCTCAGACAGTGCAAATAAAACTTGAAAAAGTACTAGATAGAATTCCGGACTACGACATCATACGCAAATATGCTGATTTTATAGAAAAAAGTGATTACAGCCAAAACACCGTTTTCGAGTACTACAAATATGCTCCTGTTACTTCAACTGAGGTAGAACGCTCGTTTTCATCTTATAAATTCCTAGATCTACAATGAAAAAAGGAGTAATTTGAAAGGTGAAAATGTTGAAAAAATAATGACTATTTTCTTTTACTACAGGGAAGATGAAGAAAACATATTTAGTACAGATTTAGATTTCGACTTTGTTATTTTGAATGAAGATTAGTTACCTACTCTTAGCAATATTTGTTTTTAATTTTTAATGATAAGTTTCATATAGAAAATTTAAAAAAAAGTATTTAATGTTTTATTCTTTACTATTATACTAAAGTACAGTGGCGGTCAGCTAATTAGGGACACCGTTAATTTGTTTGTTTGTATGTATATCCAAAAGCCTGATTTCATTACTTTAACTTTGTTTCGTTAAGTGACAAATATTTATCGATAAGTCGATAAAACAGTAAGGTCAATCCCTCTGACAGTTTGATTTTTGCTATGAAGAATTCCGCTCTTTGATCATAACCAAAGAGCGGAATTCTTCATAGCAAAAATCAAACTGTCAGAGGGATTGACCTAACTGTTTTATCGACTTATCGATGTTACGGAATAATATCGCATTAGGTATCCATAATCAACTTAAAGGGTGGATCAACTTTTCGTTGTTGTTATTCTGTCCCGTAAGCCAGGAGACAACAGTGATAGAGTTCCTTAGAAAAATGGTTATAATATACACTACTAATACGCTTGGAAGAAAACCCATAAAAGAATGGGCTTGTAATTGCCACAAAAGCCGATGTTTGCTGGATTTATATACTTTAAAATCGTGGTTTTAAAGAGTGACCCAGGAGACGTCACCATGGCAACGAGCTACAAAGAAAAGCTAAAGAAACATTGTGTTGAAAGTCATTTAGTGAGTAAAACTCATTCGTCACAATGCTCAAAAAGTACGAGTTCAGACACATTCTATATAGATTTAATAATATTTTTAGTTTCGTGCAATATTCCATGGAAAAAGATTAACAATCCACAGTTTATAAAAAAAAAACAAAAATATATTTGTTGTTCCTGTACATCAAAATCACTTCCGGATGAATCATTGCTGAGAAAAGTATACTTAGATATAGTTTACCAACAAACAGTTCAAGACATACGCAAGAACCTGATAGGAAAATATATATGGATAACAGTCGACGAAACATTAAATAGGATGGGCAAAAGTGTCACTAATTTGATCGTAAGAGAACTAAAGAAAAAATCTTGTTGCAAATCTTACTTAATCGGAAGTATGTTAGAAATGTCCTTGTTTTGGGCACTGATAGTGCCGCGTACATGCTAAAGCTACATTTCCAAATCTACTACATGTTACATGTCTGGCACATGGATTACATAGAGTCTGCGAGCACATATGATCTCAATATAAAAGTGTTGATGCCTCAATATACAACGTAAATCCATCCGTACCATTACCTCCAAAACCTATTATAACTAGGTGGGGCACATGGCTTAATGCAGCTATATATTATGCAGAATATTTGGAATGTATTATAGAAGTAATTTCAAAATTAAATTCAAAAGAGTCGGCTGCATTAAGAGAAGCTAAAAGAGTACATAAGCACAATAATTTGAGAAATTGATCTGTTGTACATAAAAGAAAGTTATGGCATTTTACGTGACGCAATAATCAAATTACAAACATCCTGTTTATCCTTATTAGACTCTCTTCTAATACTTGACCAGGTGAGAAGTATTCTAAATTGGTGTGGATCTCAGACAGTGCAAATAAAACTTGAAAAAGTACTAGATAGAATTCCGGACTACGACATCATACGCAAATATGCTGATTTTATAGAAAAAGGTGATTACAGCCAAAACACCGTTATCGAGTACTACAAATATGCTCCTGTTACTTCAACTGAGATAGAACGCTCGTTTTCATCTTATAAATGGATCTACAATGAAAAAATTAGTAATTTGAAAGGTGACAATGTTGAAAAAATAATGACTATTTTCTTTTACTACAGGGAAGATGAAGAAAACATATTTAGTACAGATTTAGATTTCGACTTTGTTATTTTGAATGAAGATTAGTTACCTACTCTTAGCAATATTTGTTTTTAATTTTTATTTTCTGTTTTATTCTTTACTATTATACTAAAATACAGTGGCGGTCAGCTAATTAGGGACACCGTTAATTTGTTTGTATGTATATCCAAAAGCCTGATTTCATTACTTTAACTTTGTTTCGTTAAGTGACAAATATTTATCGATAAGTCGATAAAACAGTTAGGTCAATCCCTCTGACAGTTTGATTTTTGCTATGAAGAATTCCGCTCTTTGATCATAACTAGAGTTCAAATAATAGAAAGCAGCATTGCATATGCTTGATTCTAATTACATGTATTAAAACCTTTCACCAAGACATGCCATAAATAACAATTCATTATAGGCAGAGTTTGCATATTCCTGAAGGGAAAACAGATAAGTAACTTGAGATTTGCAGATGATATAGTGCTCATGACAGACAACCCAGCTAACCTACAGCAGATGATCTGCGAGCTGGCTGCAAAAAGTAAAGTGGTAGGCCTGAGCATAAACAGATCGAAAACTAAAGCAATGACTAACAGATCAGATACCCCTATCACACTCGAAGGTGAAAATGTTGAATATGTAACATCTTACATATATCTCGGACAACTTATCGCAGTCAAAGACCAAATTCATCAAGAAATAGATAGAAGAGTCACAAATTCATGGAAAAGATTTTGGTCACTGAAAAACATCTTAAAAAATAAACATTATTCCTTAACAGTTAAAAGAAAACTTTATAACACATGCATTTTACCAGTACTGACATATGGATGCGAAACATGGGCTTCCACACAGAAGAATGACCAAAAACTTGTCTCATGCCAAAGAAGCATGGAGAGAAGTATCCTTGGCTATACAAAAAGAGACAGGAAGCGAGCAGTAACCTTAGGAAAATTACAAAATGGGAAGATGTGGAGAAAAGGATCGGGACACTAAAATGGAGATGGACAGGCCACATGCTCAGAGAGAGGAGACCAAAGTGGACTGGAACTATAACGGAATGGACACCACACTACAACACAAAGAGGAGAAAAGATAGACAGCACAAGAGATGGTAGGACAACCTCAGAAAAATAGCCGGTCCTGTATGGCCCAAAATAGCACGGGACAGACAGGAATGGAAAAAGCTGGAGGAGGCCTTTGTGTCAAAAGGACAAGCTAGTGAGAGGACTGCTGTGCAAAATTAGATTTAGTTTTTATTACAGTTAAACATTTATTATATAATGCATGTAGATACTCTTTTTAGTAAATAAAGGCTTTGGATTGAATTGAATAAGCAGAGTATGTGCATGTAAAATCAGTGATTGATGAAAGATTGACATATTCAGTAGCCCTAATTTTTGATGGGTGGACTGATACAAATAGGAAAGGTGTGCTAAATTTTATTTAACAACCACAAACCACAATTTTTTTTAGAATCTATGCAACACCACTCCAATGCCAGACTATAGAATATTTGTGTTCTGAAATAAGCAATGGTGAAATGGCTTCTAACTTTGTGCATTGTCAAGCAGTATACCTGTCTAAAACAATGTCATGTTGGCCTAGTTCAGAGTCACCCTGCCTCTGAAGACAATTTTGTCAGCAATTGCTCCATGTGAGCTACAGTTTAAGCCACTGCCTCTCAATTGTGGTAGCAGAACTTGCACCAATGCACTTTTCCTTTTAAATATTTTTAAGTTTTAAATATTACCTGAATAATTTCTGCAAATATGTTTAAGTGTATTCAAAACTGTCGAGCCGCTATTTTTATTTTATAAATGTTATATGTCCATATTTGTCAATACTTGTCAGATTAATGTCAAAATTGATGGACAATTTGATAAAATAATATTGGACAGAAATATTGAAAGTGTCAGTCACTTTACAACCCTAGACCCGGATCAAGCCAACATCTAAGCGAGTTCTTTGCTATATCATATTTTACTACCTATATCTTTATTATTTGCTGGCGCTTGACGCCAACTGTCCAAGCGCAGCCGCACCCTGATCTGTGTTAATGCATAATTGATTCAGTTATTCACTTAGTGTATATTTAGTTTAACTTTAGATAAAATCACAGTAATGTAGATTCTCCAGTTTTATTTTAACTTGCTTGAGTGTTTGTCATGCCAAGGCTACTGTAAAACTGCAAAGTAGCTTATCAAATATTTATAAATAGTGGCCACACCAATTTAGGAATTATAACTACAAATAAAAAACTTATTCAAGTTAGTTATGTATTGGGGAGTAGTTTAAGACAAGTTTTAAACTTTATGTCTAGGTCCTAAGGCTGTAATTTCAACCAACCATATGTGGTTTATGTGGTTGATAAAATGCCTCTGCCTTGATAAGGGTTGATGCTATGCACTATGACTAAAAACTTGAACAAACACCTAGAATCAAAAAAGAGACATAATAAACACAAACTTAGTTACACAACTACTGAAAAGAAACTATTGATATACACAACAATACTCAAACCAATGGACACTACAACATTTCGACTCTAGGCCACAGCCAGCCCTTCCAATATCCCTATTGTTCAAATAATGCACAGCTCTATTTTGAAATAACAGCAATGCACTATGGTTTACAAACAGTTTGTACAATTATTATCAATACTATTGCAGTAGGAACTGTAGAAACTTCACACCAGATGATACATAACTAGAATTTACAGGGACCAGATCCAATTTGCACTGCAGCCCACAGCTTACAGGATATTTTTAAATGCCTTTTCAGCCTTAATGTCTGAGTAAGTACAGTGACTACCTTCTCAGGCATTAGGGCTGGAAAAACATTTGAAAAACATCTTGGAACTTGGAACTAAACATGAGAAAGGCGTGGGTACCAAAGGTGTAGGTACACCTACCTACTAAATACTAGAACATCTGCTTGTAGTTCTCAGACTGATAAGTGATAACAGATGAACATGGAATGGTTTATTTTTTGGAAATTGTTATTACTTTATAAATATAAAATCTTGATCTAAAAATACGTAGTACGTTGTACTATACAAAAACCTTTAAAAGATATAATGTTGTCACTACTTCACACAACATCAGGTTTTCAGTCTCTTTACGATCTATTAATTTATATTGCATGTTTACCTGTCCGTGTATATCTCCGCAAACTGTAACGGGCGTCTGAACCGGCTGGACATTCGGTTCTTCAAGTAACAGATCACACACAATATTGCACAATTCCCGCAAGTCGTCTTCAGGAAGGTATTTGCACCTCTTCGCGATTTCTACCCACTTGTCTACGTCAGTCATTTTTGTTAAAGATGAAACTTTTTGTAGAATAAAGAATTATGTCCTCCAACAGAGAACAAAAGCGTGGTGGTAAACTAAAATCAAAAAGCTTAAACGTCAGACAGATCAATGATAAAGAAAGAGTATGGATATGACATACCTACAGAATAAACGTGCCTACCTAAACTACCATAGCAAACATAAAATGGCGGAGTGTCACATGTTTAAGTGCTGCCCCGATTCGATAGTAATAATAAAGTTATCGATACACCAACCATATGGGTGGGAGGTTCTCATCTCGTCTGTTCTGTACGTTCAGTACTTCGCATGTCCTGTATAAAGATGCAGTAGCAGTGGGATACCTGAAGGGTTGCAAAACGTCGTCTTGAGCACAACCAGCACGGTAGGCCCTTTCCACCGTTAAGTAAAGGAAAGGTCGGAAATGGTCCCATAGAAAAGTTGGAGTGATCTGATGATGGAATCCATGAGTAAACAACGGAACTCCTCAAAAATTGCGGACATATTTTGCTATTTTCAACATTCGCATTCCAAAAGCTTTAGGCTAGGTTCACATGAACGCGTGGTTGACACGGCGCGCGGTACAACATTCTAACAAAGTAGTGCTATCGTATACATGACCGCGCGTGCCGCCATGCATCGCGGGCATGATCTTGACACGAGCCGCCTGTCATTACAACGCTTCGACCGCGCATTGGAGCGCGTTCGTGTCAACCTAGCTTCTTTATTTCGTAAAGTAGAACCGATGATGAAGACTAGAGATGAAGTATTTCACGGGTTCAGTAGGTAAATATAGTTCGAGTGAGTTAATGTAATTAAAAGTACAAAGCAACAAAAGTATAATTTCTTTAAAAGTTATTCCTTTCATAAAAAAGACTCATTAAGTTCTCTTAATGATAAAATACAAGAATCATAAAGAGCAACAAAAATAATTAACAATATTTTGTTTACTTTTGTTTTTATTCAAAACAGTGCTACAGCGTGAGAATGCCAGTAATCTTCAATAATCGTGTATTACCAGTCTTTAACTCCTGTATTTTATTACAAATATGACTTCTTATATTATCAGACCGTAACTAATATCCGCGCTTACCGGGATTTGAACCCAGGACCGTTGGCTTCGTGGGCAGGGTCACTATCAACAAAGGCTAACGTGTCGTCAAGTAAACAAATAAAAATATTTGGCACTGTCTTAAATGATTTTTAGTAGGTATAAAACTTTAGTCATTACTCATTCCGGAAAAAAATTAAACTTTCTCAGAATACTTTTTCCCAAAATCCTTAATAATAGTAATCCATGATGAAAAATGGTTCTTCGCTTTCTTTAGCACATTCCATGTACGTTCTATATGATACAATTATAAAAAATCTGTAATTTTAACATTAATTGTCATGATGAGAAATTTCCAAGTTATTTTCGATATTTTAAGAACAACCCTAGCGGTCAAATTCACCGGTTTGTTTACTTTCAAAATATAACTTATCTTGATCTATGGATTAATAATAATGTACTCCATACGTGAGTCCCCCAATAATGACAAAACTGACCAATAAAAACAATAACTTAAACTTACCGGTGAAAGGTTCAATAATTCTGATTTTTGCTGTTTCTTGAACCACATCCTAGCAAACTACACTTAGGAGACATTACGATGAAGTTTCTCTTTTAATCCATGTGTAACTTTTGGCAACATATTAACGGAAAACAAGATATTAATCATTTTTAAGTGGATTTGGCGCGGTTGACACATCAGATACTTATGACAAGCTAATTCAATATGGCTGACTAGGCACGTTAGGTACTTATTTGTATGCACGTCAAATTATAAATGTTGCCATTATTGCACTGGCTGACGTACTGTCTTCTCTTTTTACTTAGGTACATAGAACTAAGTTAAAAAGAGATAACAGTATTTTTGAGTGTTTGATGTCGGAATGCATAGTATTTTTATAACTAATTATTTGTATCTGTCAACGTGCCATATCCATTCTCTTCCTTTATCTATTAGACAGATAGACTTACTAGGCACAGATTGTAATAATTATTTCAATAGGTAGATAATAGTCATTCTGTTTGACATCTACCTAAAAAACGCCTTCATCTAAAATATAAACGACACTGTCGGAGCAACCGCACTACTCAACTTAACCAAGTTCAGTTGTGTTCTCAACTTCTCAACTTTAATTCATTTAATTTGGTTCTATCTACAACAACCAATTTAAGAACAACATGACCTTGGTTGCATGTTAAATGGTTGCTTCAACTTGTAGAATAGGTTTAAAAGTCCACATTCACGGTCAGTGGTCTTTCGTAGGATAGTTCGCAAAGTGCCATTCAAAGACTACTATTGTACACTGGTAACACTGCTCTTTTTTCTGTTGTTGCGATACGTGCTGCCATGATGGCAGCACGTATCGCAACAACAGATGGCAGCAACAGATGGCAGTGCCATCTTGTTCGTCTAGTACAAAGCTCAGCTATGCGTAGGCACGTGCTTATACTTAACCACATACGTAAGTTATTCGCTGACCCCTTTATTCATACAATATTTACAACATTTATATCCTCTTAGCCTGTTAGTGCAAAATGTGGTTACAGAAATATCGGTAAGTCTTTAGAGTTGTTGGTATTTCTGTAGCTCTGCCTACCCCACTCTGGGAATGAAGGCGTGATTTTATGTATGTATGTATTTACGACAGTATTTAAAGACCACTAATAGTTGATGCGTTGTTGGCACACATTAACTATTATAGGTTTAAACACTGTTAAAATATAATATGAAAAAGGGGTTAAAGGTTGATTTAGTGTAAATAATACAAAAAAGACATGCATTCCGACATCGAACACCAAAAAATAATGTTATCTCTTTTTAACTTAATTCTATGTTCCTAACTAAAAGAGATGACAGTACGTCAGCCAGTGCAATAATGGCAACATTTATAATTTGACGTTCTTACAAATACCAAACGTGCCTAGTCAGCCATGTTTAGTTAGGTTGTCATACGTATCTGATGTGTCAACCGTGCCGAATTCAGTTAAAAAATGATTAATATTTTGTTTTCCGTATTATATATTGCCAAAAGTTACACATGGATTGAAAGAGAAACTTTTACTTAGTCAGCCATGTTTAGTTAGCTTGCCATACAAATCTGATGTGTCAACCGTGCCGAATTCAGTTAAAAAATGATTAATATTTTGTTTTCCGTATTATATAGTTACACATGGATTGAAAGAGAAACTTTATCGTAATGTCTCTTAAGTGTAGTTTGCTAGGATGTGGAGCAAGAAACAGCAAAAACCAGAAATATTTAACATTTCACCGGTAAGTTTAAGTTTTTGTTAAACTATTGGTCAGCTTTGACATTATTGGGGGACTTACATACGAGTATGTAGTACATTATTATTATTCCATAGATCAAGATTAGTTAATAGTAGATTATACACCGAGGGGATAAAGCACAGTTTTATGTCACGGGCGCGATATTGAATCCTGAACGTAACGAAGGACTCCAGATTTAACTCCCGAGCGCAGCGAGGGTGTTACGAGTTAATTCCCGAGCGGAGCGAGGGAATTAAGAAGAGTCCTGAGCGCAGTGAGGGGTTCAAGCGCGCCCAAGACGAAAACAGCTTTATTCCCGAGGAGTGTACTCTACTTTTCTCACCTTTTGCGAGACAATAAAAAAGCGAGTCTACTAAAAACAGCGTTTTATTATAGTAAATTAAAATTAAAAGTGAAAATTGATATTTGAGACATTAGTCCAGTTGTGGAAAGACAATATTTATTTAAAACTGCAGTTATCACCAATGTATTTTATTGCAGCGTCTTACAATACTCGCGGCTTTTGTTTAATTTCAAATGTGTTCCATTCAGCTTGCCGTGGCCAGCTCGATTTTAGAAAATGTTCGATTTTCAAATTAGGTTCGACGCGGCGGTGGCGGCGGCGCCACCGCCGCGGTTGATCTTTTATTACGAAATTAGACTTTAAGGCTATTGTAATAAGAACTATGAAAAGTGAAAATATTACAACACAGCGAGTTATAATGAGATTCAGTACAACATTACACCCCGGCTAAAGCCAAGGGCTTTAATGTTTGCGTAAGGTTTGCATGATATGTAATTTGGCATTGTCGAGCAGGTGGTGTGAAAATATTATAATACGATTTGCATTTTATTTACAAAATTTTGAAAGTAAACCAACCGGTGAATTTGACAGTTAGGGTTGTTCATAAAGTCAGCAGTCAACATCAAAATATAACTACGCAAACGAAGACGTAAAGTCAATTATTTTAGTTTGCCGGGACAGCTTATATGAGAGATACGAGTTAATTTTTACACCTTATCCCATTGTAATGAAGCGAAAGTCTAAATATATCTTTGACGTCGACTGTACATAAATGTCCATAAAAATGCGACTTTGCGAATGAGTTTTTTTGGGAGTTTTTTGGGAGGCGGTGATCTGAGGCAGTTTTGGTAACTAGCGTGTATACCTATGGTACTTAAAGAGTGAAATTTTTGTAAATAGAGAAGTTGGTACCTATGAGTATCACAGGTTGGTAAGTAACGTAGTTGGTGATTAGAGAGTTTGTCACTATACAAACTTGGTACTTTGCCAAATTGGAGTTTTGCGCAGTTGGGAATATGCACTTAAAACAGATGAGGTTAACATTTTTATTTGCGTACTATTGTTAATCCTCATTACGTCTCTATCAGTATTTCCTCATTTTATTTCTTTTTCGATGTTAAAATAATTATTGAAAAGTGCACAAAAAAATGTGGGTAATTCAAAGCGGTTGAAACGAAGCGTCAGACGTCAGACGATTTGACCAATGGCGTCAGTCGAGTGTGACGTCAAAGTATATGTATATGTCACTGTCAAAAGCGCTTGTTCTGTTCGTAACGACCACAGAACAAAAACTAAAGGCATAGAAGGAGCGTTGAAATAAAAGGCAACATACAGGTAGCTGATATGCTCAGTCTTATTGGGATTCAACTACCAAAAAGAAACAGTTATATAGCTTCAGCTACGCTAAAATGTCATGGTCGTAGGTACACTGTTGCACATTGTTGCATGTTTAAACGTTTATGTGTGCAGATATGGTTTTGATCACAGACTAAGTAAATTCACACCAGGGCTGGAAAAAACAATAATATTTTGAAGTTTAATATAAATGTAACTTATTCTTTATTACCTCGTATCATCCAAACGGCTAGACGGAAATCAATTGGCGGATTTTAGGTGCCATTAATTATGATGCTTGAAAAAAATTTAAATAAGGTTCAAAATGGTACATAACAAATGTTTGTACATATCGTAGTTTAAAAAAGTTTAGTATTAAAAACACCATAGCCGACGCGTTCCTACGAATTTTACGAGATTTGTATTAACACATTTGCAATGGTTTTTTTAAATCTAAACTTTTTAAAGTAGGTACGATACGTACAAATATTTTTATATACCGTTTTGAACCTTATTTAATCAGCTAAAGGATTTAATAATAGCATTACTTGGTCAACTTTTTCAAGATTGGTTGTCAATTTTGGTGTATCATATTTGTAGGTAGTCGTATGAGATGTAAGTACAAATATGATATTTTATTTGCCGGTACTGTAGGTACCTACGCTGAATTGGCTAGTGAGTGTTTTTTCAGTTTTATTTTAAACCATGACTAAAACTAACGAAAGCGTTTGAATGGGGACATGAGCTTAGGGAGAGCACTGCATCAAGTTTGAGTCTGCGCAATTTGTTAACGTAATGCTGGCACTCCACTTAGCGGTACTTGCCCAAATACTCGTGTTGCATATTTTTCCTTCCTACTGCAAATGAAGAGGGGCAACGACGCAACGCGTACACGCATCCCCAAGTGGAGTGCCACCATAGCAGTCATCTCCAAATATTTTGAGCACATCCGACTATATTTCGACCAAGACCAATTTGGTCGTGAAATAGCTTCTACCTAACTTTGCTTCATATTATTTTCGTCAAGGAATCTAAAATAAACCATATTTCGAGTATTATAATTTACCTATTGCCTTAAAAAATAATACATTAAACTTCGCAACTGATTTATCGATACTGCAGCTGCATTCAAACAACACACGCCATTTTGCTGTTTATGGTTCTTCACTTTTACCTAAAACACCACATAATATATTGTTGTTAAAATAAATTCTGAAAAATATGAAGTCGCAACGGCAGCCTGCGAATGATAAACAATACACAGGAATAAAAAACATGACATCCGTTTGACACCTAGGTTGGCCTACTTCAATACTATTGTACCATACTACTACTACTGGTTAAGAGATTTTTGATTTGGCAGGCTAATTTACGACCATGGTGACATGATGGTCGCCAGTTGATTGATTAGTTGGTTACTAGGGTGATCGAACCAGTAATGGACAAGGTAGACGATAAAGGTTATTCATTTGTTTTGCAACAATCAATATATAACCTTATGATCTTTGAATTAAGAGTAGTGTCCATTATTGGTGCCTGTCAGCTTAAAGTGTCCAACACTGGTGCCATTACCCTAGGTGTGTACGGCTAGTTTTAGCAAGAACTGGACACTATAATCTTTCCTTTTTTAACTTATTGAACATTCATATTGACACTTTCGAGACAAGTATAGATCTAGCGCTTTTGTTTTAAGGCTACTTCTATGCCTTTAGTTCTTATTCTATGACAAGAATTCAACAATATTGGGTTACAATTGTTGTTAAGTCGTAATAGACTTTGACGTCACGCGCCACGGCGCGAGAATGAAATTTTTAAAAATTAATTACGTATTAAAACGAAATAAGCTATCATAAAAAAACAGTGCATATTCCCTATTTTTTATATGCGTGCGTTGGCGGGCGTGTCTCACTACGCGATTTACGTTCGTCACTACAAGTACATACCGGTTACCCTATCCCGGATCCCGGGTACTATTCAGTGGCTGCCACGCTGCGCATCGGATTGCAGGTGCACGCTACTTCGCCCGTACACGCTTACGTAAATCGACTAAATCGTAAACATATAGCAAGTGAACGTGCCGCATTCGTCTGTTTGTGTATTGCGTTGTTTCTGATAATTATTTATTCATGTCTTTTGTAAATTAAACTCAATCAGTATTATTCATTTTTCATTATCCATCTTCTGTTACCTACTATTACAAATAACCTTGGTGCTAGCTCCTAGACTACAATGCCCACCACGCCGTACTATCCCTATTTTTCTATCCGTTGTACGTTGCATGGTAACGTAACGCATTCGTTGCATTATTTTATTTTATTATACATATTCAAATGTTCAAAAATAAAGCAACAAGATTTTGCAATATGGCCTGGCCGTCTGGGTGTATTCAATTCGTCCAAATTGTAAGATTGTATTCAGACAACACGCTGACCTAGATGCGAGTGACCCTGCCTCCGAAGCCAGCGGTCCTGGGGCCAAACCCCGGTAAGGGCAAATATTTGTGTGATGAACTGATGAGCGCGAATATTTGTTCTCAAGTCTTGTATGTTTTCTAGGTATTTAAGTATGTATTTCTGTATATAGCATGTTTATCGTTGTCTAGTACCCATAGTACAAGTATAGAGCTGTTTAGGACTAGTTCAATTCGTGTGAGACTGTCCCCTGATATTCATGATTTTAGAGATAAATAATGAAATAATGTATATACTGTATGAATAATATTACTTATATTTATTGCTTTCTTTACGAAATGCAAGACATAAATGGGCAATATTATTTCTACTTTTAGTCGTTGACAGCGCTCACTATCGGCGACGCAGCGAGTGAGCCAATTCATTTTCACCGTTCGTACACAGCCGTAACGTTCCGTTTGGCTTGCGCTGGAGTTAACGACGTCAGAGGGGCATAATGTTTACGGTCATTGCCCATGGTCCACCTAATTAGTTCACCTGGAAATTCCAGCACAAGGTAACTGAGTCGACGGAGCTCCTACTTCTGAGGTATTTTGGCCCTATTAATTTTAACCAGTTCAGTCTCCTTAATCCACAGAGGTGAACTAATTAGGTGGACCACGGGCAATAACCTAAGAATTGATTATGCTAAGAAAAAAGCGGCTTTTGTAAAGATCAAAGGAGTGTGCCTTCTGTACTTGTACTATTATCTATTCTGTGGCGTTGGCACTTGGCAAATTTGGTACTATGGTACGAAGGGCTATTTTTACACGTATACGCCGGTCACGCCGGCGCCGCCGATCTTGTTTTGACCAAACGCTGCCGCCGGCCTTTTAACCATCGCATCGGCGCACAATGTCTAAGTGTCCCACGATTTTGCCACATGCAGGGAAATTACCTTAAATACTGTAGATAGAGAAATTTACTGAAAGACGACATCATTTTTATTTTAAAAACAATACGAACTGCATTCAAAGAATTTTAAATAATCGCCTGTCTGAACCGGGAATCAAACCCATTAAATGTGGAAAAAAAACTGTATTTTACTGTTCCGATCAAAAGGCTCGATATTATTTAAAATCGATTTCGTCGGTCAAACTGCAATACCGCGTACCTAACTAACAAATTCAATAAGTTACAAAGTTTGCCTCACTGACTTACTTGTTAACCCTTTTCCAGGCAGAGGCTCTATATTGAACACATAGGTGTTGTTACAATTTCAACCTTAGTGGGTACCTTAACTTAGGGTTCAAAATTTAATTGAATTTACGTGAAATGTTACTTGCTCTGAAATAAATTCCCATTATGTAAATAACTTGGTATCTATTGGATTCTAATTTAAACCATCTATTTGGGTCCGGCCTGGAAAAGGGTTAAGGAGTATCTTGCAACTTATTCAATTTGTTAGTTACGTATTATTGCAGTTTCATCGACGATTTGAAAACTAAAATTATTTCACTTATTGCACTCTTGTTTTCATTCACATACCGTCCATGCTAGTGCGTCTATCTCTTTTATTAACAGTATAAGTTATTATAGTCTCCACTACAGTTGTATCAAGTTGACGCTGAAAAATCATTTTAATAATGAATAACACAAAAAACGTTTACACAAGAGTTTATTTTAAAATTAAAATAAAAAACATCAAAGTACATTTGTTTCATGTAACGTTATGTTATTCTTAAAAGTGCCGTTAATATGCTGCTGTGCATATGTTAAACATAACAGTAATTATCATTCAAACTATGGACTATATACTTAAACCTAAAAGCAGTTTTAGGTGCTTGAGTACTAAGCACCTACTAGCGACCTGCCCCCGCCTTTATCTGGTTTTACGAAATAAAAAAAATCTTTATTATTATTAGTAGTGGTAAAGTAGCTTCCTATTAGTGCAAGTTATTTTTAAATTGGTTATGTTTTTCCAGAGATTATCATCTCCAATATACAAACACAACATTTTACCTTTTATATTATTAGTATAGATAGGGTATGGATTGATTAGTCCATTCCAAAATTAACTTAAAAAATGCACTAGCAAACTCTTGTTTACAAATGTGTGTGTAGAGAAAAATAACGTTACGTACCAATAACACCATAAATTTAACCACTTAACAGGCGATTAGAGCGTTAACAGTTGTCAAAACATTGATTAAATGCTATAGCCGGGTTTCCACAGTAAGTCGGCCCTTACATCAAATGGGCTCGGGGATTTTTTTGTCAGTACCTCTTGTAATGAAGAATATTTTAGCAGAGTATGAACATCCTACTTGTAATAATTTTTGAGTTATGATTTTTTCAAGTTTTTTTTTAATGTTTGTTTTTTTGGACGTGTTCAAGCGATTTGTTTCAAATTTTGAAATGACGTTCTTTAGATAGTTTTGCATCGCCACCCAATAAACTAATACTAGTTATCGTAAAAAATATTTTTTTTTTTTTTTTATGTGGTTGTGAAGTAGTGACACCCCTAGATTTTTTTCTCGATATAGGCCATACATTGGCCTACTACTTGCCTAAATATCAAACATTTCCATTCCATTGCGGTACTTCCTACAAAAAATCAGCAGAATGTGAGACCTAGTTGTGTATTCAATCGGTGTTTTTCAATGTAGTATTCAAACTCTTCGATTATGTTTGAGTTTTCTTATCAGTTTGTTTTGCCAGAAGTGTACAAATGTTATGTTCGTTATTTTAAATAATTAAATAATTGATATTAACATTGATTTTATTTGATATATATTTATTTTCATGAAATAAACGAACGTTTTATTATTATTTTTATGAAACGGATTCATTGCAGTTAAATATTATCAAATTACGCTAATTAAAATCATAAATGGCAGATAAATAATGCGATAAACATATTGCATCACGATGACATTAGCATTTTATTCTTAAATACGACTAACTGATAAGAAAACTCAAACATAAAAAGAGTTTGAATACTACATTGAAAAACACCGATTGAATACACAACGTGGTCTCACATTCTGCTGATTTTTTGTAGCAAGTACCGCCTGGAAAATTTTGATATTTAGGCAAGTAGTAGGCCAATGTATGGCCTATATTGAGAAAAAAATCTAGGGGTGTCACTACGTCACAACCACATAAAAAAAAAGTTTATTTTTAAATTGTTTTTTTTTATACGATAACTAGTGTTCGTTTTTTTGGTGGCGATGCAAATCTAACTAAAGAACGTCATTTCAAAATTTTAAGCAAATCGCTTGAATCCATCAAAAAAAAAACTTGAAAAAATCATAACTCAAAAACTATTACAAGTAGGATGTTCATACTCGGCAAAAATATTCTTCATTACAAGAGGTACTGACAAAAAAATCCCTTAGCCCATTTGATGTAAGGGCCGACTTACTATGGAAACCCGGCTATAGCCTTTAACATCGTATGGTGAAATTGGTACTAATGAAAACTTCTGAAAACTAATTTAAAAATTGGTGCATCAGAAAGTGTATTTCATTAGAATAGTATGCATAATACTATGTTAGTTTATCTTTAATGCGACTGCTTCCTTAAAATATATTTGTTAAATATCTTATTTAGGATCCCGTCCTGCAGAATTTCAGATCTCCTAAGAGCCCTCCCAGGTTGTGTTACCGAACTGAGCCACTAGCCAAGATGCAAACGCTCCTAACGTTTTTCTTTTCTATCACTCAAAATGTATGAGATGACATTCTCGTGCGTTTCGATAAACCATGTGGTCTAATGTCATCCCATAGATTTTGAGCGATAGAAAAGAAAAACGCCAGGAGCGTTTGCATCTTGGCTAGCACCTCTGATTAACATTGGAGCCAAAGAATGGGTCCAGGGAATACCCGAAAACCTGCAGGCTACTTCGTGGGGCAGAAAACTAATATCACTACAAAGTCCGAAATTGCCAAGGTATCATTACATCACAGAATGCTATTTTTGAGATATAGTGACTAGCCATAAATGTATTTGACGAAAATAAGTACCTATTGTCGATGGCTCAGAAATATATGCAGATGATTAATATACTAAATAGTCACTACTAACAGCTTTTTATGACACCAATCACAATCGAAAACAACAAATGTCTCATCGGTTAACAAAGTTAATACTTATTCATTACAAGGATTAGGTACTCTATCCAAAACATAATTTAACAAAACAATATGATATCGATACGAAGATTGTAGCATAATGTTACATTATGTTAATTAACTTTCAGTTAGTCTAAAATTTAGATAAGTATATAAAAAAACACTTAAAACATGAGAGAGTACCAAAGTCATCACAGATTAGGAGAATTTCGTTAATGTTAGATCAGAATGCAACAATCTTACATACAAAAGGTGTACCCTTGTTTTGTCGACAACCTTTTCATCGAATATTATTTCATCGACAACGATTCATCGAAACTTTAGTACTAGTAATATTGTTTGGCGTAATTTTATTTCAACTACTATTTATTTAAATTTATCTTACTACGTGGAAATACTAATCAACGAATACTACTTAATCGCTGATTTGTTACAAATTATCTTAATTGGTACAGCTACAAAACATTGCAATTCATTTCTTCGAAGTATTACTTTAATACAATTTTATATGTCCTATGAAGCTTTCAAAGTAGGTTAGGTTAGAACTGCGACCCCCCAGAAAACGAACTCTTTACAGAAGTGGGTTAGGTAAGTTTAGAACTGCGACCCCCAAGAAAACGAACTGTTGACAGAAGTGGGTTAGGTTCGGTTAGAACTGCGACCCCCAAGAAAATGAACTGTTGACAGAAGTGGGTTAGGTTACGTTAGAACTGCGACCCCCAAGAAAATGAACTGTTGACAGATAGCATGACACATTACTATTATTAAATTATATCAATGGTCAATCATAACACACATAGCTATAATCGCGTAGAGTGAGTGATTGCGCTTAGTTTTGATAGCAAAATATTACCAATTGAAATAATTTTATGCGGAATAAATATTATTACAAGTAAAAAAATCAAATAATTAAACCCGAAATGATTAGTCATGACATGAATTTGATTGAAATAAGTCAACTACCAATTAAAAGACCTCGTTTCAAATTACCTAGTATTGAGTCCTCGACGCAATGACTTGTCGATGAAATGAAAATACTTGAAACGTTGTCTTTGAAATAATATTCGATTAAAAGTTTGTCGGCAATTCAATGGTAAACCCATACAAAACTGTATTTGAACATCAAATCAAAATACATTAATAATGTACTATAAAAAATACATCAATCTTTTCTTTCCGACTACCATCACGCAAGATGCTGTGTCGTAACGTAATGATAAAATACAACATCTAATGCTGCCAGTACCTACTTTACTAAATTAGAAATGCAATGGCTTTGGCTAATAAACTATTACAAATTAATTTTCACTCGAGGCAGTTAGGTTACACAAATAATATTTTAATCATATTTATATAAACATAATAGCGCTGGCTTGTCACGTATATAAAAATGGGTAGAAACAACTATAGTAGGCGTTTTAAATACGTTCCTTTATAATATTAAATAAAAGAAATATTCCCCTTCCCTACTCTTTCTCACCCTGTAGGTCAGATTCTGAATCCTAATAGAACAGGTGTCAACTTTTTGATATCCAAAAAGACCCTGTACTATTGCTGACAGCGGTTATTATTACGTGATTAGTGACAAACAGTAGATGTAAAAACATCTATTAAAGTTAGATTAGTTCCAACAGATAAATATGCGGCGAAACATGCGGCGTAGACAAAACCCTACTACCTATGTAATATTACTTTACGGTTTGTGAGCATTCTGCATCTTCTATGAGGGAAATACTCTAGGAATAAAAAAACCGTTTATTTGATCTAAATAGACCTCATATGAGGCGACATATTTCACTTGGTTCCGATAGGGTTGACAGAAATAAATGTATTTTCTTTAAACATGACAGATTAATTACGTACCATTTTTTTTGTCCGTGAAATTGCATCTACTTTCAATCCTATTCGTTTGTGCACCTTATCTAGGGACACACTGTATATCTATATCTAATTTGATAGCGCGTTTAAATTAAGTTTGGTAATATATTGGGTTCATGAGCTTATTGATACTTAAATAAGCCGTAAACGTCGTTCATAAAGATTTTTTAGTTAATAAAATAACCTTTTTAAACGTTAAATAAACATGGAGGAACTTTGATTACAAGAGCGTTTATGTTCGGAAGTGTTTATCCTAGTCTAAACCTCTCTTGATCGAGTTACCTTAAACGCAAGATGCCAATAAAGGCGTTATACCTAAACATGATATTTGCCTAAAAAGCTGTTTGCCCTAAACTAGGGATGCCTATGTAGCGGCATGCCTGAAATGTAAAATTGACTAAGAAGCAGATTGTCTAAATTTAATTTACCTGTAAAGCAGGTTGCCCTGAATACAAGATGACTTAAAACGCTGATTGCCCTAAATGAGAGATGCCGAAGAAGCAGCATGACTGAAATGTGAATTGACTAAGAAGCAGATTGCCTGAAATACAAGTTGAATGAGATCGGTATGTTTAATATGAACATAGACTGGAAAATTGTTAGCGAAGAAGAGAATAACGGCGAAGAAGACTGGTATAATAGCCCCGATGTTGTGGACAATGATGGCACCAGTTTTTGGTTCAACCCTTTTGGGCGTTGCAGGAAGACGAGGGTAGTTGTGGTGTTATTTGCTTTGTAGGCATTTAACCACTTAGGCATTTTGAAGTGTAGGCGTTTTACCACTTAGACATTTTGCTTTGTACGCATTTTACCATATAGGCATCCTGCTTAGTAGGCATCGACTTTAGGTAATCTGCTTCATAGTCAATTTTACATTTCAGGCATTCTGCTTCATAGGCATCCCTCGTTTAGGACAAACAGCTTTTTAGGCAAATCTCATGTTTAGGTATAACGACTTCATTGGCATCTTGCGTTTAAGGTAACTCGATCAAGAGGGGTCTAAACATGGTTTTATTAAGTAGAAAAACGAGGGCTATTGCCATTGGTAGACGACTATTTTATTTAATTTTGCGTTGGCCTGTAATGAAGAATTTCCGGTGCTGTTTTTGCAACAGCAAGGGGAACATTTTCAACATGTCGGATAAAAGCAATATCAGGTTAGATAACATTTTATCATGTGCCAGTTTCACACTTGATTGTTAATGTTGTCCTGAACCCGTGGAGCGCCCTATGAACACCGTGCCTACCGGCTCGGATGGATACGATAAGTCTTGTATAAAATAGTTTGTTTTATGGCCTTGTTGTACAATCTACTATTTTTAACCTTTTCACCGCCACGGCCGCCTGCTTCTTTTTGTGTCCCTGAAGCCAACGATGGCATATGCCGCCACCACGCCGATACAAAATGTATGGAGCGTACCGAGCGCCCGGCGTCCCTGGCACGATCCGATGGCGTTATTTGCTGGTTAAAGGGTTTTAAGTATTTTATGCTTGTGATATGATATTTAGGGCACACCTAAAATATCACCCAACGTTTTTTGATCGCGGCAACTTCCACAAGTATAAAGGAATGTTAAGCTAAATGTTGACAATCGCTGAATGCTAGTCTAAAGACAAAATTCTACATAAGACTCGCTAGGGGTGTCCAAACACGCATTGGTAGAGCAAACCAACGCTGCACCCATAGAACTCCTCAGGGGAGTTCACTCATCTTTATACCGTCGACTCCCCTGGGGGGTTCAGGGCTGTAATAAAAGCTAAACATTTAATCATTCATTTTCAGTTTTCAGCAGTTTTTACAATTTTAACAAATTGGCTGTGTTACTGTAAATCAAACCATTTTGTATAGACAGGATAAAAGCTATTTCGACTTGTTTATGTGGCTTATTTTCTTTCATTTTGCATCGATTAAATTGCCACTGTGCGAATCAACATATAGGTTGTCATGTGCTCATCGGACACTGTATGCTAACTATAATCATATATTTTCAAATTAATCACTTTACCTTTACTGCAGCGTCTCTAATACAGAATAAATTTGTCGTAAATTCACAACTACTTCACCAATTTCTAAAATAATTGCTCCATTCAATAACATTTCAATATGTTTACAAGTAAAGTTCACATTTAGATGAGTTTCTGGCACTCAAAGTGTTAAAAAAGCAAAAGAAAATAGAATAGAAATAGATGAAGGAGCTTTACATAAAGTAAATGATAATTCAAAGTTTATCAAATTGATTAACGGCCGAACGCTATATTCAAACCGCGGACAGATAGCCTTACTTCGGATTAAAATTTGATACATTTTGTATGGACAAATGTCAAATTTCAACCCGAAGTAAGCCTTATCTATCCGCGGTTTGAATATAGGGTTCGGCAGTAAGACAACATCATACGCATTAAGAAATTTCTACCTGCGTTCTCGAGACTGGAATTGAATTAGCTATTTATTTACCAGATTAAATGCATTTTATAGCAAACTAGATCTAAAACCACTCGCCTAAATGTAATTTTTGCTTATTACAATGCAATGCATTTAATAATTAAATCAAGTGTTATCGTTATCTCGTAGATACTGTAACTGGTCTTAAAACATCCGTAAAAAATACAAATTGGATATGGGAAGTACATTATTGTGTTATTGCAAAGTCGACAGTTTCTGCAAATATACACTAAGCGTCACACAAGGCCGGTTTGGATGATCAGCAAGTCCCGTTAACACCCAAGCCGGTCCAAATCTTCGCAACGACAACGCTAACACAACAACAGCTTCTTCTTCTAAAACGCTCCATATAACACATTTCGAGCAAAGATCGCCACCCAGTATCGCTGATAATTTTCAATCAAAAATCCAAAAACCTTCCTAGAATCCCTGGTATCACCAACTTTTTCTAACATTTTTTTTACACTATTTACCGGTACAATAATAATAACAAGTATTAACAATTTTTTAAATTATTTTTCACCTTGGGCTCAGGAAGATATTAACCCTCAACTACTTTGACAAAGCAAAATAAGCATAGCTAAAGAAACAAAAGGTACGCAAAGTTTTGGTCGTTTTCCTTTAAAACTGTAATGATATCAAAAATACACATCCATAAAAGCACACTTACTGAACCAGTGCATTGATAAGCATCGATTGATCGAACATTGTAATCAAATAAAATGCCTGTACAAGTAGTCAGTAGCAGTGCTATCTTAGCCAACATTGGGCTCGTATCTAATGATGATGATAATGATAATGAATATTGAGGTAAAGAGTTTCCTTACAAGTTATTGATCGGATCTTGCGAATGGTTGAACCTATTGAGCTCCGAGGTATGGGTGCACGACTGCCCGCTTCACAACAGGGGGTGACACTGCAGTTGGGTTACGTTCACTCGGCGCTCCTCCCGGGTAGGCCTATGGCAGTTGATTGCCGCTCGGCTCTCGGCTCGAACGCAAGCCGCATCGCGCCACAGAATAACTAATACCTATTACTGTCGCGCGTGTTACGTCTTATTTAATCATTATTTTCTGTGAGTTTGTTGTGTTGACGAGTGTTTAAATAAAATAAAGAAAAATAAAACCCATTTTTTTATTTTATTTCCGGTAATAATTGAAAGCGAGCTATTTGGTTGTATGTAAACATTTTTTTTTAATATCACATAAATACTCTGTAACTGTAGTAGGTACATAATGAGAACGAGATTGTTATACATACATAATATTTATTATTAGAGATGGGCCGAATACGAATATTCAACCGAATATTTGGTTCAGCGAATATTCGGTTGCGCCGAATCGCTAGAAACAGGTTTTGACAGGTCCGCTTTAATAAAGCTTACTTAATTAGAACAAAACTGGTTTTTCTTACTAAAACTACGGTTTTTTTTTTAAACAATTGTTTTTATATTTTGACACATAGGGGAAATGGTTGCCCCACATTTTGAAAATGTTATTTTTTCCGAAAATATAATAATAAATCAACAGAATATTATTTGTAATTACTTCATTGTAATGAGAGATTGATAAAAAAAACATATATTTTAAAAACGAATTGTATCCCGAGTACTAGTGGCGAGGATAGATAGCCTCTAATATGGGCTAGATGCCCCGATGCTTTTATCACTATGAGGATAGTCGCCTTTTGGGATTAATTAAGAACAAATATAATTAATGCGTTTTATTTTAATTTCCTTAAAAGGCATACAACACTTGCGTTTAAAATATAACAAAAAAATACTTTTTAAGTTGTCAATAGCACATATCATAACACAGCACTTTGATTTGTACACAACAATTAAAAAAAAAAAAACAGAAAAAACACTTCTTAAATTTACATGGTTTGTTGCAATTGTTACCATAAATAGTACAATCCTCCTGTAACCAATGCTTGCACACTTGCATGGCGTCGAGGCATCTATCCTTTACGCTCGTTTTTTACGTTAAATATCCGGTAATGTAATCAAACTATTCGGCCGAATACGAACATTGAAAATTTGCCGAATATTTACCGAATATTCGGTCCATCTCTAATACATATAATGTCGGTTATCAGGTTATCATGTTTCTTGAGTCTTTTTACGTCCTTAGGTACTTCTTCACTAAAGTAGTTCATTGAATAAATACACTTTATTATCTTTATTGATTTATTTTAATATTAATATCGGGAACTCTGAGCTCTTGCTGCCAAACCGGTGTCGAGTCAGCGGTGCCTAACGGAATATAAACGCTCATTGGAAACGATAAGTCTCAATTTAATCGCGTGCAAACAGAGAAACTGGGCAAATTGTTATACCTAAACTGGGCTTTTGTTTAAGAGCGAGTCTTCTGTACGCTCTATTAGTTATTCTGTGCCCCTGATACATCGGAGCTCGCGCGCGAATTCTACATTAAAAGTATAATAAATTCAATTTGGTGCATTCCTAACACCTTCTGATTTCGCATTCATTGTGTTTTAATTAGACTTGTAACGTCTTTAGAGCCACTTAAAACAACTCAAATCATTGCGCTTTGCGCTTGTGGAAAGAATCATAACAATAACGGTTGCTTTAAACTATAACTGAGACTCGACTACATCACGTGCGTTATTTGTGCATGTTATAAATAATTTTGTATTAACTTTATTAACGAAACTCGGTTTTGGGTGATGTGTACAATTTTCCATAAGTTGTTTTTGAGCCTGTTGCTATACGTTTTGATTTTATTTGAAGTGTCCCAAGACGAAGGCGTCGATTACCTTCGGCACGTGTTCGTCGATGCCGATTATGTCGAGGACACCTTCGTGGCTGCCGTCGGTTGTAGCTACGCGGTGGGACGCCAGTGACATCACTATCAACCTGCAAACAATATGGGAGTTAATAAAAGCCTACTTACGGTTTTAAGACACGAATAATAAAAAAACATAGTTGTGATCCATTGACACTGTCAATGATTTTAATCATCTAAACGAACAATGTTAATTCTAATTATACATACATAAATCACGCCTGTTTCCCAGAGGGGTAGGCAGAGACCACTTCTTTCCACCTGCTACGATCCTGACAAAGCTCTTTCGCTTCTTCCACATTCATACATCGAGTCATGCATGCACGTCAGTTTCGGGTACTTAAGATTCGGCCCTTTTCCAGTATTTCCCCGATTTGATTCAAAAAAGTACGCCTAGGGCGCCCCCTTACGACCCTTCCACTCACTTTAGCACTGTAAATTTCTTTCGTCAATCTTTTTTCATCCATCCTTTCCAAATGACCGAACTATCGAAGCATGCCCTTTTCAATTTTAGTCACTACATCTTCTTTCAGACCACACTTCTCTCTGATGTTTTCATTCCTTACTCTATCACACAGTTTCACACCACACATACTACGCAAAGAGCGCATTTCTACTGCATTTATGCGACTTTCATGCTTATCCTGCCACACCCAACATTCACTACCATACATCAGAGTAGTAATTCTAATTAATAATTCAATAAGGTTGAATTGAAATCAAATGTCTGATTCGTAATACGGAGGCGAGGCGAGAAGAGAATTGGATTGTTGTCGATTGGAGGTGAGTTACTCAGAAACACTAATTACAAAACTTTGAAAGCTTTAGCAGTTATAACGTGATCAAAAGAAAGGGCCAGGACTGACTTAACATCGAACTTCGATTTGGGGAGTAAAGCCCTGGCTCAGCGTGATCCTCTTTCTGTGACACTCGAATTTGCTTCTGTTTATTAAGAGGATTGTGAAGTGATGCTTAAATCGCGAAGCTTTCAAAAACAATCCAAATTAAGCACCGGGCGATAACGTTTCTCATCTCATCTGATATTCACAATTTTCAAATATTTTGAAATTTTCATGAAAAACTAGATATGTAATTTTCCGTTTTCTTCTTAATCCTGTCCAATAAATATTTTCTTGAAACAACAAATTTCAAAAATCGGACATGTCGGACAACGTTTAATGGGAGAAAAACGTTATCGCTTGTTATGGTTTTTTTTTATTGTTTTAAAGCGTGCATAAAAAGTAAACATTACAAATTAACCCACTCACTGGGTTCTGAGTTCACTGGGTTCCTATAACGAAACGTCTCGTTACAATTTGGAAATTTTTGCTGCATCCAAAATGTATCACATTTTAACAAGACGTTTAAATATAGGAACCCAAGGTTAATTATATTTTCAACCATATGCTATATTTTCAACGGCCATAATATTTTGTATAAGTAAAAAATATGACAACCTTGTTGTAATTTAAACTAAGTCGTTTAAAATATAGTGTTCCTCTATTAGTGTTCTTTTACCTAAAATGCTTTTCGTAAAAATTGTGACTTCTACATAAAAGTGAACATTAAATTAATGATCAAGTTTATAAATGATTATTATGACCTTGCTAAAACTTTAAAAGTATGAATGAATACGAAGTAATAATGCTAAATTGGTCTGTTACTATGAGTGCGAAATGTAAAATATCAAGACCATAAGTCCCACATTAATCAATTGTATCCTAAAACAAACGTTCTTGCAAATCCAAACTACTTAAGCTAGAGCGTTTATTTTCAGAGTTTACATTAGTTTTGTAAGTATATATTTAAATTAAGTATATATAATCTTGCAATACAGCTTGGCGCGAAATGTTTTAGACACCTCTAGCCAGTGCAATTATCCATAACCACAGTATGAATATTGCTAAAGCAGTAAAGAAGCTTACTTTTTAAGATAAATCAGATGTTTTAAAAAATATATACATAGTTAAGGGCTATAGTTAAAACAAGACTTAATTAATTCCTTTGTGTAACGAGAGTTACCCATATAGTTTGTATGACTAACTTACGTTACACAAAAGATGCGATCGTGATTGTTGTTTTCATTTAACCTATATTTTTTTTGAAAACGACCCAATAAATGAAATATCCCGGTTAGTTAGTCAAAAATCGATATCAGGTGTGGTTTGCGACAACGAATCTGATAACAGCTAAAGAAAAAATTGCGTCCATCTTAAACTTTTTAGTTATTCAACGGATTGCTTTCGAAATCGATATCTGGGATCTGTGTGATCTCTGACAAAGAATCCGTTGACAGAATGAGAAATAATAGCCACCATCTTGAACTTTTTAGTTATTCGACTAATTGCTTCCGAAATCTATATCTGGGGATCTCTGTGGTCTACAACAAGGAATCCGTTGACAGAATGGGGAAAAGTAGCCGCCGTCTAGAACTAAGTTATTCGACTGACTGCATCCAAAATCGATATCTGGGGGTGTGGTCTCCGACAACGAATACGTTGACAGCATGAGAAAACGAAGCCGCCATTTTGAACCTTTTTAGTTTCTCAACCGATTGCTTTAAAAGTCGATGAATAGGGATCTAATCTGGTCTCCGATAGCGAATTCGTTAACATAATCGGTAAAAGTAGCCCCTGCCAACAAAGTTAGCTAATAAAAAAACATAACTTTAGCATTTTAATAAGTCTCTTTACCACATTATCAAATAAAACTGAAGCTTAAACAAACCTAATTTATTTATTGGATGCTTTTTAACCTTAACTACAAATTACTCACTGAAGAATACTTTCGCCTGCTAGGACATGTTCAGAAAGATTTATCGTTAAATATACTTTAAATCTCATTCTAATGAATAGCTTATAAACCATAGGACAACATGGACTTGGTACGATGAAACTGATTTTGTTCATTTCTTTATAGATTAATTCAGCAACTTTGCATTTTGTTTATTTTGAAAACAACAGCGAAACATGTGGAACATTTTTTTTAACATAATTGTGGGACAAAATCGTCCGGTGGTACAACTAGTAAACTTTGGTTAATAATCTTATCATCACACATGCTCAGAAAGGGTGTTATATCACGCAGGCGTATTGGGCAGTTATAGCCTATTTACCTCCCGAGGGAGTTATGGGTTTAGTTTTAAAATATAAAACCCACTATCGTATGTCATTTCAGGTTATGGAAATTTAAAAACAACCAAGATTTATTTCCTAATTTCATAACTTGGTTACAAACCAATTTTACTGTATGTATTAAGTTTTTAAAACTTATACGATTTAACTGCATTAATTTTATATTTTACTATTATTTCAGCGACTTTTGCAATTATTTTCATTTAATTGTAAATAAAAACCGGTACATAACTGGCAGTATGGCCGGTCAAGTTTGAAAACTAATAGTAGTTCTTAACATTATCTGTGAAAGAATATATTGAAAACCAAGTTGAGTTGATATGTTGACAATCTCTTTTAGCGAGTCGAGTGCAATAAATTTTTTAATTGTGGTTTTTTTTAATAGACAATTTATTTTCCTTGCAAATGTGATGAAAAAAATTGTGTGTATCACTGGTAGTAAGAGGATAACAATGATTGTATTAATTGAGTCACGTTTTCATATCCATTAATATGAAACGTTATTGTTTAGTGTCAAATTTCAAAATGACAAAAGTTATTGTATATTAAAGAGATGTTAAAACCACCTTCAGTAACTTTGAAAATACTTTTTACTATCATTAGTAAACTAAACATTATATTCACTTTAAAACATGTACAACAAAATAAACCTTATTGGGAAATATTTACACGAATAAAACTCAATACCTGCTTACTTAAAAACAGTATATCTACTTACGGGGTGGCTAGTAAGAAATTGTTTATGTCATTGGCGTCCCTCTTGCACCTAATTAAATAACTCACGCGTGAGAGGGTTGCAAACGACATGAAACTTTCATACTAGGCCCGTTAGTATACATATAGGTACAGTCACCGTAATCAATAAGTAGATCTTTGTGGCAATGACGTCACAATACGGTAATTTGGGGAGTAAATGGATCAATCAGGCATCCCCGATATAAATTACATAAGTCAATATAGTCAATTGATTAATTCACTGACGATGTTCTTTCGTAAACTGACTCAACCGTAACAGATCAAAATTTGATCTGAATGACTTGCGGTAAAAATATTATTTATTGTCTTGAATGCCTAGTTAATAAAAAATATTCAGTTAAAAAAGGTATTTATAAACAAATTGGGGTTATTCCCATTTACCAACCTATCCAACCCAGGTATATGGAAATTTTGCCATAGACCTGATGTTTTTTAAGGTAATGGATTGATTTTGAACTGTAGTTTATTTTAATTTTATGAAGTAGCAGAATATCAAGAACAAGTTTTTGCCAATTTTCTATAAATATTTTACCAAGTTAATTATTTGTTAACACAAAAAAACTCGGTGGTAAAAAGTATTTCATTCATTTTTCAGACGACTTTTACAGCAATAAATTGTAATTTTTTCATACCTTTTAGACGTCAAAACGATTCATGAATTGGCGATATTCTAAACCTCTTACAGCAAAATTCACCAAGCAGTCGCCGGTTTCAGGTCGATTAATCAAAATAAAATAATAAAAACAAAAAAGTAGCTCATACATTCGTTGAAAATCGAAATTATCTTTCGTATCGCGCATTAAAATTTACAGTAGTAAAGTATTTCAACTGTAAAATCACGTCTTTAAAATCAAGTAAATAAGCGAAATCGGAAAAATTTCGTATACGACCTCTTAATATTACACTCCCTAAGTATGCTTAAAAGAAAACCCATATAAAATGGGGTTGTTAATTGATACAAAAACTGATGTTTGGTAGATTTGTATAATTTAAAATCATGTTTTGAAAGAGTAACTTAAATGACGTCACCATGGCTACGAGGCGCTCTATATATATTACCTATATCAAATCCCTAGAACGTGCCCCGATTTAGCACTCCTCTAGTCATTCGATTTAAACTTATTTTGAATATTGTATTTTAGTAGAGTAGCAATTTTTTTCATAACCCTATTGTGCACCTTATGCAGAGACACACGATGTTGACATTGTGTATTTTTTGCGAGTGATAATAATAGAAGTAGAAATAGTTTATGATCACTGAATATAGGTTTCAATAAATAGGCGTTACTTATAAGCGCTTGTTAGTACTGTACCTCAAAAGCATACATTTCTTGCAGCGATTCACCGATTCGCATTTCACCTCGGTTAAACCGAACTCAATACCTTTTTTACCCGAAGCAATATTTTCGCGTGCCCGTTCACATTAGTATATTTAATTTTTCCAAAAAAAAACCGAGTAGTATTTTACCATAGTCGCATTTCACCGCGATCGAGTTTGTAGTGCCCCGTAAATTGTGTATTTGTATGTATTTTCATAAACATTGAACTATTCCTTACTTGGCATTCACATTAAAAGCGTTTCTGTAGCGCAGCAGAGCCCTGACAGGGCAGTGGTCCGCTAGCTCCTTCTGCGGCAGCACTGGCGAAAGCGCTGGCGACAGCGCGCGCGGCTGCGGCGGCGACAGCGCTCGCGGCTGCGGCGGCGGACCGAAGCGCCCGCCCGCGCCTCGCCCGCCCCGCATGTCCTGGTCTAACTCCATGTAGCGGGTGGTTCGGTCCACCATGTTTATGAACACGTCGAATTTGTTTTTCTTCTTTGCCGCCCATTCGATTGGCGCATCTAGCTGCACACGGCCGAGGTTAGCTTTCTGTTGTAGACAACGATAAGATAGTGGTTAGACCTCAGATCATAGAAACAAGGGAGATATGGTATGGGGGCGTGGTTCGTGACGCCTCGATATGGTCAAGATCACCCACCGATCGCTGTCAATACACGAGCTCCGTTTAAATTGTAAAATGACTGTTTTTAGCGTGAAAGTGTGCAAAAATCAAAATGCAAACGTAAATTTAATATCTAGGGGCATAAAATATCACCGGTAAAGTTACGTTTCAAGCATTATTTCTATTTTTAAATTAATATTAATGTCTATCGACTATCGATAAATGGCTTGTTCTACAGCGATCAGAATTAAACGTTTTAATAGTAAGTGATTTATCGTCATAACACGCATAAAACACAAGGAAAATAGTTTTGTCAAATTTTCACGTACGACTATATAAATAAATATAAAGTTTACACTGTAAGTGCATTTCCTGAATTTCGGTTGTAAATACTTATTCAAATCTGGTTTCTGTTCCATTGATTCGATTATAGACATGATGTCTGTCCATTCATCTGTATATCACATCGAGGTATTTTTTTCATAAATATAACAGCATTTAATATCATCACATTTTAATTTGACACCTAAATAAGAAAAAAGTACAACCATTGTAAAATTAGTTTAAGAATGATTATTTTCAAGTTTCTTGTATTTGGGATTAGATTTATTACTCAATAATTTTATTACTTTGCTCGGCAGAGCTTAAAGTAAGACGTATTGAATCGTTTAGGAACGCGCACCGCTACTAGTAAATGACGTCATGCATAATCCGTGAGCGCTGGGCGCTCAAGGTCTTACGCCGCTGCGAAGTTAAAATATCAATATCTCGGTAACTTTTAAACGTATCGAAACTTAGAGAATATATTACCTGGAGCCGCCTTATAGGTCATGTTCGAGTACAATCATGTCTGGCGAGATTTGCGGGGGGTGAAGAAATAACACATGCAAAAGATTACTTACAAATGCAAAAACTATCTGTGTCATTACACACGAATATTTTGACAAAAATCTAACACATATACATTTTAATGCACACAAACATATCACACATGTAAAGACTTTGTATAAACGCAGTTTAAGAACACGTAAATGCGAATGTATGCGGCATAACCTACGGTGCGAGGATTAGGTCGATAGCTAATATCGATATTTTTACTGACATTTGCACAAGCATACAATTTTGGTACCTATAAACTATTACGAGCATCGTAATAGGATATTATTGGTTAATGAAATAGTTAATAAAAATAACGCAAAAGTTGGATGTTTATTTATTTATCTTTGTTAACAATTTTATACATTTCAATTACTTAACTAAATACGTATATAAAGTAGCGAGTATTATTATTATTTACAGTAGAACCCGATTTATAGCATGTTCATATAGGTACCTCAAATTGTTAATTCCTTGTTCTTCTATTCGCGTTCACCTACTTATTCGCTTTTTGCCGAAAATTTCTAAACGGGTTTTTTTTGAGTTATCTCAATGAGTGTGATATATGTATATAACTTAGTTATATACGCAACACGCGAATAGGCTACAACAAATTAAGGGAAATAATTAACAAACTTTTAATACGATCTCTTTTATTATTGTTTTATGAGAAGAAACCGTATTAACTGTATTTGTATTAGATCATATTTGACAAAGTTATGAAAATTTTAAAATACTATGGTCATTGGTCTTTATTTGTATAAGTAAATATTTAAGAGTGAAACGTGAAATACTTACTAAAATACTAAATTTACCTACTTTTTCATATAAACATAAAGTAGGTACAGCAAAATCTATTAACTTTCGCCTCTTGCTTGGTAGCGTTTGATACTGACTTGCATCAAAATGTTTCGAACATAATTATGGAACTAGTACGCGTAGGCACCCAATTTGCTTGTCTGCTGTATGAGGCGGTCCATATTTTTTTCAATTCCGGGTCTTTTGGAAAACTGTAAAATATACACTTAGAATAAATTGTATTCAGTAGGTAATTTCCAGGTCCTTAGTAAATCTTCCTTATTGTCGATAATTATTTATTTAATCGAGACTACCCTCATCACTATAACCGAGTCTCGGGGGGAGTGCACCGACGTCATCATTTTGATGAAAACAATTATTTAGCTTATTAGTATTATCGACTTTATTTCAAAAACTGTTAAGTCATTTCTTACAAAGCATTAAAACCGAGTCTCGTGAGGAGTACGGACTAATCCAAGTAACAATTGGAATCGATTGCATATAATCGTTAAATTTGACGTGCAATGAAAATATTTTTATAAAAATATTATTTTACGTATATAAAATTATAAAATTACTTACAAATGAAATGTTGTAACATCTGTTTCGAAGCTTGAAGTCGTTGATCGTTTTTTACACGAACTTACAGCACATGCAGGCATTTTTCCAATGAGTGTTCTCTGGCTAGCGGCGATTTTGTGAATGACCATAAATCGATTTTGAAATAGGTTTTGTATAACTTTTTGCACATTGTGCAGGTTTTTCGACAGAGGGGTAATGTACTGAATGGCGGCTCCAGGTAATATATGCTCTAAGTATCGAAATGAATTGAATACAGATATTTTTTGTTTTTAATAAAGAATACATGTCATAAGTGGGCGTTTTCCAAAACAAGTGTACATCGTTAAGGACAAAGTTAAGAAAATTTAACGTTTCCCATTTCGTCCCGAAAATTAGCCATACATTTAAATAAGTTAATTTTCGTGACGAAATAGAAAAAGTAAAATTTTCTTAATCTTGTCTTTAACGATGTACACTTTTTTTTGAAAAACGCCCTAGTACTCATGAGTCAAATTCCTAAACTTATTGATATTCTATAATGATATTATTCTATTCTAACATTAATATAATTATATAAAAAGATTAAATGATGAATTTGAATTGTTTCTTTGACGACACGCTGGCCTAGTTGGGAGGGACCCTGCCTTCGAAGCTAGGGATCCTGGGTTCAAATCCCGGTAAGGGCAGATATTTGTGTGATAAGCACGAGTATTTGTTCCCGAGTCTTGGATGTTTTCTATAAATATTTAATTATATATTTCTCTACATAAGTATGTTTATCGTTGTCTAGTACCCATAGTACAAGCCTAGAGCTTAGTTTGGGACTAGGTCAATTTGTGTGACATTGTCCTGTGATATTATTATTATTATATTATTATTATGATCTGACGGTTAGACATACAAGATCGTTCAATAAGTCCCGAGACTAAGTTGGAAATGGCGATTTAATATATTTAAAGTCTTTTGTTTTTTTTAAGTACTAAAAGTTACGTCATATTAAAAAAAATGGAACAATAAAATATTGATTTTGTAGACATTTAAGTGACGCTACGCTTGTTATTTCGATACAATGGAAAAAAAAACGAGTATCGCGTGTTGATAAAACATTGTTTTTTAATGGGAAAAAATACCACTCAGCAATGCAAGATAAAGCAATGGCTTATAAAATGTTATGCGGGATCAGCTCCCTCTAAAGCAACCATTTGTCGGTGGTATGCCGACTTCAAAAGTGGTCGCATGGACATAAATGGTGGGGAACGCTCAGGTCGTCCAAATAAAGCAGTGAATCAACAAAATATTAACCAAGTCCTGAAAATCGTAATGGAAGATCGGAAGGTAAAAGTGCGCGAGAAAGCCGAGACAGTAAAGATTTCAGCTGGTATTGTTTTCACAATAGTACATAAAAAATTAGCGATGAAAAAGCTTATTTCCAAGTGGTTTCCGCGTTTGCTTACAACAGATCAAAAGGAACGGTTTGTTAGATCAATTTCTCAAAATCGTTATTACCTAGTAGCGAAATTGCCGTTCGCATTTTTTCCCAATAGCTTTATTTTCTCTTGCAAATTATTCATGACGCATGTTTTCTCGATAGCTCATTTGACAATCGTTATATTTTATGAAGCATTGTTTTCTGATCGCATCGTTTCCTGGATATTTGTTTTACTTATAGAAAATAATTCCTGACTCTTTTATTCCGAACGTACTGGGCCTTAATACCGTAGTAGAATAGAGGCCCGTTTCGTAACATACCTATCAAAGCATACCTACGAGTATTAATTCCCCGTGGCGAGTTCGCAAACAAAGACTTTAATCTTTTCAATAAGTACACTTCAGACCTGTGTACTTCAGACCAATAAATACTTAACTAGTACTTGACAGTGTCATAGACATATGACATTCTGTATCAATCACGGTCTTGTAAAACAGCTTAGAAAATATTAATTACATTGAAAATGGAAGATGATAAATTACCGGGTCTTCCGGTAACCTTCGGGGAGGGAAGATGGCCGATTGAAAAATGCCCGGCTTTTACTTTTGATTTATTCTGTTTACTGATTTACTCTCTTCACTTGACATTGGCGAAATCACTGTGTGGACCGCCATTTAATAATAAAAAAAAAGAAGATAAATTACCGTCATGTTCATGAAGATAAATTTCAGTCCGGTTTTAACTACGCTACAAAGAATACGTGTGCTGATCATTTTAAGTTCGTTATCAGTTATTGTTGTGCAAACTTAGACTCTGTTGTACAAGCTATTAGTTCCATATTGGCTTAAACCAGTGCATAAAATAATCATTTTCTTTTCTGTTGGAATTGAACGACTGTGTTAGTTTATTTAAAAATGAATCTATCCCGTACGCCACCCAAATCGATCTCGCCCAGAGGTAGCTCACAGCCAGACCTCTCGAAATTAAGAGATGACGGTGATTTAAAACACAATGTTACTCTTCGCAAAAGAAAACAGCCGGAGCATGACTGCTGTATCAAACAGGACCTGGCGGACTTCCGTAACGAGATTTTGTCAACTCTGACCTCGTTCAGTACTGCGCAAAATGAATCTATGCAAGTGATGCAGCGCGAGTTCGTAGCCGACATAAAAAATCAAGTAACTTCAATCACGTCACTTACTGAAAAAATGCTGGAGGAACAATCTCAAATGAAGTCTGAATTAACAGAATTAAAGGACAGAGTTTCTTCCGTAGAGGATAAAAGTAATTATTTGGAGGGGGCCGCCGACAGTCTTGTTGAGATGAAGGAAAGCGTCAAATACTTAATCGCTGAGAATAATATTATCAAACAGTTCGCGTTGCTTAATAATATCGAAATCTCAGGTGTTCCTTTCGTTAAGGGTGAAAACTTGCTTCTCATTCTTCGGAACATATGCCTCAAGGTCGGTTACACCCTTCTAGAGACTGACATTGACATGATTCATCGAGTTCGCCGATTTCAAGCAGAACAAAAGGACTCGCAGTCAAATGTGCGGCCACCCGCCATTATCGTTAAGTTCACCCAACGCAAGCGTAAAAATGAATTGCTAGCCGCCGTGCGTGCAAGACGCGGGCTCTCTACAGCCGATATTGAATTGCCCGGACCTGCTTCTACTTTGTATCTGAGCGATCACCTAACGCCGGCAAACAAATTATTATTGAAACGCGCTCGGCAGCTTAAAACAGATAACAACTATACATACTTGTGGACGCGTGATTGCAAAATATTTATTCGCAAGAATGAAGGATCCAAGGTTATTTATATAAATGACGATTCCGTATTGCAACGCCTGGCCTGACTAAATGTTTTGCTGTTTATAAGGACTCATTCAAATTTAATACCTGTATACTATAACCTAAAGTCTCTGTTATTTTATTACAGGATTTTTTTGTGTATTCTTATGTGTAATATTGTAATACAACAATCGATTTACTTTTTGTGCTTGCTTTCACCATATCCATGTCTATGTTCACGCTGTCACAACAACTTTCTTATACCTACCACGCCCGCTGTGCGTTATTGTTGTATACTTTTATATTTTGTGTGCGGTTTTTCTTACAAGCGCTGCTCTCGTCATTGCGTAACCTTGATACTGCTAAAGTTACATTGTAATAATGACCAGTGGTATCCTTAATGGTTATTATCAGAACGTAAGGGGCTTACGCACAAAATCACATGATTTTTTCTCTTAAGTAGCTCAGTCTAATCACGATTTCATCTGTTTAACGGAAACATGGCTTACGGCAGATTTTTTCGATCGAGAGTATTTCGATAATAATTATAATGTTTTTCGCTGTGATCGGTCAGTCGTCGATAGTGGTGCATCCCGTGGCGGCGGCGTGGCGATAGCGGTACTGGAGCGCCTCCGCCCGCTGCTCCGCGACTGGCCTGTTCCATCGCGAGCCTCGTGTGATTGTATCTGGGTTTCACTGCCATTATTAACTGATAAGGACAATACTTTATCGCCGCTGAGTATTCGTAATGACCGATCTCGTTTTTTACACATCTGTTGCATTTATATACCTCACGGACCAAATTACCGTGAAGCGGTGACTGATTTTACTGACCTTGCAGGCCAAATTATTATAGACAGACCGGAAGACTTATTTTTAATTACAGGCGATTTCAATATACCGGAAGCTGTTTGACTCGTAACCCAGGTTCTGAAATGCATTTGGCGACATCTTGTAGTTTTGGTACCCGATTAATTCAAGATTTCTTATCATATACCGGAACTAAACAATATAATTCAATTGTCAATGCAAATGGTCGCATTCTAGATTTAATATTTAGTAATAATAATTGTAGTGTAACCGTTTGCGATTATCCACTTACACCCGAAGATGCACACCATAAATCGCTTTGCATTTATTTAAAACTCGATCATCTAACTTGTTTGACACCTGCAATGCATTTTGTGTATAATATCCATTCAGCTAATTTTCAAATGATTAACTCTGAACTTTCTGCAATCAATTGGGTCGATTTCTTTAATAACTTACATTTAGATGACTGTATAGCGAAATTCAATAATCTGACTAATAAACTTATTCGTCAATACGCCCCACTCCGTCGTATTCGCCAATCATCGTCTTCTGTCCCCGTTTGGTACAGTAAACCCTTGCAAAAGATATTAAGAGACAAACGTAAATATCACAAACTATGGAAATTGTACGGCAATCCGTTAGATTATCAAACTTTTAGTATCTTGCGTAAACGTGCCAATAAATTGGAAATTGTATGTTACAATAATTATATATCCTATTCTGAAAGCAAAATAAAAACCCATCCTAACTTTTTTTGGACCTATGTAAAATCATTATTTTCTAAAAATAAACTTCCCCAATCCATGAGTTACAAAGGAATTGTTAGTTCTGACGGCGAGCAAATTTGTAATCTATTTAATAATTATTTTCAGTCGGTTTTCGAACAGCCTAGTAGTATTAATCCTGATGATATAGTAATAAATTCACCATCTGACCCGTTGATTGATTTAGGTTCAATAGAAATCAATCCATTCATTGTGGAAAAATATTTAAGGTCAGTTAACGTTCACAAAGGCGCCGGTCCAGATGGGTTACACCCACTATTAATTAAAAGCTGTTGCTCGTCTCTCACAACACCTATCACTATGCTCTTTACCAAATCCCTTAAAGATGGCTATGTACCTAAAATCTGGAAACAGGCATGGGTAACCCCTATCCCTAAAGGTACAGTCAGCCGCGATATTGAGAAATATCGTCCGATCTCCAAGTTGTGTGTGTGTGCTAAGTTATTAGAAAAGATAGTTACTGATCAACTCTTTAGTGTCGTGCGTCGCCACATTATACCCAATCAGCATGGTTTCTTCAAAGGTAGATCTGTTGATAGCAATCTTTTAAACTTTACCGACGTAATTTTTAGTGCAATGGATGATGGTTTTAGCGTTGACGCTATTTACACCGATTTTGCGAAAGCTTTCGACAAAATTAGTCATTATACATTATTGTCGAAGCTTTGGCAACTAGGTATACATGGTGATCTATTTCGTTGGATCAAATCTTACGTTGAAAACAGAGTCCAGTCCGTAGTTTTACTAGGTTTTCAGTCAGAATGGAAGCCAATTAGTTCTGGAGTGCCTCAGGGTTCCCATTTGGGTCCTTTGCTTTTTACGCTATACATCAACGACATGCATAACCACGTTAAGAATTCTAACTTGTTGCTGTATGCGGATGATACTAAAATCTTTAGGGTTATTAAGAGTGAAGCTGACTGTGTTAAACTACAGGATGACCTGAACAATCTTGTTGCCTTTTGCGATACTAATCATTTATTTTTAAACTTTGACAAGTGTAACGTTATTACTTTCACAAAAAAGAAAAATATAATTAATTTCAACTATAGTATTTCAGGTATCGTTTTGAAAAGAGTTATGGAAATTCGTGATCTTGGTATACTAATGGATAGTAAACTTACTTTTATCCCCCATATCGACAAAGTTTTAAATAAATCATATAAACAATTAGGTTTCATTTTGCGAGTAGGTAAACCTTTTAAAAATCCTTTAACGTATAAAACCCTATACAATAGCTTCGTTCGTAGTCATCTAGAGTTTGCATGTTCAGTCTGGAAACCTTTTCACGCTATTCATAGCGATAGAATTGAAAATCTACAAAAGAAATTTATTAAATCGCTGGCTTTTAGGACTGGACAAACATATACGGATTATACGGAAACATGTAACCGTTTTAACATGCAAAAACTAAGCAACCGCCGTGATTCAGTAGACTCTGTTTTACTTTTCAAAATTATTCACTCTGAGCTAGACGCCCCTTCTCTATTACAAAAAGTAAGTTTTAGAGTTCCGCGAAGACGAGAGCGCCAATGTCGCAAAAAATACCTTTTCTGTATTCCTCGCAGTAGGACTTGTTACGCCGGGAATGTATTTGTTAAGCGTGCTTGTAAATTATTTAATAACAATGAGAAACTTATAGACATGGATATCTTCAACTGTACATGTACTCAGTTGAAAAAAGCATTTAAATGAGTGGTCTTTGACTATTTAAAGAATTATAACATTATAATTATGCATGTTAGGTTAAATTGTTATTTTGCTTGGTATTTTTATGCATAGGTACCATGCCTTATGCATGACGTCATATTTTATATATATATACGAGTATTTATCCTTTCTCATTACGTAAAATTCCTTCCTCTATTGCTTGTAAATCTGTTTGCGCTTTTTGCAATAGATTAAATCGTCTTTGTTTGCAATGCTTGCTAGTAACGTTGTGTAATGTATTAGCCATGTATTAACTTGTACCTTTATGAAACTATAGGTCTATTTTCTGTTTCCTTTTGTATGTGCTCATGTTTATGTACGACTGTTTGTTTCTGAATAAAAAAAAAAAAAAAAAAAAAAATGTTCGTCGTATCAAATACAGCATTCGAATTTATTAAAAGTGGGTGGGTGGGTATAGACTTTATTTTCGACGCACAAACAGTTCTGGATCAACCGCTTGGAGGTGTTAAAAAAATCGGCTACTCAAATTTACGAAATGAAAATAATGCTACTAGAAAATAAACTACGGCTAAAAAAGCTTATGATAAAAAAAAACACTAGGAAAAAGTACTTGTATAAAAATATTCAACCAGAAAATAAAGCTTTTGGGAAAATAAAATTCGGGAAAAAACACGAACGACAATTTTGCTACTAGGTAATAACGATTTTGAGTAATTGATCTAACAAACCAAAGGAACAACGTATGAGTGATTCAGAGCGATGTTTGGCGCTGATGAATAGACCCCGGATTTTTGTGGCAATGACGTCACAATAGGGTAGTTTGGGGAGTAAATGGAACGGTGTTAATGATGGTATTAACCACTTGTTAATTAATAACTTTTATTACTGAATATTTTTTATTAACTAGGATTTCACGACAGTATATTATTATTACCGCTAGTCATTCATCCAATCTGCACGAAAGAGGACGAAAAAAATAAGAAAAGTTTATATTTAAAAAAAAAAAAAAAACACGGATTTGCCACGTTGCATAATATTAACGATCTTAACGCAAGCTTTTCAAATATGCACCAATAACATCTGTCGAAGTGGAAAGAAGCTTTTCCTTTTTGAAGTGGATATATTCTGCTATAAGACGTAGCCTAACTGCAAGTCATTTAGAGCAACTTTTGATCACTTACAGAGAGTCAGTTACGAAAGAACAACGTCGATAAATTAATCAAGTGACAATTGACTTATATGTAATTTATATCGTAGATGCCTGATATTGAAATTTTAATTCCATAGAACACCAATAATACCGTATTGACACCGTTCCATTTACTCCCCAAATTACCCTAATGTGACGTCATTGCGACAAAGATCCGGGGTCTACCGATGAATCGTAATAAAAAGGATTTTTTACGTTGGTATGTGATAAGGGATAATATATGGATACACCATTTCACTCCGGAATCCAATCGGCAGTCAGCGGAGTAGAGAGCGGCTGGTGAAAGCCGCCCGAAGCGGCCAAAGACTCAGAAATTGGCCGGCAAGGTTATGGCGTCTATATTTTGGGATGCGCATGGAATACTTTTCATGGACTACCTTGAAAAGGGGCAAAATATAAATAGTGACTATTACATGTGCTTATTGGAGCGATTGAAGTACGAAATTGGGGATAAACGGCCTCAAATGAACAAAGAGAAAGTGGTGTTTCACCAGGACAACGCGCCTTGTCACAAGTCCGTGAGAACGATGGCCAAAATTAATGAATTGGGCTTCGAATTGCTTCCTCTTATTCGCCAGACTTGGCTCCTAGCGATAACTGGCTGTTTGCAGACCTCCAAAAAATGCTCCAGGGTTAGAAATTTGACTCAAAAAGTGAAATATATTTATATTTTGAAGCCAAACACAAATCCTTGTACACGCATGGGATAGAAATGTTAGAAAAGCGTTGGAGGAACGGTATCGCTCTTGGAGGAGACTACGTTGATGAATAAAACGTAATTTTATAAAAAAAACCTTGTTTAAGTACGTAGTCTCGGGACTTTTCTTTTTTAATTTATTTCCAAGAAAATATAGGTGCATTTTATTTATATATAAATTCGCCAAACAATGTTTATTGGCGAAGTATTGCACTTACTTTCACATTTGATATGCACCCAACTTGTTTTACCCGTTGTTGAACCACGTGTTAATTTTGATTAGTATAGTGGCATAAACTATAGTTGCTAAAACGGTATTTTTTACATTCCGTTTGCCAGCGACTGCGTCTCTCATAAATTTCACGCTATTAGTTGAAGCGTCGAACCGTGAAGACGGAATGAAAAATAAACATTTGATTTTGATATTTCTCCAAGATCCCATTATCAGATCTTGACGAGCTGGTAATGGGACCAACTCGAAAGTTAACCCAATTGTTTTTTTTTTCCAATCGGTCCAGCGGTCTATGTGTAATCGGGGAACATACATAAAAAAACCCGATGAATTAAGAAGCTCCTCCTTTTTTAGGGTTCCGGAGCCGAATGGTAAGAACGGAGCCCTTATAATTTCGTCATGTCCGTCTGTCCGTCTGTATGTCACAGCCATTTTACTCAGAGCCTATTGGCACTATATAAATGAAATTTGGAGGATAGATGTATTCTATGAACCGCTATACAATGATGTAGTAAAACAGAAAAAAAAAATATTTAGGGGTGGCACTCCATACATGTAAGAAAAGAACCAAAAATTTTTTTTGAGTTATCAGCGTGTGGGGTATTTTTAGATAGGGCTTCCAAAAGATACAGAGGTATTAAAGTGACTTTTTAACGTAAGTGAACAGTTGGCGAGATATACGCTTCTAAAGTCGTAAAAATTCTGTCCGTGTGGGTAGCTTTTGAACTGTTAAATAGAACATTCTAATAAAAAATATAGTAGTAGAACATACGAAATACTTCCAACCAAAATTGTTTTGAAGACAATACGCTGTGTAATTTTTGAGATTTTAATTAAAAAAAAATGAATTTCAACCATGAACGTTCATCCCAGCTACGGAACCCTTCACTGTGCGTGGTGCGACATGCACTTGGCCGTTTTTTTGAAGTTGATTTAAAAACAAACACATTTTCATAATACTAGTAAGGTTACTTGGGTTTGAGGTTTCAATTTTTAATCGGATGACTGGTACCCGGAATGCCTTCTTTCTTCTCTTAACTATATCCACTGTAAACTTAACTCACCTTTAGATGATTTTCTGCCTTTTCAATGGTTATGCTTTTTTTGTCTATATTCATTATCTGCACCCCATCGTCCGAGAAAACTGCAACCTTGACATGGTCTTCTCGTTTCAGAATTTGCAGAGCCAGGATAATAGCTACAAGTCAAATGTCGTATTTGAAAAAAAAAGGTAATTATGTACACACATCAAAACTGTCCAAGAATAAAAAACATCCCTACATTATTTTGCTAGTTTGCAATGTATCACAATGCTGCATTGCAAATTATCTAAATAATGTAGGGATATTTTGGGTCTATATTGTCAAAAAAGTTCCATTTTCTAAAGTCCACAACGAAATTCATCATTTAAGAAAGTATAATTTGCAGTTCCACTTTTCACGAAACATATTTGTCGTTGAAAAAAAAAACATTCATAACTTTTAATATCTGTTTATCTATCTGTCTGTTTTGAATTGATCAGAAACCTTATACCAGGAACTTTATAGACAATTCAATGGTATGAATAAAAATTATGACTTGAGAATAGAATATGCCTTAAAATATTTCTGAACAATGATCAGCCTATTAACGCTATAGATAACATTTATAACTTTTGAATATTATAATGTTTAACATCATGGAGAGTAAACGTAAGAATTATTAAGCGTTATGCTTTCCAATTGTTATGAATATTGACTATCGATGCTTATGAGCATAAAAAATATGGAAATCAATTTCTGACTTACAAAATTCGATACATTAAGTTTATGGGTGACAAAGGGCTCCCTTATGTACTACATAAAGAAAGAAAGAAATATTAACGACCGATCCTGCGCTGCTCACACCTAGCGGATTCTCGTGAACTTAACCGGAACCACAGAATTTGCATTTAATAGTATAAGGATTAAGAGGGCACCGAGCGTCCATTGGCGCCCTCGTTACTATTATTGTTTTGTAATAAACTTGCGTTTTTTTTTTAAAGAATGGTTTTTTGTTGTAAAAGCAACACAACACAATGTATACTAAATATGACTAAGTTTAATAACCTTCTTGTAGTCAACTAAACGGAAAAAGGTGGCCACTTTTTCCGTTCAATTACTCACTCATAGTTGATTGTTATTAAGTTATATCATATTCCTTATACACTGTGTATTCATTTGTACAAGAAAAAACAATCCTTCGATTTCAAGGTAATGTTTTAGTTTTTAGAAAACTCAATAATAGTAATGAGGGCGCAAATGGACGCTCGGCGCACTCTTCACACAGCGCGTACTAATTTGCACGAAATACAGTCCATACACAAGTCACCACAGAGCCGCAACAATTTAAGCGGTTAGGCTATAAACTCTAAGGACTAAGCATCAGCCTTTCGGACTTAGTACATTATTCCCGTAATATGTATTTTTTAATTTTGCCTCTGTCCGGATCAAAATAATGTCAAAATTGCTCGTCCTATGCGTAAAAATAAACCTGTACGAGGGGCACATTGAAATGATCGGTAATAAGAAAAACCACATGCACGGTATAGCTAAATTGTATTTTATTGTTTTTCGAAGTATTCTCCGTTCCATTGAATGCAGTTTTCCATTCGTGCTCTGACGTGCTCGGCTGCCGTCATACCAAAGAAGGCGGCTATTGGCACTATGATAGTTGAAGCATACTCAACTTTGCACGATTACACATAAGGTTTCTTTTACAATACGATTCCTATAACAGATAGCTGCTTTCTTTCGTATGAGGGCAGTCGGAGACTCGTGCTATTACTCAGGATATCGTAGTTGGTATTAAATAAATCGCTTTCTTTCAATATTATGTGTTTAATACTCAGAGCCCGGAATTTTCGTAGCACTTTTGAGCTGCCACAGAGACTTCTCGTCTATCGACTTCCGATATACATATGTATATCGATAAATACAGAATACATCTTTATAATTATGATTACGAGTAGAAGTAAATAACATGCAATCTTATCGCGAATGAGCGATCTCTTCGAGATAACCTTTGGATACCAACTTTTAGGAAATTATAAATAGAAATTAAAACAATAATATTTTATTGTTTCTTATAAATAATCGTGGATTACATATATATGCCTTTTAAACCATTTTCGAAAGAAATTGCAACGAGAATTAATATCGAGCCTAATTGTATATTATGTACTCGTACGCACTGACCATTAATCCGATGAATGACCTTTGATTAGTAATTTTATCTGCATATGTGTCAATGTCAATCACTCGTTGACAATTCTTGTTGCAATTTCCTTCGAGAACAAATTGAAAATGCCTCGTAACATTTTCAGCCACTCAAAACTTATCTAAAAGAGATCGCTCTTTAGCGATAAGGCCGCCTGTTGTTTACCTTTACTTTTAATCTTCATTGATATGTTGTGTTGTGTTCTATAATGTATCGATAAAATATGTAAGTCGGAAGTCGATAAACGAGAAATCCCTTTGAGAGCTCAAAATGGCTACCAAAATTCCGGGCTCTGTTAATACTATTGGTAATAAAAAGACTTGCAGAACGATAACTAAATAAATAATTAAAACAAATGGAATGAGACACCAAGACATGGGAACCTTTTCTGATGCTTATCGAAATTTTCTAGAGAATGAATTTATCCATCGCGTCAAATAGATCATGGACAATTTTCAATTTGGATAGAAATTAAACGAAATGTAAAAGTGGCCAGGAACGCAAAAAGGAGGTTGTAACAACCACGTTACAATGCAAACCAATCATTAAAACAGTAATTCCAGTCTGAAGGTTGATGTTGACAAAATGACTGAAATGTACCCTTCCACAGCTGCTTCGGGGTCTTCAAACCGTTAACCGCGTTATAAATCTTTCATTCTAGGGAATATAGGGGGCAGTTCTTGTCCTACTGGATTTCAGCAGCGCTTTTAACACCGTTGACTTCGATATTCTTCTTGGAATTCTTAATACTCTTAACTTTTCTCCTTCTTCTCTTTCATGGTTTCGATCCTACCTATCTGGGAGGCACCAGCGTGTCAGAGTTGATGACAAATATTCTGAGTGGTGCGAACTCTCCGCTGGTGTTCCTCAGGGCGGGGTGCTTTCTCCTCTTCTTTTTTCAATATTTATTAACAGTATCTCCCAGTCACTTCGTTCTTCCTACCATTTGTATGCGGATGATTTGCAAATATATTCTTCTGCCGGTTTTGATGATTTCCCTTCCTTGGTGGAGCAAATTAACAGCGATCTTGAATCGATACGATGCTGGGCTGAGAGATTCGGTCTACAAGTGAATACCAAGAAATCGCAGGCTATTGTTCTTGGTAGCCCCCACTTTATTACTAGACTGTCTGAGACCGTGGTACCTAATGTTCGCTATGATGGGATTCCAATCCCCTTCTCCTCGACAGTCAAAAACTTAGGTGTTACTATGGACCAGACTTTGTCCTGGTCAGGTCACATCAGTACAATAAGTCGCAAACTCTTTGCGTCACTCCACTCCCTGAGGCGCCTGCAGAATTTCCTGCCTTTCCCGACAAAACTGACACTTGCGCGTTCCTTATTACTCCCGCTTCTAGATTACGGCGATATAGCGTTCTTGGACTTAAAAGAGGAGCTACTTGACAGACTAGAGCGTCTGCAGAACGTTTGTATCCGGTACGTTTTTGGGCTGAGAAAGTTCGATCACGTGTCGATGTTTCGTGCGCAGCTGAAATGGCTTCCTATCCGCCGCCGTAGAGATTTACATGTACTTTCACTCCTTTTCAATGTCCTCTTCCTTCCTTCTTCCCCTCCCTATCTTTCTGAAAGATTCAACTATCTGGCCTGCAGCAGCGGTCATCGCCTGCGTTCCAGCGCCAATCTTTCCCTTGCGGTTCCGTCAAATAAAATACGTTTCTATGCCAAATCCTTCACAGTCCGTGGTGTCCAACTGTGGAATGAACTTCCGTTGTCCTTAAGGCAGTCCCCTTCTGTAGTCTCTCTAAAGAGGAATTTAAAAACTTTGTGGCTGAATGAGTCGTGAAGTCAGGTTCCTATAATGATTAGAGTTGTTATTTATATTATATATTTATGTAGGTATATATGTATATGTATGTATATACGTATATATATATGTGTATTATACATGTACGTTTATATTAGTTTATGTACTTGCTAATTTGTTTAAAATTTATTTATTTATTTATAAGTATCATCATTTCTTTTTACTTTTTGTGCAAACTTGTATGTGTCCAACCCCATGCATTGTCCTTACTCATTTGCTTCAGGGTTAGCTGGAAGAGATCCCATTTAGGGATAAGTTCGCCTTTGTACATTAATTTAGTATTATAATTGTAATATTTATATTTTTGTGCAATAAAGAGTTTACATACATACATATAAAGAAATCGTTTGGGCTCAGGTCAGGACTGTAGGGAGGATGGCTCATCAGCTCAACCTATTCCTGCTTCAAAAAATCATTTGTCTTCCGAGCCGTATGGGAGCGCGCATTATCGTGATGTAAGATGATGCGACGTTTCGGGTTATTTTTTCGGAGTTTGGCTATCATTTCTGGCAAACAAACCGTGAATACCACTCAGCGGTAACCGTTCTGCGCCCCTGTAAAGGAATTGTAGCAACATGCCCCTTTTTCGAGACAAACGCAGCGACCATTTTCTTTGACACGCTGCGGAAGCGGACCACTTTCGTTGGTTTGACCTCGTCTTCGAAGACCAAAACTGCGGACTGCTCTTCGGACACATTGTGGGGAACCCAGCGGGAAACTAGCTTTCTTACACACAGCTCGTTATGTAATATCGACTGAATTGCAATCATTCCGATACTGATAACAGCCCGAATCTGCGGGTTCCCTTCATCTGGCATAATATCGATTGTCCGAAATACATTTCGCATAACAGTTATCGCAGAAACATTTTTAGCCGAATGATACTTTAGCATAATAGTATACTTAGCATAACTGTCATAACGCATAACAATCATTTGGCAGAATTTTGAATAGCAGAATACTAATATCGCCGACTTTCATTTCGCAGAATTTTATGTAGCAGAATATACCTTCCGCCGAATTTAATATGGCATCATTGTACCATAGCATAATAAATAGTAACGAACTGCTACCAGTACAATAGGTTGGATTAGGTTAGAAGTTCTACAATACTAAAACTAAACTGTTTAAATATAAAAGTCACTATGCAGAAAATACTTATAAGTAGGTTAGGTTAGGGTTATCTTGTCCCTTAGAGCAAGCAAATGTTTTATTTTGGCAAATATCGTATTACCTACGGGAGACAGAATTTCCTTATTTGTAGCGAATGAACAAGACGAATCAGGGCAGAATTGACTCGGATAGGTTAGGTTAGAAGGCCAAGGAGGGAGCTCAGCTCCTCTTTTTGTCTGCCCAGAAAAACTTCCTTCTAAATCTAAATCTATTATTATTATTATTTATTTATTTCATGTAACATAATTGACACAATTTTGTTAGTAAGAATAGGTACTTAGTCTAAGGTGTGAGTTGCATTAACCTAAAACAATATGGCACTAGTAGGGGAATGCAGTCCCCCACAGTGATTTATATAGGGACAGTCTACTCTGCCCGCTATCATGCGCAGGATGGTGTTGGGGCTGTCGCGCACCCGGCGCAACTACATAGTACCTATGCCATACAAATTTCGGCGAAACAATTATTCTACCATAGGACTATTATTCTAATCAACGTTATGCCAATGTACTATTCTGCCAAAGAAAATTGTGCCAAATGACAGTATGCGAAGAAATTTATGCCAAAAGTAATTATGCGAAATGATGATACTGCCAAGGGTTGCTACGCGAAACGAAATTATGACAACCAATAACAAAAATAACATTTTTTTAATTTTTTGAATGTCATTAAGACTCTAAAAGGCCAGTGTTCAAATTCTAAAAAAGGTTTTATTGTAACTCAAACCTAAATATTCTATTCCCGATCATTTCAGTGTGCCCCTCGTAGCACATTTAATTGGCTTTTATTAAACACGGAACGAAGTATCTGAGTCTCTGTCTGGCAGGGAGAGGGTCAATTTCAGAAGGAGAAGGACGGACGGAAACTTTTTTGGTGGGACAGAAATTTAAAACAAATGAAGAGGTCATAGCTCCTGTAGAATTTTAAAAGCCTTGAGAAAACCCATTTTATGAAGGGTATAAGAGCGTCGGAGCGAAGGTGGACCAAGTGCGTAGAGTTTAATGGGGAATATGTAGAAAAATAATTATAAAAAAATTACCTTGTTTTATTTAATTAATAGGCTAGTTACTTACCATCCTGCCCTCCTAATATGAGAGATATATTAGAGGAGGTCACGGCAAATCTGGTAAACATTTTTAAACGGGCCGGGCGTAGCGCTCGCGTAGTTGACCAAATATTTGGTGAGCTTTTGCATAATTGACATGAGAACAAGAACTTTCCTATCTTATATATTCAGCCATTAACCTAATCGATTTTTTGTTCACAATAGAATCTTTGGGCGGATACAGCGCCAAAATACCAAAATGTTGGTCCGTTTTACATGACGGGCATTGTTACAGTCAACAGAAAAAGCAACTGATTAAAGAGGGTCTAAAATAGTACGAGGGTCAAACTGAAAGTTTCAGGAATAGAAAAAAATATGCAGTTAAACTTAATAAAAGTATTTTTATTGTTTTTTAAAGTATTCTCCTTTATATTTTATGCACTTTTCCATGTGATCAAACCAGTAATTAAAGCACTTATTGAAGTCTGAAGTAGGGGTCGACAAAATGGCCATTTTAAAAGCCTCCACTGCTGCTTCCGGCGTCTGAAACCGCTGACCACGCATCTTATCCTTAATTTTGGGGAATGTGAAAAAATCATTGGGGCTTAAGTCGGGGCTGTATGGAGGATGGTCCAGTAATTCGACTTTTTCACAGTCCAGGTACTCAGTTGTTTTCCGAGCGGTGTGAGGGCTGGCATTGTCGTGGTGAAGGATAATGCGGCGACTAGGGTTTTTTTTTCGGAGTTCAGCAAAGATACTCGGCAAACAAATAGTGGTGAACCAATCGGCATTGACCGTTCTACGATCTTCAAGAGGAATAGTAGCCACGTGACCCGATTTGGAGACAAAAGTAGCCACCATCTTTTTGGCCGTGCTGCGAGAACGAATAACTTTTGTCGGCTTGAGCTCATCTTCGTAGACCCATACTCGAGATTGGTTTTTATTTTCAGGCTTATATGCATATATCCAACACTCGCCACCGGATACAATGCTAAAAACTGCATTTGAGCTTCCTCCGTTGAATTTATTCAAAGTTCTGAGGCACCAATTGACACGAGTCGTTTTCTGCTACTCAGAAAATAAGTGAGGGATCCAACGGGAAAACAACTTTCGCACGCCTAATTGTTCCTGTAAAATGATTTGTATCTGACTCATTCCAATGCCCAAACACTCTTGAATCTCCCGATATGACACATGTCGGTCTTACTTTATCAGCTGACGCACAGCATCGACGTTTTCTTGCGTGACTGCCGATTTTGGTCGACCTTCACACACGTCGTCCGTGAGGGATAGACGGCCACGTTGAAATTCTGCATACCACCTTTCGTCTTTGAAGGTGCTTCATTACTAAAAGCAACAACCATCCGGTCTCCACATTGTTTTTGTGATAATCCACTTTTAAAGTCGTAATAAATCATAGCTCTTAAATTTTCACGGGACAATTCCATGTTCAGCAGCGACTCGACGACTTCTAAAAACAATTGAAACCGAACCATCGCTTTTTTTTCTATGTGGCCAGTGTGTTAAAATAATGAAACTTTAGAGATTATAAAAAGTTATGATATGTGTCAAAAATATGTTTCAAAGTATTAGATTCCCTCGTACATACAATAAAATCATTCAGAATAACTTGAAAATGTATTGCATTCTTTGTTGAAATATCTAGAATGGTGCGGTTTGTAATGTTTTAACTCCTAATGTGACATAAATAGACCCCGAATTTTTGTGGCAACACGTCACAATAGGGTAGTTTGAGGAGTAAATGGAACAGAGTTAAATATTTTTTATTAACTAGGCATTCACGACAAAAAATATTATTATTACCGCAAGTCATTTAGAACAACTTTTGATCTGTTACGGAGAGTCAGTTAACGAAAGAACAACGTCGACAATTGACTTATATATGTAATTTATATCGTGAATGACTAGTTCTTAAAATTTATTTGGTTAAAAACCGGTAGTTTTTCGTATTAATTAACATTTTGGTAAATGGAAGAGTAGAACATAATGAAATATATTAGAATTGGGTTATCCCATAATTTTGTAATGTATAGTGATTCAAAAACCATTTCGAGAAAAAGGGTTGTAGAACCATTCCCTGTTATCAGAATATTTTACAAAATTAGTATTAAATAGTTATTTCTAATTTATCATTTGACATTATTTGACCTGTAATTTAGTGACGTCACGATCTTCATTGGTAAGTTGTGTCTAATCTGTGATCAACCATAGTACTGCATATAATATGAGTCCGGAATGCAGTAATAAATAAATAATGTATATCGAATTTTGTCTTATTTATTTAAGTTTTATTTTAACGCTTATTAAAATGAAGACAATTTTTAACTGTATATAAACATGACAAGGTCAGATCTTTAAAAAAATGGTATGATTAAAATACAAGTCCGTTTTGGAACCTCCGCCCGTAGGCTAGTCTGTGGGTGAAATTGTCAAACTCAACGAACTAAAAATAAAATTTCGGTTTGTTTGGTGTGCAACATATAACTACTCGTTTTCTGACTTTCTGCATTTTAACAACATTGCTTCAAATTCTACGGAATCTGACGATCCTGCTACACATATTGACCATCGCCAGATCTTGGATTCCGATATTCTTGCTTATAATGACGATCAACGCTGTACTTAAACATTATTAAACTTTGTAAGGGCTGATTCCACTAATCTACCCAAAGTGGATATAGTCAGGATATTGACATACTTGGGAGACAGCTCCAATCACAACGTAGCTGAAATACGTGGAGCTAAAGCTCTAATGTAAGTATGATTTAGGTATAAGAATATAACGTTCACAATACCATTAATACTTTAGTTTACCTATATTGACATGACTTGACATTGACATTTTACGTGATCTGACAGAAACGCGTACTCTCAAACGAATTCAATAGTTTTAAAGCATTTCTCAAACAAACCAGCTTGTAGTGACGTCATAAAAACATTTTCTTTAAAAATTAAAATATATTAATATATTGATTTAAATGCAAAAACCGTGAAATTAGTGTCTTCAATTAGTCTATTTTATCGAAAAAAAAATTAAAAACTAGTGGTAATTTTTTTTGGGATAACCCAATTATCTTAATCAATTTATCAGCTTTAACCTATACAACCTAATTAAGTTGTGACCTAAAATCTATAAAAAAAAAAATTAAATAAAACAATTTGCGTGGGCTTTTGGAGCGTATAACAAAATTGGAAACGCAATCACTAGAGCTTTCAGGATCTATTTGACTGTGGATAACATAGAGAGCGTGCTATCAAAATTAATTCTGCACGAAAGAGGACGAAAAATATATGAAAAGCAACTGTAACAAATCCTGCTTTGATAACCACAAGCTTTTTAAATATGCACCAATAACATCTGAAATGAAAAGTAGCTTTTCCTTTTTGAAGTGGATATATTCTGCTAGAAGACGTAGCCTAACTGCAAGTCATTTAGAACAACTTTTGATCTGTTACGGAGAGTCAGTTAACGAAAGAACAACGTCGATAAATTAATCTATTGGCAATTGACTTATAGGTAATTTATATTGTGGATACCTGATAATACTTTTTTTATACCGTAGAACACCAATAAAGTAGGCTGCCGTATTAATTAACACCGTTCCATTTACTCTCCAAATTACCCTATTGTGACGCCACAGCAACAAAGATTTCGACAAAGACATTCATTTCGAAAGTTAAAAACGATGTGACATACTATTTAAACACTTAGTCATTATCATTACCGAGTGTTTCAAATTAAACTAATTATCTACAATAGCATTAGTCAGTAAGACTAACAAAATATAATTTGAAATTGAATACGGGCTTTGGGACGTGATGACCTCTCGAGACCACCTCGGAATACAAGTCGGACACAAACACGCGAAACGACTATAACCTTACGTCGCACTCCAGCGGGCATTTTGCGGGCACGTCAGTAGGTGAAGTTCACTAAAAATAAATTTTAATTTATGAGTATTCGTACTTCGTATTTATAAGTTTAACTTACTTAGTATTTAAACCTGTTATGTCGCATAGATGAATCATCAAGAACATGGAATTGCATTTGTAGTGTTTGTACCGTTTGCAACAAAAGGAGAACAATTTTCTCTTAATTTAATAAAGTTACATACCCTTAAGAAATGGAATAAGTAGTAGTCCTCTGTTTTTTGCTTTTAGTCGCTATCATGTTCTTCATCTGAGCTTTCACAAGTATTGATAATAAGATTGTTTGAAATTCGATCCATTTTCCCTTCCTGACATCGATATTTATTTTCTTCACTTTCGACATGGCGACAAATATTTTCCCAGTCCTCAGCAGTAATAGTATTCATTCGTTCAGTTGCTAAACTCATAATGCCTTGCATGTTTAAAGAAACGTTTCTTTTCGCTACATATCCTTTTACCATGGACCAAATATTTTCGATCGGATTGAATGTCGGGTGATACGGTGGCAATCGTAAAACGAAGTGGCCATGTTCTTTTAAAATTGCATCTATGTGGTACTCACGAAACCGGTCTTTATTTTGTTCAATTAAATCATACAAACTGGTTTTGTACATCAACGGGCTATATGAAATGTGGTGTTCTGTCAACCAATCAGTCATTTCTTGTTTATGAGAATTTGACGTTGGAGCACGATTCAAAAGTTTGTTGTGATAGGACGCATTATCTACGATAAATACGCTATTCGGTTTAAGGTTCGGTATTAATTTTTCTTTTAACCATCTTTCCTAGTTGACAAAGTTCATATGGTCATGGCATTCTCCCGTTTTTTGGTTTGCCTTAAACATTAACAAAGCGTTGGGAATAAAACCATCTTTTCCTCCTGCGTGCACTATTATTAACCGCTGGCCTGTACTGATTTGTTTTTTTTATTCTGTTCCATTGGTCCAAGCCTCTCCGGACACATGTGAAGTGTGGATGTAGGTTTCATCAATATAAACTAGTGGTCTATTTTTAGACCGATATTCCGCAATTTTGGTAAGGTAATTTATTCTTAGCAGTCGTATGTTGTGTCTTTCCATTAATATTTTTCGGTTGTCCTCGGTCTTTTTCCATTTGAATCCTAATTTTTGTATTTGTTTTCGTAAGGTGGAAATGCCAAATTTGTAATCTATATCGGATTTTAACACAGAGTGTAGTGCCTTTAAGGTTGGAAATTGCTTATGGGACAGATGAAATTTGTATATAGTTCTCCGGATGACTTCCTGATCCAAATCGTCTACTGCTGAAACTTTTTATTTCTCGGGGAGGTGAATTTCTCTGTTGATGCAAATTTCTCACCATTGCTCTCAGACTCAATGTTATAAACAGTAGAGAGACAAACACCTGTAGCTTTTTCAACTAACTGGGCAGCCGTGTAAGGGGAATTTAAATTTTTCCATAGTTCAAGTTCAAAATATTTATAACAGTTAAAAATAATTTGCTTACTTTGACTCTCAATCGGACCAAAACTACACACTGCCATATTTTTTGAAAATTATGTAACTTACACTTAGTCGTACGGGCTGACGCAAAATTATTTTGATAACGGTGAGAATACAATAAAATCAGACGTAAAAATATATGCACAACGTTTTAAATATATCGCACCTACGGTAGAACAAGGGCACAATTGCCCCTTTAGTCACATGGTACAGTCAGCGTCAGAGAAAAGGACCCCCCCAAGTTGTTAAAGATTATCACACGACGGCGAACGTCACGCGACGTTCGCCGTGAGCGGCTAGCTTCCCCCGCCCCGCACTCACACCTCTTGCCCGAGCATCCACCGATACCACTCGAATATCATAATTTCTTTATTTTACTATTTAGCACTGTTCGACGACATCTACACGCTGCGAATATCCATAATTATATACCGGCCAAAAAAATTCAGCTTAGTGACAATCACCGCACCAACCGAGTAAACTTTGCCACTCGTTATTTAAATTTCGACTGGGAAAACGAAATTGTGATATTTACGGACGAAAAGTGCTTCAAGTCAGATAAGGATGGCCGAAAAATTTTATGGAGAAGATGTGGGCAGAGGTTTAACCCTAAAAATGTATTAGACTTGAGAACAAGCGGTCGGTTAACACTAGGTAAATAATATTTTTATTGAAATTATATTAGGTATATATTGTTGACAATTAATGTGGATTACATCTTTATTACAACATATTTTAAACGGTTGACTGTTTTTAGGTTACTGGGGATGGATGTCTTCAATGGGCCCAGGCGAGCTAGTGGAAATAGGAGGCCGCATGAACAGTGAGCGATACCTTGAAGTGTTGAAGGACGTAATGCTGCCGTCAGTGCGTGTCGCATATCCTGAAGGCCAAATTTATCTGGTTCAGGATAATTCTTCAGTGCATCGGTCCCGAATCGTTCAAGACTGGCTAAAGGTCCAAGAAGACATAACGGTGTTTGAGTGGCCGGCTAAAAGTCCGGACCTAAATCCAATAGAAAATTTGTGGGGACAGATGGTTTTGAACTGGGACTCCAGTGATATAAAAAACAAAAAAAAATTGGATAGTGAGGTAAACAAAACTTGGGAACTAATGCGAAATAGTGATGCATGTTCCAGTATGGTTTCGAGCATGAAAAGTCGACTTCAAGAAGTGATAGATAGTGACGGCCATCCTCTCCGTTATTAATAGGTATACTCGGCAGATTGATTGGTGAAATACTTACGAAGCAATATGTTAACAATTTCAAATATTTGTGGGATTATCACGTAGTTAATCAAAAATAAACATCCTTTATTATTATCAATCCAGTTACTCTTGTTTACAAGTAGTCTTGTGTTAACGATAAACCATCTGACCTCACATTTTTTTCTATTGAAGTGTTAAAGGGTTATCATCACTGTTATCAGAAAGAAAATGTGATAAAAGAGAAAGATGTATATTGCTATACTATTATAGTTTAGCATGTTGGTTCTTCCTCTGAGATTCACAGGCACTAATGACAACATTTGATTTTTAACCAGGCTTTTCTTTGTTAAAATCATTCAGAATGTAAAAAAATATGTTCACTGATTTAAAAAAAGAAAGACGTGTAGGTAGTTGTTTCTAGAAATATCTATAAACGAACCGCTGTCTAATGTTAAACATTCTAAACCGCTAATTTGTGTTTTCATAATAAATTTAGTTCAGTTAATATCCTAAGTAAATAAACCTAATTTAACACAGAAAACAAATTCGAGAAATAAATTAACATTTTTTTCGCAACATGCCTTTGTTTTCTTACATAATCTCATACCTACTTTAACGTTTGATTTCTTTAATAATAAAATCTAGACAAATGATTAACGAAATAAAAAAAAGAATAAATCCCACCAAGGGCCTGGGTTTGAACCCGTGACCATTGCATTCGTAGGCAGCAGTCTAGACCATTGGACCAACATGCCATTTACATTTCATTACAAAAAACTTAAACAGATTGATGTCATTACCAAGGGGGGTCCTTTTCTCTGACGCTGACTGTACATTGTGCCCTTTGTTCTAGCGGAAAATGGCATAATTGCCCCTTTAGTCACATTGTATATTTTGCCCTTGTTCTACCGAAGGTGCGATATAACAAACCTCTTTTTATGCTGATAGTACGAGAAAATAAAAAATTCAAATATAGAATGCCTGTAAACATACAATACTACTACATATGCAATTCCATGCTCACGAAAATTTATATATAATAATGTTATATCAAAATAAAATCAATCTCAAACTGACTAAATAATGCGTATTTAAGTTAATTTCACTTATACGGAACGAAGAAGTTCAGATTACAAACAACGTGAATAAAAACACTGCCGCATTTTATGCACTCTAAATACTTGCCAATTACTTAAGTTAAGGCGAGTAGGAGTGAAACTTGAACATCTAAATCCAAGAACCGTCCATATAACTCAAGGATTGCCTTACCAGCATGTCCAGGCGTTACGTGCTTATTGTAGAAGCACTCTGCAAGTAAGTGTTTCTTGCTCTTTTTCTCTGGCTCGGAGTCGCCGCCAGCGGTAGCTGACGTCTTAGCCACAGACGTCTTCCGGCCCTTTTTCGGAATCACAAACTTCTTGCAAAAGTGACGACCTGTACAGAATGTCAAGTAATCCATACAAATATTATAAATGTGGAAGTAACTCTGTCTGTCTGTCTGTTTGTTTGATACGCTTTCACGAATAAACCCCTGAAACAATTTAGATGAAATTGAATATGGAGATACTTTGAGCCTCGGGGAAGGACATTAGGGTACTTGTTATCCCGAATAAGGTGACGGCTTTTAGGGAATAGTAATAATAAACTTCTACACGTACGGAGTCGCGGGAATCAATTAGTTCTAAATAAAAAATAAAAATCAGTAAATCAAGTAGAAATTCAAGCACTTAAATAAATGTTATTCTTTGCCGTTAGTTACCGTTTAGCAGAGTGAATAGCACCCCTGTTTCGCATCGCGTCATTTAGTCAGCGCAGCACTATTGGTGGATCAAAATAACGTTGCGATCGGTCAAGTAACAGTATCCTGGTAAAAATGTACGCACCACAGCTGTCAAGCGGAATTTTTAAATTACTTGCCAAATAATTAATTATAAAAATAACAAACAGTAACATAATAATAATCAAAATACTATTTGCGGCTATTTTGGGAGGCCCATTCCACCGAGTTGGCGAGTCACCGTCTGCCAGACGCCATACTTTCATCAATAGACTAGTTCACCAATCCATATAATTTTATTAATATAAACTATTATTACAGTCCCACCACTTTATTAAATTAAAATTGTCTAAAGGGTCTCTGTCTGCGTGTTGGTTTCGGCTCTATGTAACCCTTTCAAAGGTACGGGACTCCCCATTGTCTCATGTTTGGTAAAGACATAAAAAAAACAATAAGTGGTGTTCCAAAACCTTACGACGAATTACCTTTGAACATGTGCGCTCTCATGTCCATGGTGATCATGTAGCGCGCCCCAGTCTTGGGCGTCAGCATCCAAGTGAGGTCGACGAGGTTGGTAAGTGCATTCACTACGGCTTGGTTTGGCGGTTGGTCGATGCCTGTGCAATAAACGGGTAATGTTAGCAGTGGTTTATACACGCACAAGTTGCGACGGTTGCACTGACTGGCTCACAAACTTCGCTTGTATGCAGACCTTCAAACATCAAGCCACAATTATTTTATTAATTCGCATCAAAATGTATGTAGATACTCCTACAGCGGCACACGCACGATATGACGTCAATGACACACGTATAGAACTATTAATCCGTGTAAATTCCGACTTTATGGAAAATATTCTTATAACGGTATACTGCGGTATATTCCTTTAAGACGGAACTAGTAGAAGAGCTCATGGGCCGCTTTTGGTGATGAAGCTCCATCGAAAACCACTGTGTATCACTGGTTTAGTGAGTTTAATCGTGGACGTAGTATGCTCATGGACGAAGTTAAGGATGGTCGCCCAAAATCGGTGATTGTACCACAAAATACTGAAGCTATGCGAAAACTTATAGCGCATAACCGTCTTGTTACGTATCACGAGATCTGTCTACCAACCTCTTCAATACCATCCTACACACAGGAAAGCTCCCAAGAAACTTATGCCACTCTAATATAACTCTACTCCACAAAAAGGGTGACAAAACGGATATGGGCAACTATCGGCTAAAAGTCTATTTTCCCACTTAAGCTGTTTATGAAGGTAATCGAAAGCCGGATATCCGGGTTATTCCCATCTTCCAACCTATCCAACCCAGGTATATGGAAGTTTTGCCATAGGTTGGAAAATGGGAATAACCCGGATATCCGGACAACTGGACAAGAGCAAACCACATGAACAAGCTGGATTTCGCCGTGGTTTTTCCACTAACGAAACACTACGGCTGTTTGAATCAAGTTATTGAGAAATGCAATAAATTCAACAAACCATTATTTTTAGCATTCGTAGATTATCCTAAAGCGTTTGGTAGCATTACACATTCGGCGATAGTTTCCGCTTTACACAGCCAGAACATAGATACAACTTATATAAACTTAATTAATAAAATTTATACTAATAGCAGAATGAAGGGCAACCTTCCACTTTCACTAAAGCGCAAACTAGTCGACGTCTGTATTCTTCCCATCCTAACCTACGGTGCCCAAACTTGGTCATTGACTGAAGCCCAAAAATCCCGACTCAAGATTTGCTAGCGAGCAATGGAGCGCAGCATACTCGGGGTCCGTAGAACTGACAAGATCAAAAACACCGAACTGCGCTCCAAAACTGGCATTGCTGATGTGGGTGACAAGACCGCTAGGCTTAAGTGGGACTGGGCTGGACACGTCTGCCGAATGCATCCGGAACGGTGGGCCAGGGTTGCCACCGAATGGACTCCGCAAGATGGCTACCGGAGCAGAGGCAGACCAAAAAGGAGATGGCGGGACGACTTGGACGCGTTTCAAAGCGAATGGCGGGAGCAAGCACTCAACCGGGACGAATGGCGAAAAAGAGGGGAGGCCTTTGCCCAGCAGTGGGACACCAAAATAGGCTAATTAAAAAAAAATACTAATAGCACAGCAGCCATAAAATTACAATGATCCGGTCAATCCTTCCAAATAGAAAAAGTCGTTAAACAGGGAGACCCGCTATCACCCAAATTATTTACTAGCACCTTGGAAGAAGTGTTCAAAACCCTATCGGGTTCGGTTAACCGACCTTCGCTTCGCTGACGTCATTATTTTGTTCGCTCCAACCGCTAATGATCTACAACTCATGCTACAAGAACTTAGCGCCACAAGCCCCTCTTAGATGACAAAACACAAGTCATGACCAACAGCTCCTCTCGACAGTATATCGAGGTGGACGGGCAAGTAATACATTACGTCGACGAGTACAACTATCTGGGCCAGCTTGTCTCTTTCAGTAACAGGCAAGACATGGAAATACAAAGACGTGTCGATAACGCCTGGAAGAGCTACTGGTCCATGAAACATTTGATGAAGGGAAACCTTCCTCTTTCATTGAAACGCAAACTCGTCGACGTATATATTTTACCCATTTTGACCTACGGTGCTGTCGTGGTTTTTAACCAAAAATCAAAAGTCCAAACTCTAGGTTTGTCAAAGAGCGATGGAGCGTAGCCTATTAGGGGTAAAAAAAAATAACGGACCGAGTGCGAAACACTACTCTGCGTTCCAAGGCAGGCATAGCCGATGTGGGAAAAAAGACTGCCCAGTTAAAGTGGGCCTGAGCCGGGCATGTTTGTCGCATGTACCTACAGAAGTGGGCCAATGCGGCAACCTGGTCGGTCCCCCAGGACGGCTACAGACGATGCGGCAGACCCAAGCGGAGATGGCGGGATAACGTGGACGCTTTTCAGAAGGATTGGCCGAAAATTGCCAGAGAGAGAGAGGTGTGGAAATCAGGGGAAGAGGCCTTTGCCCAGCAATGAAACACTATGTTAGGCATATTTTTTTTGTTATAAATTGTTAGAAATTTTAAACAAGGTGATTTTATTGTGTTTATAACAATTATTCATAAATCGTATGTATGTACTTACTTCACAATTATTTTAACTTACGAGGGGCGGCTGAAAAGTAATCTACCTAACAATGAAACAAAAGATGTAACAAGCATTTGGATTCCGTATGTGTGAGTTTGGCCACACTGGTTCTGCATTCAACGCAGCCCAAGGGCCCTCCCACAAGTTGGTTATTCCGTGGTAAATACAAGTTTACTAAGTCGATCGAAAACCTCTTATATGGTAAGTGGTTCCGGTGATCCCTGGAAGTACCTAGTTGGTTACTAAGTTATGTTACTGTAATAATCCTTATCTATATAAAATATACTAACGAAAGTTAAATAAATTATATATTAAAATGAAGTACACACAATCAGGATTTACATTTGTCAATTTCATTCAAAATGGCCTCCTTGGGCCTGAACACAGGCCTTCAGACGACGAGGCCAGTCATCAATAGCGGCACGCACGGTTGTCATATCTAATTCCGTCACTGTCTTGACTATGGTCCGCTTGAGGGAGTCAAGATTTGTGTGGTGTTTAGCACAGGCTTTCTCCTCAATAACCTGCCATATAGCATAATCCAGGGGGTTGAGGTCCGGGCTGGAGGAGGGCCAGTCTTCGTGGGCAATGAAGTCAATTTTGTTGCTTCGAAACCAGGCTTGAGTTGTTTTTGCCTTATGTGCAGGGGCTGAGTCTTGTTGAAAGACCCAGGGCTGGTTTTGACATAGAGTGGCTTAAAGGCTTCACTATTGGTTCCAGAACGGTTTCCTGGTAAACTTTAGCCCCAGTTTTGACACCTTTTTCACAGAAATGGACCTGTGTTAACCCTGAGTATGACACCTAACCAAATCATGACATAAGAGGGATGATGGCCTCGTTGCACTCTCGGAACAGCTACACTCGCTTCTTGAGTGTTTTTTGCATATACTCTGTCATTCTGGCGGTTACAACATTCTTCAATGGTACAATTTTTTTCGTCTGTAAATAATATATTTCGGTGGCCATTTTGCGCGTACCGCTTCAGTAGCACGCGACTTCTATTCAGCCTCATAGTCTTCAATCGTCCATTAAGCAAATGACCTTTCCGTCTACGATAAGCGTGTAGTCCAAGGTCTTGATTGATAACTTTTTTAAGGGAGCTTCTCTTCACAGACATCTGAATTGCCAACAACTTTTGCTTCCGGGCGGGGTTTCTTGCGATTCTCGCCTTCACTGCCTTTATTCTAATAAATAAAGCTGGGGTCCGAACCGTGCGTGGTCTTCCAGACCTCTTGCGGTCATCAAAGCTCAGGGTACTATTGTACCTATTAATGGTAACGATAAACGAATTGTTTGTTGATTTTCAGATATAGAAGCAACTTCAAAATCACGTTTGGCGGATGCCCGCATTTGTGCAACGCAATTACAGCGGCACGATTTTCTTTTAGAGCCCAATCCATTATAAATACGACGAGATAAGTGTTGTGTGTGCTATAAAATTATAAATGACAACCCGCCATATTATGTCATTTTTTATTTTTTCGGTAGCATTTGTTTTAACGCAAGAAAAGAGTTTGCAAATCGAGTAACAGAACTTAGTAACCAACTAGGTAGTGGAAGTGACACCGCAAAATCCGATTAGGTACTGGTCATCAAACAATTTGAGTATTAATTAACTCGAGCAAGTCAATCGCTTCGCGGATAAAATTTACCCATAGTGACAGAGTACATACCCCAATGTTTCACTTCCTTAGGATGCCGGCGAGTGACTGACCACTCCCATAGGCCGGTTTTGTTATCAAATATCTGTCGCGAGCGACGACGGCGCTCCTTGTCGACCGCCACCTTAGCTTTCTCGTGTTTCAGCGGCCTATAAATAAATTTGGATATTTTACCTTAAACATAACTGATTTTTAAAACTCTAGTTACAAATAAAAAAACGGGAACAACTAACTGTGTAAGATCCAAGAATTATGAATTATATGGCTTCGATTACACGAGAGAAGTCGAGATTACTCCATAACCGAGCTAATATTGCTAATTTAGTTACTTACCTGGATTTCTTCTTGTAATTATTTAACGTGATGAAGACCTCAATCGGCGTGACCTTGGATTTCTTAATGATGTCGTTATTACTGAGCAGTGACACCAGGATGGCGGTTGTGGGTGCATCGCTGGTTAGAAACCCCATGTTGTGGATGCGTTGCACGTTGTAAAGTATCTCGTCTAGCTCTAATTGGGGTAGAACTGCGTCCCAAACCTGAGTAGAAAAGCATTTAAAATTTTTTGACCTCTGTGAGCGTTATATCTCGATGTAAAAAAATGGTACAGTAGGCCAAATAAGTAAATAAGAGTTTAATAATTTGAAGAGTGATCAGTATGTAATCTCCTTTTTAATGTCCTAAACCTATAATATCTAAGACTTGTTCACGAACTAAAGTAGCCACATAAAGTACCTCTACCAATTATGAAGAAACTTTATGAACATAATCCTGCGTCATGTCATAAAAAAATATTGTCGAGATTAAGAAAAATATTCACTTTATGTCAAACAGTTGATAGTTTCATCATGCCACGGATTATGCAAATATTCGTAAATTAATTGTTGTTTCATATTGTCACGAGTAGGTATGGTTAGGTATGTAGGTAGATTAGAATCGACGCGCCGAATCAATGACACCTCTATTGTTAACGGGTACAATCGAGTTCAAGGCCAAGGTCCATCGGACATTCGAGAAAGCATTCTGGAACATTCGGCGATTGGGAGTATAAAAGGCGAGGCGCGCGTGCGGCGATTCATTCCTTGCTTGGAGAGCGAACAGTGCGATCATCGAAGTTTATTGTGCGATAGTTCTTTGTAACGATTAAGTGAGTGTGTTAATAAAGTCTAGCTCTTAATTATCGGTGTGTTCATGCATTTCTATCAGTTACCTACCCCCACGTACGTAACAAAAATATATAAAATATCATAGGATAGTCGTCCGTTAAATTATAAAACTAGTTTGGGGATAACAATACGCTAGAAGATCTGCCAGGAAGAGGTCGCAGCAGAGGCAGAGGCAGGTCCACGTTGGACCAGAAATTGGACTAGCAAATCGTTGCGTCTTTTCGCAATAATCCATCGGCATCTACACGAGATGTTGCTAAAAAGCTGAAAACTTCGGTTAGAAATGTGCAGAACACTAAAAAAAAGAGACAACTTAGAGACCAGGAGAAAACAGAAAATCCCAAAACGAACCGCTGCCCAGTTCGAAAGAGCAAAATCTCGTGCTTTAGAGCAAAATATTGCACAAGTTTTTATAACAAAATCGCAACAATTGCATATAGATGGACGACGAAACTTACGTAAAAAAGACATGAGAGCTTTACGGTCCCCAGTATTATACACGCGTGGCAGACGAGGATATCGTGTGTAGCTTTTGAAGAATTTGCCAGTAAAATCTTAGTATGGCTAGGTCTTTGCTCGTGTGGCCTAAAAAGTTCAAGCATTTTTACTACCGACACAGTCAATGGTGAGATCTATAAACAGGAGTGTATTAAAAAGTGTATTCTTCCTCTTTATGGGAAGCATACAAGTTCTCCAATATTTTGGCCAGATTTGGCATCCTGTCATTACGCTCGGGAGACGTTGGATTTGCTTGATAAGGAAAACATCAATTATGTTCCTAATAATGTAAACTCACCAAATTGCCCAGAACTTTGACCCATTGAGAGATATTGGACAAACATCAAGCGATAAGTGCTCAAGAAAGATGCAGTTGCCAAAGACGAGGCTGATTTCAAAAAAATATGGAACGCTGCTGCTCTAAAAATTACAGAATCATTGGTCCGCACGCTGATGGCAGGTGTTCCAAATAAAGTCAAAGAGTTTGCTAAATCTTAGCGTTTATGTTACATTTTTTATTTTATATCGTTAATTAAAACACGTATATGATTACGTTTTTTTTAAATGCCCTGATAGAAGTATGATTTATTCACATTTACCTGTGGCTACTTTTGTGAACAGGCCTTATACTAGTATTATAAATTTGAAAGAAACTGCCTGTCAGTTTGTTTGTTTTGCTTTCACGGATAAACAGATTTAGATGAAATTGGTATGGAGATAGTTCCGAGTCCCGTGGAAGAAGATAGGGTACTTTATACATACATAATATCACGCCTTCATTCCCAGAGTGGGGTAGGCAGAGCTACAGAAATACCAACAACCCCAAAAAGACTTGTATGAATTCTGTAACCATCAGTGTGGTTGCCGGGTTAGAATAGTGCCACTACATGTCTTCCCGTGGATGTCGTAAAAGGCGACTAAGAGATTAAAGGCTTGTAGTACTGTTAGGCGATGGGCTTGCAACCTGTCACTAATACACTAATAAACTTCTTGACATGATTGTGCAAAATGTGGTTACAGGGTACTTTTTATCCCGAAAAATTAGACGGCTCCTGAGGGAATAGCGATAAACGACTTCTAGGGCAACAGGTATCATAGAATATTCTAGGATATCATATAATATATAAAATAGTCCTGACTGACTGACTGACTGATATATTAACGCACAGATTAAGCTTTTGAATGCCTTTCGTCAAATACAAATGCGTCACTCACACGCCAAACATGTATTAAAAGATATGCAAAAGGAGCATGGGCAACTTTGTATGGAGCCTGGTTCTGAAACCAACAGAGCTGAAACTTAAGTCATTAAATAGGTCTTTAAATCTACTTAATTTCATTATATGGGCACAAAGCCGAATTCCATTGCAGAACTGAGATATTCATATTTAAGTTAGAGTAAATAGGAATAATCTACAAGGGAATATAATAGGAAAGGAGTAATCTATTAAAAAACAGGTTCTCTATGAGAATACAAATTCAGAATTATTAGGGTAGGGTTAGTGTGTGAAATAAACATACGTTTTGTAGGAATTGATGGTTTTATTAAAGTTGTTACCTCATTACATCAATAATTAAGTCATTTAAATGACCTGCAGGATGATTAAATGGTATGTGCCTGCCTAACCCTAAATACCATATAATAGAAATTGTGTGTGCACAAGATCCTATTGTTCGTCTGCCAGTCAAACATGAACAGTAATACTGTGGGATGTAATCGGTGCCAGTTTGTTGCTCAATACCAGAATATGAATATTCTCCGAACGCATTTATCGTAGCTCGTACTCACCGTGACTAAAATACAAAATCAAATCAAATATCTTAGTTTTGCAATGGAATTTGACTTTGTGCCCTTATAATGAAATAAAGTAGATTTTAAGACCTATTTATTGACATAACCCTCAATGCTGTTGGGTGGGTTTCAGGCCCATTTTGACGCATGGTCCTTTAATTTAATCCATACGTAAAAACGTCTCTTTTAAACTGTACCTGTGACCTATATAATGGTCGGTGACGTTGTGGGTGTCCTAGAGTAGAGACATGCATTTTGGAAGGCGTGTTCAATAAGAAATATTTTCGAAATTCCACCCGAGAGTGAAATAGGGAATGGAAGTTTGTACAGGAATGAAGAAATATGGAAATGGTTATTTTAAGGCTACTGTTCATATTATGACCAAGTGATCTTGAAAATTTAACCCTGACGCAGGCGGAAAGCTAAAATATTAATAAAAATACATAATCTGGTCTTTTATCAAAAAATCTACCTCGTGAGGGTCATAATATAAAGGATTTAGGCGACTAATGTCGGTAAGGAAAAATGACGAGGTATAAAAATGTCGAAATGTTGTTTATTGTCAAGAAATAAAATGTCGAAAATGAAAATTGACGGAGTATATAAATGTCGAAATGTAAAAAAGACCTAATATAAAAACGACGAAGTATAAAAATGTCGAGATGTAAAAAAGAACTAATATAAAAATGACGAAGTATAAAAATGTCGAGATGTAAAAAAGACCTAATATAAAAATGACGAAGTATAAAATTGACCACGAGAAAACACGTTAAAAATTCAGTGTGTACAGTCAGCGTCATATAGTTTGTAGCATTCAAAGTAGCCAAATAGTTCGTTTCACGTCCTTGTATGTTACTACTGTAATAATGACGTGTAACGATATATGTATAATGGCTACTTTGGATGCTACAAACTATATGATGCTGACTGTACCTGTTGGTACAGCATCTGTTCGAAGATTGATGTTTACGTCAATGTAAACATTGACGTAAAAATCTCAACTTTCAATTCAAACCGCTAAATTAACGAAATATCTACATACTTAGTATGCTTTCATTAATTTGGGGCTAAGTCAATTCGTGTGCATTTGTCCCCCGATATTTATTTATTTATTAAAGTACAAAATAACTTCTTACATTTGTCCTTGATATCTTCTATGATTTTTGTTACGGCATTGCAGTTAACACGAAGAAATAGGTACTAATATAAAAATAGTAGAGAAAAATATTAAAATTGTTAATAAAAATTAAAAATAATTACGTGACATGAGTGTACAAAATTTAAAAAGAGGGCGTCGGTCAAAAGGGAAAAATAAATCCCGTTGGACCGATTGATCGGTCAACCGATCCGTCTCAAGTGTGATAACGCCGTTATAATTATATAGTGAAGTATGAATAAGTAATGAAAAGAAATAATGTGTTTAAAAAAGACATATACATATATTTACATGTATTGATATCAAAAGCATTATCCCAATTTAAATTATCCATATTGGATTCCGAATTCACAATTTACCACTTGAGACAAAACTAATATGTCATGAAAATCTTGACATTTGTCTATTGGACATGACTCTCTTTCCTAGTTCACAAAGTTTCGATAGCAGAATTTTTATTCTTGTACCGGAAAAAGATTCTAAAAAAATACAGTCTACAATAATATGTCTACAAGTCGCGATAACATAAGAAATTATTAAAATCATTAATAACCAACATACAAACAAACACACGAATCTGCCTCTTTATGATATAAGTACACTAGATAGAAGTATAGATTCCACGCGGACGGAGTCGCGGTCACAGCTAGTTTGTAATAATAATTATATGATTTTATTCACAAATAATGTGCTATTTGTCAAGATCGTAGCAAGTGGAAAGAAGTGGTCTCTGCCTACCCCTCTGGGAAACAGGCGTGATTTAATGTATGTATGTATGTATGTATGTATGTATTTCACAATCGTTATGTAGACTTATTCCGAAACCAGAGGTTTTCCGGTTTTTTCCTAATAAAAAGCCACAGTTCACGATAGATCTAATGAGATAAATAATTCTCTGTAAATCCATTTCTAACTGCCAATATAAAAAACTGATCTAATGAGAAAAAAATGTCTCACTAGATCTACCGTGGATCTATTAATTGGATCTATAGTGAGTGAACCTTTCTCGACATTTTTATACTTTGACTAAATAATACCTCGTCATTTTTCATTACCGCCTAAATCATTTTTCGACATTTTTATACTTTGACTAAATAATACTTCGTCATTTTTATTCATTGTCTATAGACATTTTTATACCTCGTCATTTTTCCTTACCGACATTAGTCGCCTAAATCATATAAAGATATTGAAAACTGTATCTATCTGTTCTTTTTAACGAGACTACTGGGTATTGACTCCCCGCAGACTAAGTAGCGGGCGGAAAGCTACATTAAATAAGATCCTAATGTGCACGTAATTATTCGTGTGCAAACTTCCTTATTTGGTAACAAAATGCAAATATTTTGGGACGGATAAGGATTTCAAGGTATATTTACGTCTTGTGATATGAGGAGATGTCCCGGCACGTGGTCCAGCTTGAAACGATGCTGCTCGACAATCGCCGCTGCCGCCTCCGGGTCCTCGCAGTGACGCAGGTCTTCCACTTTCTGAATATAGCTGAATATTTCCTTTGTCTCGTCTGTCTCGCCCACCAACTGTTTGGCCTTCTTTAGGCCATAGATGGCGTATTTGATGACGGCATCGCGGGCTGAAATTTATTTTTAGTACAAAAGTTTGTTACGTAAGGAAGTTTTATTGGCATTATTATTATCAGAGGTCGGAATTTTCACGGCAAAACGTAAGACTATCGCAATCTTGCTAGTGTTAGAAACTTTTTTAGCGATATCTATAGTTGTGTAATAGAAAAAATAAACGGACCAACAAATAGAAAACATGCAAGAAAATCAGAATTGAGTTTCATTAATATAAGTTAAGAAAAAATAAAAATAAAAAACATATTAAACGTATACCCTAAGTTTTGACCCGTTTATTAAGATTTTATAGAGAATCAAAACGTGTTAAAATTTTAAAACTTCTTTTAGTTTACATTGTATTTTTCGGCTTCCTTATTTTATTTAAGTAATATTTTAATGCAACGATATTGGCTTACACATAGTAATTTACAAAATAAATGCAAATTTCTTTATAAGGTCCTTATATTTTAAACATGGAACAGCAGCTGTGACGTCATACCTTTCGTCGATTTTGTATAGTGTTTTTGCAGGGGGCCAGAATTATAACTTAAAAGCTACATATCTTATGAAAAAATACACGACAATTATTTCGCGTATACAGTTATTCCTTTCTTTCATAGCACTTTCCAGAGAGCGTAAGTAAAAGATAAGCATGTTCCCCATACAGAAAAACATTTAATACAAAAATTTACGTGAGGTTTGTATACAATTTTAAAGAGATATGCAATTTCTTCTTCCAAGTCCACGTCAGTACACACAGCAGCACAATATGACATTTTATTTGGTTTGTCATTATAATGAGAGTAGAGACAGCTTCAGGTTTGCGTATCATCGGTAAAAGTTTACTCCAATTTATGTAACAACGAACAGTGTCCAGAATGAGGAAAGATTCCGTAATGAACTAAGTTGAACAATGTATTTGTTCTATTGAAGAGGCTATAACTTCGTAGTTGTCGCGAATGAAATTTAGCTCTTGTTGTAATTTTCTCTTTTGGGAACATTTTTATGCAGTACTTGCTGCATAAAAAATCTGCTTCTTAGTCAAATTTACACTTCAGGCATGCTGCTCCATAGGCATGCCTCTTTTAGGGCAAATAGCTTTTTAGGCAAATCTCATGTTTAGGTATAACGCCTTCATTGGCGTCTTGCGTTTAAGGCAACTCGATCAAGAGGGGCAACGAGTACCTCCTTCAATGACGCTTCGCGAGCTCAAAAACGCGTTGGTAGAGGAATGGGAGAACATTCCTCAACCGTGCTTCAGAAACTTGGTGTACAGCATGCCGAATCGCATCGCAGCTGTACAGGCTGCACGTGGAGGCAATACCAAGTATTAAAATGTGTCAAATTTGGATAATTATATAAAAAACTCAAAATTTTCAATTTTGATTTTTCAAGCAAGTGGATGCCATTTTTACTTTTTATTTTTTATAAAATTAAACGAACATTCATTATTAATTGTAATGCATTTTATTTAAGTGACATTAAAATGTCTTTAAAGTCCAATTTATTTTATTAGGCTAGCTGTATTACTTTTTGAGATATTGCAATTTAAGTTAGTGAACCAAAAGTTTTGCTCTCGAGTGTAGTATTGAGCGTGATAAACATCAGCATATATCCAAATTCTCCATCTGGTAATAATTGGCTCGGGAGGTAATGGAATGGACGAATATTTCTGCTTAAAAAGGCGACACGCTCTGGAGATTTTAGGAATATCCTTTTAACATTACATATCAACAAGTCCACATCTTTAAAATTACCTCGCACCGCTTCTGCAACTCGGTGCAGACCATAAGCTAAACACGTAATGAGTTTCATACGAGGAACTGTTGCTTTTAAAATACGACCTGTTTTAAACATGTAAGCGGTAGGTACTATCAGTGCAAGTACTTTAATAACGTTATCGTTAAAATAATTGTTTTTAAACGAAACGAAAATAATAATTGTTTTTTTTTTTTTTAATAGCTACTATATTTCCATTTACCTAGTCTAAAACCTTCGATCCCAAAAGGTAAAATTGCTGAGACTTTTTTATGCAAAGAACGAATTACTACATTGGTCACACATTTTCCCATAAATTCTGGCGTTTAGTTCACAGATATCGACAAGTAATTGGTGTTATTTACCTCTCTAACACTCTGAATAGTTCTTTGTATACAACACTTAGATGTACTTTCCGCAATAACGATTCGTCCGGTAGAGACACTTTTGAGCAGTTGCAGCATAAATATTTATTGAAGAAATTACGAAAGTTATGGTTATTGACTGTTGACAACGGTACGAGGTGCGACCCAAAAGTTTCTTACTAGAGAAGTAAGGCGGTTTAAAAATAAAACAAAATGTGCCATAGTGATTGTCATTTATTCTGCTTGTTCGTGTATAGTTTTGAGGTTTCTGTCTGTTTGGTTTTGATTTGAAGACGTTTAGAATAATAGGAAGTCTGAATGTTTTCGACATGTTTAAGTTGGAATTTCGCTCCTGACAAAGGGGTCAGCCCGACCGATATAAAAAAAGTTAGATGTTGTGTACGGGGATACCTCTCCGTCATTTTCCACCGTCAAAGAATGGAGTAAGCAGTTTTGTTTAGGGCGCGAGTCCATTGACGATAAACCTCGCTCTGGCCGGCCTGTGGAGGCACTCACCGTGGACTGCGTCTAATTAGTGGAAGAGGAAGTTCTGAGTGATCGAAAACTGAAGACTAAAGAAATAGCGGCAAGGCAGGGCTTACGAAAATTTCAGTACTTAAGATTCTTCAGGAACATCTTCACATGAACAAAGGTAGTGCGTGGAGAGTGCCCAAACTTCTTTAGAACTTGCAGCGAAGTGAGCAAAAACCGTGCTATCAAGAAGTTTTAGATGCGTATAGACGACACGAAGATTTTTTTGAAGTCCATTGTTACGGGGGATGAATTAATGGTTTTGTACTATGATCCTCTCTCCAAAAGGGAATCGATGGAGTGGCGTGGTCCTGGTGAAAAAACGCCTAGGAAAGCCAAGGTAACACAATCCACCAAAAAGATTGTTTTTTTTTCGGATTGTCACGGAATATATTATATTACTGATAGACATAAAAGAAAGGAACACCACGGTAAATGGTAGCCACTACGGCACACTTATTGAGCAGTTACGAGAGGCGATCAAGAAGAGGCGTCGTGGAAAACTTAGCAGAGGTGTTCGGCTTTTCCACGACAATGCACCCGTTCACACTACTTAAATTGCCAAGGCTGGTGTTGCAAAATGTGGCTTCGAGGAAATTCACCACCCACCTTATAGTCCCGACCTGGCCCCGAGTGACTAATATTTGTTCTCGATTAAGGCAGCCTTTAGGGGAAGAAGACTTTTTTCAGATGATGAAGTGACCCCGTGCGGTTAACGCCCATTTTAAGGTCAAAACTACCGAGTATTTTTATAAGGGGATATAAGTGCTCATTAAAAGATCTGAAAAGTGCATTTAAGTAGAAGGAGACTATATCGAAAAATAAAACAAAGCTACATATATATATATGTACTTCTTTTCTTTGCTAGGCGGGAAACTTTTGGACCGCACTTCGTATATTGCAGGAAATAAGAAATCGCAATAAAATTGATGTTTCGAATTTCGTTGCTCAGCACGGTTATCAGACGGTCGCTTTTGAGATGATTGTGAATATTGCATTTCTTAAATTTTAGATGTATATCGCATTTGGAGCAGTATAAAGTGTAAGTCTCTTCATTGTAGACTAATTCAGGGTTATTGGCTAAGCACGTTTTGATCCGATCTTGCACATACCTACTCATTTTTACATAATACTAAGGTATTATAAATCAACCACGTTCGTTTCAAAGCGTTTTAAGATACAAATATTATCTAGACGCAATTTATATTTTATCACTGTCATACGTAATGAAATTCTCCATATGGAGAATGGGAACATCATGCAAAAACTTTGATCATAAGCGACTGAAATGCCATCAAGCGTTGAATAGTAAAATGCGCATTAAAATAATTAGTTCAAGTATTTCAGCTACTGGACGGTAGGTGACGCAAATTTTAAGTGATAGGGGTGTCACCAATACGATTTAATACTATCGATACAACTTACTAAGATGGATTTAAAATTGCAACTTCGTCGGCGTAGACTAGTTTTTCAATCATCGAAATTGAAGTACCGACTAATTATTATTGTATTTGCATTATTTTAATAAGTTACTATCCTGTATAGTATTCAAATAGATTTATATAGTAAATACAGAAAATATCTACAAAATTACACTAATATCACGTCCAGTGATTTTTAGTAACGTGATTTGCGATAATGCAATGCGCGTTTTCGTGGAAATGTACTTTTTCATCCAAGACACAGATACCACCTTACACGCGAACGTGTCAAAGTAGGCAGAGTTGTTTGATCAGTAGTTAACTTAAATACTTAAATGTGAAAATTCGAAAAAGGAATCGAAGAAATTTTGACACATTTCCTTGAGATTTAACCATTAGTTACGATTTTTAACAATTCGTTTAACTACTGATCAAACAACAGGCTCTAAATGACTTGTTACCTCTAGCCCCCTCTAGGTAACAAGTTTTGGATCACGTTTTTGCTGTGTCCTGTCTATTCTGTCATCCTAATTCAAAACAACGGATGTCCAAAAAAATCCATTTTTACTTTTAAACATTTTTTTAATAAATCAAATAAATTTAAGTAATTAATTATTTATTTTTTTATTTGAAAGAATATTAAACTCTTTTTTAAACGTGCCGTGAATTAAAAGCCGAAGTTTCTCAAAACCTATGAAACTGACATGCGTCTTTTTGAATTAGGACGACCGTATTACTACAAGTACATTGAATGTCTTTGATGAAGACTAAATAATCTTTTTAAATGCTCAACCATAATTAGTGCTTGGTGGTAAGATCATAGAGAATGAAGGTGTGCAATGCGAATTGCGATGCGAAAGCGTAGCGCGAGACAAAGAAAAGGCGCACGGCGGGTGGTAAACAGACAGAGAATGTAATGTAGCTCTGCAAGCAACACAAAAGCAATGCGATGCAAGTGCGCGGAACAGGCAATGCCCGATGGTCGGAATAAATAATCACTCGAGAAAATATAGTTAAATATGGTTCAGGAGTACAAAACGAAACAGAAGTTGTTTAATTCGCAGAAAAACAGAGCTCTTTATTATGAAGAGTAAAAGTGGGATGGTTGCCCTATGAGGATAGATGCCTCAAATTTTAAATCAAGAGTTACAAACATAACAAAGCCACCGGGAATATTTTCAAGTAAAGGTCGCCCCCCCTCGCAGCCAATATGCAAGTTGCAGCCGCGTGCGATAAATGTGTCGTGCGTAAAAAAAAAGTGCGATGATTTCGCTCACGGACATGGCGAATTACGAAGTTATCGGTTTTAAGAAGCGTGTAACTTCTAATTTTAAGAAGTAAATGAATTAAATTCATTGTTATTTGTAAGTGTAGGGTTGGAATATTATTACATAAGTACAAGTTTTGAAATTTTACTGGCTCAGGCACAAAATATGAGTTTTCCACATTATATGAAAACGGCTCAGGCCTGAAATATGCGTTTTCCTAAAATGTACAATTTACAAAACGTCTGCGTTCTCACAATGTTAGCACTTCTATTTTGTCTGCTTTCTCAAAATGTGTACTCGTTCAGTCTCAGGAAGCAGTCTATTCACAATGTTTACATTCCTTAAATATTAGCAATACCGTAAGTTTTGATTTTCCATTATGTTCACTTTTGTATATAGGCTATCGTCTTATTATGTTTGATTTCCTATAATGTCGGCTTGATTTTAAATCAATGTTCTAAATTGAAAGGGTTTATTTCTTAGCATAATTACTCTTTGATAAATATCTATAATTACTGTGTTCATATTATTATGATAATTATAATTAAAATGGCCCCAATCCTGTTGTTGAAAACCCAAAAAGGAAAAGATTGTAAATGTGGCGTTCATGATTGCAGATATTTTGGGAATAAGACTTTTCTGGTTTGCAAAAATTGTAAGAAGGCAGATATTTTGAGGCTGCAGACATTTCGAAAATAAACACTTTCTGAAAAGCGAACATTACATGAAAACTGTCATTTTTGGAGACAGACAATAAAAGAAGCTGACATTTTGAGAAGCTGACATTATGCAAAAGATGTGCTGATATTATGGAAAACAGACATTTTGGGAAAAATACATTTTAGGAAAACGCATATTTCAGTCCTGAGCCATGAAAACTGTCATTCTTGGAGACAGACATTATAAGAAGCTGACATTTTGAGAATCTGGTATTATGCTAAAGATGTGCTGACATTATGGAAAACAGACATTTTGGGAAAAATACATTTTAGGAAAACGCATATTTTAGGCCTGACCCATTTTACTGATGCCTCGACGCCTTGTGAGTATAAATGCCCTTTAGGTTTAAGACCAAATCAAGTAATTATTAGATACAAATTTAAAACTGGCCACTTGTAAACAAAATAATTAAAAAAAAAGTTTAAATTTTGAAAATGGAACTCATTGCCAATATTATTGAGTATGAATTAATTTGTCATTTGTTTTACGATTTGGCGGCAAATTGAAAATTGTCTGTGTCACGTAAGCATGAATTTAACGCGAGAAAAATTTCGTGCAATGATTTTTTATGAGTTTCGATATCATTTAAGTCAACAAGAAAGTTATGATAGACTACGATTGGCCTCCAATACGATTCTACGATTGGATTTTCCGTGTGGTTGCCGGGTTAGAATAGTGCTACTCCATGTCTTCCCGTGGATGTCGTAAGAGGCGACTAAGGGAATAAGGGCTTGTAGTACTGTTAGGCGATGGGCTTGCAACCTGTCACTAATACACTGGCAAACATCTTAGCCTGATTGTGCAAAATGTGGTTACAGAATTATCAACAAGTTTTTTAGAGTTGTTGGTAATTCTGTAGCTCTGCCTACCCCACTCTGGGAATAAAGGCGTGACTTTATGTATGTATGTATGTACGATTGGCCTATCCCGATGAAGCCCCATCTCGTGCCACTGTTTACAACTGGTTTAATGAGTATAAACGTGGTCGCACTACTCTCACCGATGATCTGCGTAAGGGACGGCCTTCTACGGCGACGACTGAAGATAACATCAGCAGAGATCGGACAAATGGGCGTCATTACTCGCAATAATGTGGACATGACTCCATTGATTTTAATTAAACAAATTAAATTACATTAATTGATTACTTACCCTTAAAATAATTTTGATTGCAAAGGGCAAGGCAGTAATGAGTAATTAATAAATGATACAAAGATTTGTTGTTGTGTATTTATTCAAGCAAATAAACAGGTATTTTAATATTTTTTCCGTCGTTATTTTATTCCTTTTCACGGCTAAAATAAACTTATGAGGTGAAGGCTCCTTTCACAATCCACGGATGTTAATGGAGCAAACTTAGGTACTTAAATTAATATAATATACACTACTACTACTATTATTTATAACTATCCTGCAAAGGATCAAGATTAAAGTTCAGGTAAGAAATAAATTAATATAATTTAATTTGTTTAATTAAAATTGGAGTCATGTCCACATTATTGCGACTAATGACACCCATTTGTCCGATCTCTGAACATCAGTGTCGTGCGGCGTATGATAGAGACTGATAAAACAGTGACCTATCAGCAGATTCGGACAAGCTTAGGCATCGGTATGAGTCAAGTGCACAAAATCCTACATGAACATTTAGCGGTCAGGAAGCTTTAAATTGTGCCCGGTGGATACCTCATAATTTGACCGAGGCCCAAAAACTTCATCGTGTTGATTGGTGCCGTGAAATGTAATTTAACGCAGGTGACACAAATGCTGTGTTCGACATACTTACGGGTGACGAAAGCTGGATTTACTGTTATGATCCCGAAATCAAAAGACGATCTGCTCAGTGGGTGTTTCCTTCCGAGGAGTTGCCAACTAAAGTGAAGAGAGGTCGAAGCGTGGGAAAAAAGATGGTGGCCTGGATCTTCTGAAGGATAGGTCATTACGAGACAATTTGTTTTAGAGGATCAAAAAACAGTTACTGCAGAGTGGTACACTAACAATTGTTTGCCACTTGTCTTGGAAAAAGTTCGGGAGAAACGACCTCGCAGAAGAATCCTCCTTCACCATGACAACGCCTCGTCGCACACCGCCAGGCGAACGATCGACTATTTGGCGACGTCAGACGTGGAATAGGCTAAGTAAAGTTTTTAGAAGAGATGTAAACTATTTTTTTTTCGATTGTCGTCATCCTAAAGATCAAGGAACTGCGGCTCTTTTATTTTTATTTCCTCCAATATTTTAGAAATATGTTTTTTAGTTATGGATTTGACATTTGTAAACTTTAATGGCCGACAAGCTTATTACCTTTGTACTTAATGAAAAAGAAAAAATAACTGTGACTTCTATATCTGTCATTGTCATGTCAAATCAAAGTAAACAAACGATTCAATTCAACGGCTCTTTTCTATTTGCTTGCGTTTCATGTGATCAGTGTTTTTAGAAACATTTTTAACGACCTCAGAACTAACCCCGGACTTTTAATTTTGGACTCTTAGGAGGTGGTCATTTCTAAGTGGCCAGTACTTTCTTAATATACTAATTAATTATGTGCTATGGAGGATAGAGTTATTATGCACTTACTGATATATTATGTATAACAAAAAAAGCATATCATTTTACACATAAATATTTCTCGAAATTTAATAAAAGTCTTATCCATCTTATGCTTTCGTCACTATATTGCACCCATCGTCCGCCCTTTAGTGATGAATAACATTGTGTGTATCACAAACAGTAAGGCGATAACAAAGTCGACTCATTAAAAGCCCTCCGCCTGCGGCGTCGGGTTTCTAATAATCTCGTTGGTTATCCCCTTCTTACTTCCCTTGATGCGCGATGTACTACTATCCGACCAAATTTTCTTGAGTTCTTCAGACTTAACTTACTCGACTCAATTAATACTATTATTGTATTGATATGATATAGTAACTATAAATTCGAGAATGAGTTTTTGACATGTTCCACCAAGATATTCTTAAAGAAAAAAATATGAACACGTAGTTGAAAATAGTAGTGGCTAGTCACGTTTTTTTTTGATAGATGCATCTTCGCAAAAAAGCAATAAAAAACTTTTATTTACTTTCGCTTGCACGGTTTAGCTAAGGACCGTATAGTTAATTCGCACCTTCGGTAGAACAAGGGCAAAATGTACAATGTGACTAAAGGGGCAATTGTGCCCTTGTTCTACCGAAGGTACGAATTATGGAAACAAATAAAATGGTGTAATCTGTATAAATACCTTTTAGTACAAATAAATACTTTAACTACTTGATTCTTAGATCTTCAAAGTGAATCATAAAAGCATTTTTTTCTAATTTATTGATCCCCTTTGCCAGTTTTCTCACTTTGCTTATGATGCTCTTCATTAGTTCTTGGGCATCAACTGTTTTGAAAGTTTTTTGGGTACGGATCTAGTCTTTTTTCAATTGGTCGATGTTATCTACTGGTTTAGCTTGTTTCCGTAGCTTTGCCTTCATCAGAGCCCAAATTTTCTCGATGGGCCTGATCTCTGGGCAATTCGGGGGATTTAATGATTTCGCGACCAATTCGACATTATTCTCTCGATACCAGTTCAACACATGGTGAGCATAGTGAAGCGCAGGCACGTACGACCCCTATGCTTTCGAAAGAGTGGTAGTACCCGCTTTTGATGGCATTGCTTCTTGTACACATCCGAATTTAAGTTTCCCGTTACGAAAAACGGAGACGTTTACATGCCGCATTGAGAAATAGTTTGCCAAATCATAACTTTTTTCCTAAACTTTTCGCAAATAATGGATTTGTCGTCTTTGTACCACAGTAAAACGGTATAACTGTGTAAAACGGGTCCAAGTTGGGTTTTATAGTCAAGTTTGACATAGGTTTCATCGCCCATTATAATTAATACATTGTTCATTTTTAGATAAAATTTGGTCGTATAATTTCCGAACCGGAGTTTTGACCGAAGACTCCTGGGTTTTGCTGCGTTTAGGTTGCTTTTGCTTTTTATGCGTTCAAGCAAGTTACGCTCCTTAGCACGCTGAACCATTACAATAGAAGTACGACATTGTTTTTGGGAAAAAAAATCGCATATATTTTTGGCCAAATTAGGACATGAAGGGCTTCATTTTCTACTTTGACCAGGTAAATTTTTGTGTTATTCATACCAAACCTTTTTATCGTATTGTAAACTGCTTTTAGGCTAACCCCATTCTCTGAAGCAATCTTTCTCATAGTCATACCTGATTCTTTACAGTATTTGGTTACAATTGAGTCGTTTTATCTTGAGAGAGACCCTTTATCTCGGAATGAATAGGAATTATAATTTTTTTTATATCAAGTTTTAATATTTGACTGTATGCTTAACAGATTGACATATGACAAAAAAGACAAATTATTGTAACTTTACTTTTAGAGCAATTCAAACTTGTTTCCTTAATTAACCATACGGCCTTTAAAAATAGCCTTTATTTTTTTTTCTTTTTCGTGAATAAATCAGAAACAAAAGAAAATCGAAGGCTGATATTAGGCATACAGTGTTAGGCCCAACCACTAATATATTTAAAAGCATAACTAAATCCCTCTTGGAGTCCAATCTTATTAGCTTCTAGCCTGCTAAACCCTTTGTCGTAACCCTTAGCAAAACGTCTGGATCGTAGAGTATAATATAGAATAGTTTTTCTTTCATGGAGGCTCAATAGGTTAAAATACGAAAAGCGTTTGGATCTTACAATGTCAGTTACTAATAGACATGGTATATAAAATTCAATTTAAATTTTGAAACATTGACAATTAAGTCTAGAATAACTTACCACGATCGGTTGCTTCAACTTTTACATGGCTCTTGCGTAGGAGAGTGTTGTGGGAGCGGCCATGGCGTGCTTTCACTCTGGTTACCTCCTTTGCTAACTCCAACGGGTTTTTGGAAGTGTACCAGGAACTGACAATCTTGCACCAACCCCGGCCGTTACCTGACTCAACAAAAGATAAACAATGGAATTATAAATAAGATTAAACAACTGGACAAGAGCAAGTCGGACCACACTCAGTGAAGGGTTTGAAAGCCGTTAAAACATACCCGAAAATCCAACAACTTTTTCTATGTTAAGTTACCTATTTGGTGGTATTAGCATGAGAATAAATACTATTTGAAGGGCATCTTCGGCGTCGTTGTATGGATTTGACAGCAAAGCCGTCAAATAATTATCTTCAGCGCCCCACGCCCCGCCTTACCTCTCGTGTATATAACTAACTGAGCCCGCAACCTCGTTCGCGTAGAAAGTTTATTTACCTGTAAAACTTTACGATAAACCACAGCCTTTTTTTACTCAAGCGGAGTGGGTTAAATTGTACCCTAAATATTTTACGTCTCAGTGGTGTCCTTGACATATCTATTATCAGTTAAAAGATGCAGTTTAAAAAAAACGCTTATCCGGTACTCGTATCAGTGACGTAATAATACTAATAATATATACCAAGAGCAAGATCCTGAAGGCGAATCGCAATATTTACTGTAGTGTTTATGACAAGTATTTTTAAATCTAAACGAAAAGTGCATAGGTAAATAATGTATTTATTTAATTATTTAATTCTTACGCTCTTTACTTAACGTGTTTCTGTTACAAATAATAAATAAAAAATGAAACTTTGTTGATATTGTAGGTACTACAATTATCGTAAAGCACGTGGTCAAATACGGATCTAACAATTTCGTATGTTAAACCACTGTTTGCGTAGACAGTGGCGTCTTTGAGTTTCGTTTGAAATATTGATGTACCTACGTTTACTTCAAGCGCCGATTCTGGGTGGTAACCCGCTAGTGTGGTAACAGGTCGTTTTGGTACTTATGTCTAAATATATAATGGATCAAAATGTCTCATTATCAAAATGTACAACGGTCAAAAAGTATGTAAATGTAAACATGTTATAATGAACAAAACACAAAACAATTAAATGTCACAAAAACTTAAGAGCCTAATTGTATGAGAGACAAAACGTACAAAAAGAGAAAATGGTCAAGATCCCAAAATATTCAATAGGTTCGAAAATCCCTTAGTACATTATACAAAGTAAAAAAGTATATTAATGTCAACATGTTTGTAAGAAAAAACGACAAAATGGTAATGGGTAATGTTGGTAAAAGTGCCGGAATGTTCAATGGGTTAAAATGTACAACGGTCAAAAAGAATAGAATTATGTAAAATGAACAAATGACATTATGTTTTGATATCTTGAAACAAGGTGTCTAAAAAGTCCCGTTGAAAATATGTGCTAATTTCAACTTTATTTTTTCCTAACTAGGTAGTATTTTTGTAGAGGTTGGAAAAGAGTAGGTTTATTTCGTTATGTAAAATAAATAATAAATAAACAAAAATGAATTTTATCGTGTAAATATTTTGACTAGAACACATTTAGTTAATCGCGTTTTGTACTTTTTGGCCACAGAGTATTCTCGCCTGAAAACTTCCAGTCAAACTGACACTTTAGCCGTAGTTAATTCTACCGAGAAAACATTTCAACTAGAGCACATTTAGTCAATCGCGTTTTTTACATTTTGGCCACAGAGTATTCAGTCCTGTAAACTTCCGGAAAAATAGACAATTTAGCCGTAATGAATTCTTATGAGTAAACATTTTGACTAAAAGAAATGTTGTCCATAGCATATTTTGCCTTTAAAATATTCTGACAAAATGACCTGGTGCCACAAACTTATTGTACTTTTTGTAAAAATTACATCTCAACCTTTTATACATTTTGGCATTTGTACCAAATTACCTGTTGCCGCTAGTGTTTGCTGCATAACAAAAGATAGGTAGTCTTGGACTGTTGACAGGCCACGCGGGAGCGAGCGTTGTGGGGATGAAGTTACCCTTCTAAAAGTATTTATTCTTATAATATAATAATAATAAAACATTTATTTCGAGTAAATATTGCGACTCATATATTGTAAGTATTTGCTTAAACCTACATGTTAATAAAATTACACTTACTTATAGGTACTAAAAACTTATCACATGTAGCATGTAGCCCACAACAGTGACGCAAATAGGGGCAGTCAACCCTGCTCCCTATCATGCCGAGGATGATATTGGGGCTGGCCCGCACGCGGCGCACCACTTATGGTCTTAGTTGATTTTAAGTAGGTGGATATAAACAATTTACTCGCCTGTATCTCAGGAATAAATCCAATCTACTTAGTCGTGCTAGTTTTATTTTAAATTCGTCATGTACTTTCATTTAAGATATTATTAGATAATTTTTTGTGTAGTTTTTAAAGTACCCTTGTTGTTGACTGTATCACACGCCGCTCTAGCGAAAATGACACGGTTTGAGAAAAAGATTTCCTAAACGGCCCCCCAAATCTAAAAACATACCGTAACATGTACTGTTTTGTAAAGAGCTATCCAACGATACCGCACTTTATGTTATAATTGTGCACAATGATGTAATATAAAAAGAGGCAGATATGTTACCTATACGATATTTGTAATGTAAAAATGGCCAGACTTCAAACACACATTTTGATAATATTGCAATTACACAGTAATTCACGTATTTAACGATTACTTTTGACTTGCTTTTTTATTTATTGGTATCACCGCGGAGAATTGTACATTGATGGTTTTTTGTCTGTTCCCATTTTATTTGTATTACAACATCAACGTTATTTGATATTTGGAATTTCTTTGACATTGCAATAAATAGTATCCTTGCTTGTTTTAGATAACTCCACAATATTAAAGCTATCTCTAGCAGATATCTTTTTTGGTAGGTTTTTCGATGGTACTACTTTTAGACCATATAAAAATTGTTTGTCCAATTATCACGATACAATTATAACGATTTGACAGTACAGAAAGATTATGAAAAACAAGCAATAACAGACGCGAAACTCATTTTGAGGAACATCTATGCCTACTGCTACGAGTTTAAAATGTATCACACATTAGGTATTTCTAATACCCAACCTCCATACTTGACTTGAGTACCAATACAACTTAAATAGATTAACTATGCAGTCGCAATGCAAACTCTTTAATATTTTTTCCTATTTGACATTGTCATTTGTTAGTAAGTATATTATCAATTATCCGTACTGATAACTGTGTGTAATATATTTATTGCCGAGTGCTTTTAAAATGCCACGAAGGAAAAAAACGAGCGAAGAATTTGTGGAGTTGTAGACAAAGGATTATCCTGAATTACAGGCTCGCGATACAAAATTATATTACACTAAGTGCAATGTTAGTTTCCCCCAGAGCTTCTATGGAACGACATTTCAACTTGGAAAAGCATACATCCGTCAAAAAAGATTTTAGGATGGAATTGACCAAATTTATGGTAAGCTGTAATATACCATGGTCTCAGTTAGAAAATCCCATATTCAAAAATTTTATTTTAAAAAATGTTAAAAAAAGACGTTAAAATATAATTAAATTTACTTATTTCCTATGTATAAACTTGTTAACTAAACAGATGGAAACATATGACAACAGTTTAACCCATACCCCTTTGCGGCTGTATTTTTTATTGATCTTTTCTAGAGAAAACTCTCCACATGTAAAGAGCTTCTTAGATGTTTAGTAGCTGTAGGCAGAATACGTCCGTTTCTAACTACGAAATAGACATTCTGTTTTATCTGCTCTTTATCTGATGGGTAATTGTACCCGCGATAACGACGTATAGTTATGAGTTTATATGGAATGCCTTTTGTTGATTAAGTTTAGTTAAAGTTCTGTGACGATTGTCCAACGTATTCATAGAAAGCTTTCATTAAATTAAGTTGTTTTCTTTTTTTATTACTTTTTAAAAATGTGTCCAATATTTTGTCATCTGTGTTATAAATATGAAATGAAAGTAACGTTTAACATGCATGCTTTTCAAAATAATTATTCAAACTTCTCCGTGGTTTAGTTTACTGGCAGCACCGTAGACCATAACGGCAAAATTGGAAGAAAAATCGGACATTTTGTTTTTTAATGAAATGGTGTTTCGCGTCGACGATTGATTTGTCTCTAGATATAAGTGTGTTTTATGTATTCGATTGCAAGGTAAATATTTATTTTTCGTTTCACTATCATACGTCTTTATGCAGATTTACTATTATACAAAAGAATGAAACCACTTTGTAGGCTATAGCAATTCGCATCAAATAATAATTTAAATTTTAGGTAATGTCCCACGCATTGTTCGTAAATTTTTTGTTGTTACAAAGTGCGTGACCGAAGTCATAAGTATAAATGAACGAGTGAAACATATTTTACCGACTGCCTCAAACAAGGGTAAAGTTTTTCGATTGTATGTATGTTGTCGTGTCCATTTATCTTTTTCTCTTGTCACCTAAACTGCTTAGATTTTATGTGCAACATGTCAGTAGATTCGTCTTTGACTTCGAAGTGATATGCTCCAATTTTAGGTGATAAACCAATATGACGTCCGCGAAAACAAAAAAAGCGCTGTCTTAAAATTTACTTGATTGTCTAACTATTTAATGTTTCCTGCTATTCCAATGTCATTTAAATAATATTAAATTATGACTATTAGTGGCCACCCTCAAATAATTCTAAAAACGTATTTTTTTATCAGTTTAACCTTTTCCACGCCAATGACGAATATTTCCACACCATAGGTTCAACGAGATTTTTTTTTCCCCACAGCATAAAATTATTCATCAAACAAACAGCTTCTTAATAACTATGTTTCGTATTTTAACTACTATGCGTTTAAAAAAATGAAACGAAACTAAACGCTCTATACTATATACATACATACATAACATCACGCGTTCATTCCCATAGTGGTAGGCAGAGCTACAGAAATACCAACAACTCTAAAGACTTACTGATATTTCTGTAACCACATTTTGCACTAACAGGCTAAGAGGTTTACTAGTGTATTAGTGACAGGTTGCAAGCCCATCGCCTAACAGTACTACAAGCCCTTATTCCCTTAGTCGCCTCTTACGACATCCACTATACTATATGGTCTTTAAAAACCATACAAAAACCAACACTCAAGTTCATTGCACCTAAGAAAGTAGATTGTTCCTGAAAATTGTCTTGTAAATAAAGTTGAATTAATGATTGATTCAAAATATTATCTTCTCAAAGATGATATTTATGTTTGTTTTTAATTCCGAAAGATTGCTTTAGTTAAAGAGACAACCTTACGTAACTGTATAACTAGCATCACTGTTACTTAAAAATCAATAACAAAACATTGAAAATATATTTAAACCTTTAAAAAGGGTCATGTTTTAATTTTAAAATGATAGTTGTATGAAAATAAAAACCGGACAAGAGCATGTCGGACCATGCTCAGTGTAGGGTTCCGAAGCCGTTAAGTACTACGAACACAAGTAGGGGGGGGGGGGGGGGGCTCTACAGCCAAAACAACAAACACTAAAAATCTAAAAAAATCTTACATGAAAGAACAATAACGAATTTTAAAGGAAAACTATCAAGACTAAGTAGACATCAATGGTTCTTGAGATAAAGGCGGTTAAAGTGTTTATACCTAAGAAAATCATCGAAGACGGCACCAATTGACTTTAAATAGAAAATTAGTTATTACTTGTTGTTTTTTGTTTTAGTAGCACTTAACGGCTTCGGAACCCTACACTGAGCATGACATGCAAGCCACACCTGACGCGTGTTGGCGTACACCTGAGTCTAACAAAAATTCGCGCTTTAAAGCTTAATATTTCATAAACAGATTACTTAAGGCGACGGGGCGGGCAATTGACCTTGCTCATTAGGGCAGACGAGTAAAATTTTAATTCGCGCGCCATCTAACGAGTAAGCTCTGCGATCGACCACTATTGCTATTTGTCCAAGAGTCAGGCATGGATTTACTGTTAGATGGCGCTTGATTAGGCCGAGCAATATAATAAATTTGCGTTTTTCTATATACTATCTCAAATTCAGGAACGAATGTCAAAAATAGCTTTTTATCAAATAAGTAAATACATAAATAGTATTTTTTAACACGTAAAGATTGTTTCTTGAATAGCTGGCATGAATATTAGATCAAAGAAAAATTTGGTCTACTAGGATTGTGCGAGTGCTATCTTTTAGACAGTTTATATCTCGAACCATAAATTTAGTTATGTACATACTTTCATTCCCTCTTTTCATGGTTTCGTGCCAGCTCTTTTAAAACGACCTCTACGTGATTACTATCTACTACAGTAGAATTATGTTGAGTTTACCACTGACAGATGGATTGTCTTCATATAAATCTCATACAAATAAAATACTTATTACTAAATCGGTAGACGTGGGTATTGAAAATTGAAAATTAAATTAAGGCAAACTCTCTGTCAGTGGTAAACTTACAGGGCCTCCATTCTACTGCGTTATAACGATATCGCGTTTGACGTGTTTTAGAATCGTTTATGTCACAGTCGCCATTATTGTAAATGACAAAAAAGTTATCACAACGTTGACAATACGGAAACAGGTCAAAAACGATATCGTTATTACCGTGTAGAATCGCAGCCCTGTAATCGTACTACTAGTCTGTTACGATACAAACGCAATGAGTGAGCTAGAAAAAACAAGATGTGCTAGCCATACCCGACAAGGCTGAGATTCTACACGGTAATGTCGTCATTACCGTGTATCTAATTTTACTTGGTTCCGTATTGTGAACGTTTTGATGACTCTTATAATTATCATTGACAATAATGGAGACTGTGGCATAAACCTCAAACGCGATTTCGTTATAACGCAGTAGAATAGAGGCCCAGGAGTAGGGGAATAAACTTTTTCAATAATACTAGGTACTTTAAAAGTATTCAAATATTTTATTTTCGACGTGGTCTACGGCAAGGCGGCGATTCGTCGAGAATTTCGTGGTCCGGTTTTCTCTTTTTTTGGGCTTGTTTTTTCTTTCCTTTAAGCTTCATAGCTTTCATTTTCTTATTTTTTCTTTCTTTTTCTGTTCCTTCATGGCCCCTATTATATAGTCTGGATCCCTTATTGCCATTTTTCGGGTAAACCTTGGGTCGATAATTTCTCGCAGTAAACAATCTTTTTTTTACATGTTTTTTATACAAAGTTTTTGGACATGGGAACTAGGCCAACAGCAGCTGATAAATCAGTACGCTGAGTGAATCCACATCCAATGGCCACTGTGCCTGCTACTGCACTAGTATTGAGATCCATTACATCAGTAGGGATATCATTGTTCATTTGAAATGTCATATTGCACATTTTGCACTTAAGTGCATATAGTGAGATGAGCCCACTCCGAGTTTGCGATATAATTTCAACTGCTTGTAACCCGCAATTCAACGGGCCATGGGACGATATTTCTTGCAATTGAGTAAAAAACTGCAATACATTAACTATTCTTCTCCCATACTTCGTTTCATTGCTTTTGTCACTGAAATAGCAGATTAAAAAACATAAGTATACAATCATGTTCATAATTGATTCAAAATTAATTATTACGGCATATAATTAAAGAGCAGATTAAATTGTATTATGTTAATTTGGAGAGGTGGCCCATGTAGTAGACCGGTCAGTATGGGCAAGTCTGAAACTGTAAGATATACAAAGATCTGTTCTTAGGATCCATATCATCGATTTTAGTGACAAGAAAAACTGCATGCCTAGATTTAACAAACACTAGTAGGTACTCAGTTTGGGAAACAAACCCGGAAGTTTTAAAAAGTAAAATTTGCATTATTTCTAATTAGATATCAATTGTGTAGGACTTAAGCAGTAAATGTTACTATGAAATATGTTATCTAAAATGAATAAAATGCATTGTTCACCATATCCTTTAAAGATAAAAAAGATAACAGATAAAAGATGTTTATTCATTAAGTAGGCCGCACGGGCACTTTTAAACGTCAAAATTCTACCAGCGGTTCCTAAGAGGAGACCAATGCTGAGAAGAAGCGCCACAAGACACTCAACAGTCAGTATTTTTTTTTAATATTGCTTATGACAATGATAGAACTAGCATTATATCAACCAATTAATAAAATTTCAAAATATATACATCATGCATAGTCAAGCAGGAAAACGTGTCGAAACTTCTAATAAACACAGGAGCAAATAAATAAAATAAAAATAATATTTATACCTACCCATGGCGGTGCAAAACTAAATGAAAAAAAATATTAAATAAAGTTTTGATACATTCTCCTACAGAAACACAGAAACCATGTCCCCAAGACTAGATTGTTAGTAAGCTATGTTATGTATCTAAGTATCAATCTAGTTATGTTACGTTATGTATCTTAGGCCAAGCATTTTTGTCTGTTAGATAATCCTCGACCCTATAGTTTAATTCAATTTAGTAGGTGTTTGAAATGACAACCAACACAAATTCGACACTTAAAGATACAAAACGCAATAGTAAAATCTAACCTAAACGAGTTCAATTTTGTATAAAAAAAATGGCTGTACTTTCAAACACCTACTAAATTAATAAATATCACAGGAAAATGTCACACAAATTGACCTAGTCCCAAACTAAGCTCTAGGCTTGTACTATGGGTACTAGACAACAATAAAGAGAAATATATACCCCCCATGTTGTTGCCGGGTTAGAAGTGCCACTCCATGTCTTCCTGTGGATGTTGTGAGAGGCGACTAAGGGAATAAAGGCTTGTAGTACTGTTAGGTGATGGGCTTGCGACCTGTCACTAATACACTGGTAAACATCTTAGCCTGACTATGCAAAATGTGGTTAGGTACAGAATTATTAACAAGTTTAGAGTTGTTGGTATTCTGTTGCTCTGCCTACCCCACTCTGGGAATAAAGGCGTGACGTTATGTATATATGTAGGTATGTATGTAAATATATACTTAAATACATAGAAAACATCCAAGACTCGTGCTCATCATACAAATGTTTCATAGTAACATTTACTGCTTAACACCTACACAATCAATATCAAAATAGAAATAATGTATGTTTTATTTTCCAAAACTTTTGCTTATGATTCCCAACCAGAGATTTAGTTCTTTTAAATATATGAATGCAGTTCTTCTTGTCAATAAAATCATGTCTTATAGTTTCATACTTGCCCAAACTGACCGATCTACATTGGCCATCCTGCCTGTATAACATGTATATTCACAATATATATTTCTCTTACTGTTCAGAACCATTGGATATGTGGCGGCTATAAGCTGGCAACACTCCCAACGAGCTTCCTACTTCCGGGTTCTCGCTCGGAAGAAAACGCCCACGCACTTCCGTGCTCTGCAGCTCGGGAAGACAGACGTGGTTAGGATATATTGTAATTTAGATTCGCTCCAGTGTTACACGCACGAATCATTGTTAAGTTATGTGGATCGGTTGTCTTAATAGCTAATTATATTTGTGACATCCCAAAGACTTTTTATTGAAGGCACCCGTTCCCAAACTGGTGACCCTCTCGTAAGAAGTTAGTGCGTCCATGCGTAGACGCCATTTTCATCGAGCGAAAAATTTATCTACACGCCTACCGCTGCCACGGAGCAGGGCTGGAGCCCGCCCGTCATTTGGAACGCACCTCCCCTGACCACCTGGGCACCTGAATACTACGTGCACACGTGAGCCCCCATCGAGCCACCATCCTTAAGCAACCACGTGGGCGAAGGGCGAACGCTGCTCCAGTTCAAGTCGGTAATATCAAGGTTTCTCGTTTTACCATTATCGCGAAACGCCGCCCCGGACCGCCACGCCATTCACCAGGGACAGCGGAAGCAACACGTGTCCTAGCCCCATTTTGCTGCACCAAGGTCATCCATCATAATCGTCATTTGGGACTAGTGATTCCCACAAGATCAATCAAGGAAGGACCCGCGGAACACGTGCGCCAGTCTGCGCCATCAAGTTTGCACATTTAGCTACGACACGTGCCCCATTCACCAAGATACCAGCGAGTCGGCGGGCCGGCGTCAATCAAGAATAGTACCTATCTCATCATCAGCCGGGTATTTCATCGGCCGGTACCTACCAATTTACCTAACCTTATCATTCAGTGCCGGCCGTCGACGGCTCGAAGACGGCGGATAGCGCCATCTTCCGCCATTTTTAACTAATCCGAGACTCTGACAAGTGACAAATAAATTGATCGAGTCGCAAGTTGGTAACATAATAGACGGAACGAAGCTATCATTGTCTGTCAGACAGACGTCAGTCGTTTCGCCTACCTGTTACAATTTGTCGTTTATTTTCTTTTCCGTGTCTACTTTTGGTCGTATATTTAAGTAGTTTTAGTTTAAATAATATAATTTTAAGTGTAATTATTGCCGTTACCGACCGTGTAGTGACAGCTGCTGGGAAAACAGCTATACATTTCAATTCACTTATTTTAAACCATGGCTTCAGATTTAGAGGATATCAAACTTCAATTAATCCAATTAGCTAACCAAAACGAAGAATTGCGGAATAAGTTGGAAGGTGTGTCTAAACCTGAGTCAAAACCGGTTGGAGCCGCCGCCGTCTGCGCGGTGCAACCTAAGCTGGCACCTTTTTGGACCGACCGACCCGCGGGTTGGTTTGCTCACATTGAAGCTCAATTCGCATTGTCCCGGATCACGGCTGATGAAACTAAATATAATTATGTTGTTTCACAGGTAGATTCCAAACTTTCTTGCGAAGTGGAGGATTTAGTTATCAAACCTCCCCCAGTTGGTCAAAGATATGAATGGATTAAGGCGGAGATGATTAAAAGGTTCACAATCTCGGAGGCACAGCGGAGGCGTCAGTTGATTGCTGGTGAGGAGCTAGGTGACCGAAAACCCACCCAATTCCTCCGTCACCTCCGGCAACTGGCAGGGAACAGCTGTTCTGATGAAGGAATGTTTAGAGAGCTCTGGTTCCAGAGACTCCCCAACAACGTCCAGGCCATTTTAACAGCACAGGGAGAGCTGCCATTAGACAAAGTAGCAGAAATTGCTGACAAGATATTAGAGGTAAACCCTATTAGTTCTAACTCACCGTCAATCAGTGCCATACAATCAGCAGGTCCAACCCTTAGTTCTCTGCAAGAGCAAATCAACCAGTTAACAAAACAAGTTGCGGCATTAGTTTCACAGCGCCAACGTCGGCAGGGATCTCGCTCCCGATCTAGGCCTAGAAGTGGTACTCCCGCTGGTCAGCAACCCTTGCTTTGCTGGTATCACAGTCAATATGACACCAAAGCTAAAAAATGCATCCAACCTTGCTCATGGTCCCAGGCGGAAAACCAGACAAGCAGTCAGTAGCGGCGACGTCTGACTGCGCCCCTTACGCTGGTCGCCGACTTTTTGTCACTGACAGGGACACCAAATGCCAGTTCCTACTAGACACCGGTTCTGACCTGTGCTGTTTTCCTAAAAGGCTGACTAATATTAATAAGGCCACTGATTATAGTTTGTGCGCAGCTAATGGTTCCACAATTAAAACATATGGAAGCCGCACAATTAACTTAAATCTTGGTCTACGTCGCGAGTTTAAGTGGAACTTCATTATTGCAGATGTGGACACAGCCATTATCGGCTCAGATTTTCTAGCTTACTTTAATCTTCTGCCTGATTGTCGCAATAAACTGTTACGTGATGGAACTACTGGACTTTATGTGCCAGCCTCTGTTCGTAATCTTGTGCAACCTAGTATAAAGACAATTAAAATTGACTCTCCTTTTGCTCACATCCTTTCCGAATTCCCAGATGTGACGCGTCCACCGAGTATACATCGAGTTGTAAAGCACAGTACTGTGCATTACATTAAAACCACTGAAGGTCCTCCCGTCGTGTCTCGGCCGCGCCGCCTTGCGCCCGATAAAATGCGCGCCGCACAAAAAGAGTTCGAGACTATGGTGCAGGTTGGCACTGCTCGCCCCTCCAAGAGCCCATGGTCATCTCCGCTTCACCTTGCACCCAAAAAGGACGCCACCTGGCGCCCCTGTGGCGATTATAGAACGCTGAACGCACGGACTGTTCCAGACAGGTATCCTGTTCGTCATGTGGGGGATTTTGGCCACAGCTTAGCCGGATCGACTATTTTTAGTACTTTGGATTTAGTCAAAGCCTACCAGCAGATACCCGTCGACCCGGCTGATGTTTGCAAGACAGCCATTACAACGCCATTCGGTTTATTTGAATTTCCCTACATGACGTTCGGGTTACGTAACGCTGGGCAGACATTTCAACGTTTTATTGACGAAATAACGAGAGGCTTAGATTTTTGCTTTCCATACATCGATGACATCCTCGTATTCTCACGAGATGTTGAACAACACTCCACTCACCTGCGCATTCTGTTACAGAAGCTGGTAGACTACGGGGTAGTGCTCAATGCTTCGAAATGCGTCTTAGGCGCCAGTGAGGTAACTTTCCTGGGGTACCACGTCACCAAGGATGGCATCTTTCCACCCGAGGAGAAGCTAGCTGCCCTCCGCGAATTCCCACTCCCGAAAACTGCCCAAGGTTTACGGAGGTTTCTAGGTATGGTGAACTATTACCGTCATTTCCTGCCCAACGCTGCTGAGGTACAGGCACCGCTCATAGATTTTTTAACGGTTACCAGACTGAAAGGAGCTAAGCCTATGCCTTGGTCGCCTGACTTGGAGCGTGCTTTTTACCACTGCCGAGATAACCTCACGAAAGCTGCAAAACTCGTGCACCCTATACAAGATGCCCGCTTGGGACTGTATACTGACGCTTCAAACAGTCATGTGGGGGCCTGTCTACAGCAGTGGACGGACCAAGGCTGGCAGCCACTGGCATTTTTTAGTAAAAAGCTAACAACCAGCCAGAGCACATGGCCTGCATACTACCGCGAGTTGCTAGCTGTTTATGCGGCAGTACAGCATTTTCGGCATATACTGGAGGCACAGCATGCCACCATATACACCGACCACAAACCACTTCTCTATGCGTTTACACAACGCCGCGACAAACTGCCCCCTCCACAGCTAAACCAACTCACGTTTATATCTCAGTTTACGACTGACATTAGACATATCAAAGGAGAGGACAACCTAGTAGCCGACACTATGTCCCGCGTCGAAGCCGTCACACTAGGCGACGACTACGCCTCCCTCGCCTCTGACCAAAAAACCGATGACGAACTCCGGTCAGTGTGTGAAAATTCGTCTTTAAAAATCGTGCCTACACTAATTCCAGGATCAGACATCTCGGTGTTTTGCGACGTGTCAACGGGTAAACCACGGCCCTATCTGCCGCCGCAACATCGGCGCGCTGCGTTTGAACGCCTGCACGGCCTCAGTCACCCCGGCGCCCGCGCATCCGCGCGGCTTGTCGCTGACCGGTATGTGTGGCCTCGCGTCAAGGAAGACTGTCGCACATGGGCGCGCGAATGTCTCGAGTGCCAGAGGTGTAAAGTCTCAAGGCACGCCTCAACACCACTGGGTATCTTCTCCGCACCCACCGGGAGATTCAGGCACGTACATTTAGATATCATAGGACCGCTGCCATCTTCCGAAGGCTACTCCTACTGCCTGACAGCCATTGATCGCTTTACTAGGTGGCCCGAAGCGTGGCCTATGGCATCAATGACTGCAGAAGTAGTAGGCGATCAGTTCGTTCGTGGTTGGATTGCACGCTTTGGCGTCCCCGATACAGTCACCACAGACCAGGGCCGCCAGTTCGAGTCAGATTTATTTAAAAGATTGCTAGATTTAGGCGCAACCAAACGCGTGCGTACTACGAGCTACCATCCCCAAGCCAACGGCATGGTAGAGCGTTTTCACCGCCAGCTTAAGGCCGCCCTAATGTGTCGCCAAGACACTTGGCACAGAGCCCTGCCTTTCGTCCTCTTAGGCATCAGGTCGGCTTTAAAAGAGGATTTAAAATGCTCTGCCGCTGATCTGGTATATGGAGAGCCACTGCGTCTACCAGGCGAGCTCCTGGTACCCAGTGCCTGTTCTCAATCACTCTGCGACGACTTCGTATCGCGTCTTCGGAGCACAATGGCCGACATGCGGCCCGTGCCAGCTTCGAGACACGCTCATAATAAAACTTTTATTTTCAAGGATCTCGCTAACGCCTCCCACGTTTTTCTACGAGACGACTCCGTGCGACGCTCTCTTCAACCGCCGTACACCGGCCCTTATAGAGTCATCGGTCGGACCGACAAGACTCTTGCCGTGGACATCGCAGGCAAGCGGTGTGAAGTGAGCGTCGATCGCACGAAGCCAGCGTACATCGCACCTGATCCCGAGCGAAGCATACCGACCTCGACCCCCATGCTGAGCGCGCCCGCGCCAAGCGTGTCCGGGCCCGCAGCGCACGCGCCCAGGGTTACAGCCGCGCCAAAACTTGCACAGCAGCCGACTACTTTAGCTGCCGTACCCACTCAGCAGCCAGTCACTACACGGGCAGGTCGTAGGGTTAAGTTTAAAGATATTTTAGATTTATAGATTTCTTTAGTTTAACATCACAATTGTTTAGTATAGTTTTAGTTAAGAGTTTTAAGTTCTCATGTATATATCATTAGCAAGCAGAATAATACTATTTTGTAAGTCATACTCTTTAGTCAAAATTAGGGACGTCTTTGATTTTGCAAATGTGAATATTGATGTAACGTAGTTTCTCTATTTCTCATGGTACGTGTCCCCACTTACCATTCTCCGTAGGGGGCTGGTTGTGGCGGCTATAAGCTGGCAACACTCCCAACGAGCTTCCTACTTCCGGGTTCTCGCTCGGAAGAAAACGCCCACGCACTTCCGTGCTCTGCAGCTCGGGAAGACAGACGTGGTTAGGATATATTGTAATTTAGATTCGCTCCAGTGTTACACGCACGAATCATTGTTAAGTTATGTGGATCGGTTGTCTTAATAGCTAATTATATTTGTGACATCCCAACACCATACACTACATCAAAATCATTATCAAAATGACCATGACCAGATGTCGACCTGCAACAATAAAGAGAACTAAATAAATATAATAAATAAATAAATATCAGGAGACAATTTCACACAAATTGACCTAGTCCAAAACTAAGCTCTAGGCTTGTACTATGGGTACTAGACAATGGTAACATACTTAGATAGAGAAATACCTACATAGAAAACAACCAAGACTCAGGAACAAATACTCATGCTCATCACACAAATATTTGCCCTTACCAGGATTTGAACCCAGGACAGCTGGCTTTGGAACTAGTTTAGTAGTTTGTAATAGATCATAGATCAAACAAAACATACAGAAGTTTACAAATCTACCTTTGTATAATGCCAAGTATAAAGAACCATTCATACACTCTAAACTTTCTTTATTATGATAGACGTACTTAAGAGAAAAAAGTATTAATTTAAAGATGTCTAAAGTATAAGTAAAAACTGGATTATGATTTTCAATATGAATGGTAGAAGGCCTAAAACAAAAATTAAAACTTATATTTATAGTAACTGCCAATCCAAGTATAATAAAAGAGCCAAAAACTCTCATAGTTGGTAAATCAATTATGCTATTCCCAGTTGATACACTGCTGCCCATGTGAAACCCGCAACCATGAGGTCTTTATGTAGGCACGTAAGTAATGTACTTTACTTTTGAAATGCATATTATGGACACTTTGTAAGTACTTACTGTACAGCGGTATCTCGCTGCTGTTTAGCTTGTTGCCCACATCGACCGCGACGTTTCCGAAGCAACTTGATTGAGGCAGAAGGTTTTCTGCCCCGCTTATTCCCCATTTTCACACGTATAAAACACGAAGTTCAATCAAAAGAAATAATTAACACAAACAAAACAACGCAAAGGACAAAATATAAAAAACTACAGTAGCTACTTGTTCGCACGGAATAGTAGAACTAGAACGCAACTGACTGACTCACAACTGAAAGTAGTGACAACTGACCGTAGGAGCAAAACAAAGTTTGAAACATTCAAACTGTCAACCAAGGAAACAAATAAATCCAACGATCTGGCAACGCCGCGGCCGGCCGCCACACGCCAACCCAAACCGAGCTCGCAACGTCGCTTTCATCGCTTTGAAGTTTTGAGTACCTAGGTACCTATATACGTAGTTATAACTTTTACGAAATTTTACTGATCCAACGTGAATGCAAGTTCAAATCCATTATATAACACTAAAAACAATTTTTATTCAAAATATTTTAGCTTTTGTTTAAAATAGTTTTGTTTATTTTTTGAGTATTTTAAACTCTTTTTTTTAGTTTGTATATATTTTTTTTGGCCACATTCAACAAAATGCTTCAAAACGCCTAGTCATAGTTTAAGAGCAAACATTTAGTTGATTGTTTCATTAGGAGCATATATGTTTTGAGTATATAACATGGAAATTCTTATTAAAACTAATAATATTTCAGCTCACGCCACACATTAAGCCTTTAAAAAGAAGTGTGGAAAGTTTGGCAACAGACTAAATCGCCCAGCCGGAATAAAACCAATATAAACTTTTTAAAAACGGTTTATTCAAAGTTGTATATAGAGCTTACTATGAGTAAGATAACTATATAAATGAGCTAGAGCCAAACTTGAGGATATGTGTCTTCAGAATGTTATCATTTAAACCTACCACTTCCTATAGTTTTACCAAGAAATTTATCCGAAAACACCTCGATTTCATAATTTTGCCGTACCCTTCGCCTTAACCGAAAAACTGTTCACACAAACACGTAATATTTTTAAAAGACCTATTTAAGGATATACCCCACACTAAAGGAAAGACGAAAAAAAAAAACAGCCCCACGTTACGTGTAGGGGAGGTACCCTATTTTTTTTTTGTTTTCATTTTATTTGAACCACTTTGTTGGCGTGACTTATATGCGTATTCTTGCCAAATTACAGCTTTCTGGTACTAAGAGTCTCTGCGCTAGGCTGCGGACGGACGGTCATGGCGAAACTATAAGGGTTCCCAGTTTGAAGACGGAACCCTAAAAATAACGCAGTAACTAAACAAATACAACAGGGGATATCCAATACTTTGTATAATTACGAATTACTACATTGGAGTGAAAGATACACGCGCGGTATTGGCATAAGAATAAATGCTATAAGAAGGGTAACTTCATCCCCAACACGCTCGCTCCCGCGTGGCCTGTCAGCATTCCAAGACTACTTATCGCAGCAAACACTAGCGGGTTGCCACCCAGAATAGACGCTTGAAGTAAACGTGCAACAATATTTCAAATGAAGCAATACGAAATTGTCAGTTCCGTATTTGATCACGCGCTTTACGATAATTTGTAGGACGATAAAGTTTGAATCTATATTCATTATTTGTAACAGAAACACGTTAAGAGCGTAAGAATTAAAGAATTAAATAAATACATTATTTATCTAAGCACTTTTTGTGTAGATTTAAAAATACTTGTTTTAAACACTACAGTAAAAAATTGCGATTCGCCTTCAGGGTCTTGTTCTTGGTATATATATCACTACATAGTATAAAACAAAGTCGCTCCCCGCTGTCTGTCCCTATGTATGCTTAGATCTTGAAAACTACGCAACGGATTTTGATGCGGTTTTTTTAATACATAGAGTGATTCAAGAGGAAGGTTTATATGTATAATACTTTAACCCGGAGCGAAGCGAGGGCGGGTCGCTAGTTATTAATATTATTAAGTCACTGATACGTGTACCGGATAAGCGTTTTATTTAAAACTGGAGCTTTTAACTGATAAGAGATTTGTTAAGGACACCACTGAGACGTAAAATATTTAGGAAACTTTTTATCCCACTCCGCTTGTGTAAAAAAAGGTTATGGTTTAGCGTAGGTATAGTTTTACAGGTAAATTAACCAATTCTACTCGAACGAGGTTGCAGGCTCAGTTACACAGGTATATACTTGTGACAACCCTAATTTTGCGACAGGCGAGAGAGCAGGGCGGGGCGTGGGGCGTGGGGCGTGGGGGCTGTAGGTAATTATTTGACGGGTTTGCTGTCAAACCCATACAACGACGCCGAAGATTCCCTTCTAATAGTATTTATTCTTATGGTACTGGAGTCAATTTTTGAAGCTCACCGACGAAAAATGACTAACTTTAAAATCAATTTGTGCAGCGGTTTAAACTACGAGCGGGCCCACCTTTTGGATTTCATATCATAACGCCTTTATCATATCAAATCCAAAAAGTGGGCCCGCTCGTAGATTAAATCGCTGCACAAATAGATTTTTAAGTTAGTCATTTTCCGTCGGTGATCTTCAAAAATTGCCCTCCTGCATCCCTTTTTTGCATCAACAGTTATAAAGTTATATTAGTTTTTAAGAAAAATTACATTGTTTTTGTTTATAATATTTTATTCAATACAGTTTTAATTCAAAACAATGGTTTTACTTCGATACTATGAGGTATATATGCCTACTACGAGGGTCAAACTGTAAGTTTCGGGAATAGAAAAAAATATGTAGTTAAATTGAATAAAAGTATTTTTATTGTTTTTCAAAGTATTCTCCTTTATATTTTATGCACTTTTCCATGCACTCAAACCAGTCATTAAAGCACTTATTGAAGTCTGAAGTAGGGGTCGACAAAATGGCCATTTTAAAAGCCTCCACTGCTGCTTCCGGCGTCTGAAACCGCTGACCAGGCAAAATATCCTTAATTTTGGGGAATGTGAAAAAGTCATTGGTGCTTAAGTCGGGGCTGTGTGGAGGATGGTCCAGTAATTCGACCTTTTCACCGTCCAGGTACTCAGTTGTTTTCCGAGCGGTGTGAGGGCTGGCATTGTCGTGGTGAAGGATAATGCGGCGACTAGGGTTTTTTTTTCGGAGTTCAGCAAAGATACTCGGCAAACAAATAGTGGTGTACCAATCGGCATTGACCGTTCTACGATCTTCAAGAGGAATAGTAGCCACGTGACCCGATTTGGAGACAAACGTAGCCACCATCTTTTTGGCCGTGCTGCGAGAACGAATAACTTTTGTCGGCTTGAGCTCATCTTCGTAGACCCATACTCGAGATTGGTTTTTATTTTCAGACTCATATGCATATATCCAACACTCGTCACCGGATACAATGCTAAATACTGCATTTGATCTTCCTCGGTTGAATTTATTCAAAGTTCTGAGGCATCAATTGACACGAGTCGTTTTCTGCTCCTCAGACAATAAGTGAGGGATCCAACGGGAAAACAACTTTCACACGCCTAATTGTTCCTGTAAAATGATTTGTATCTGACTCATTCCAATGCCCAAACACTCTTGAATCTCCCGATATGACACATGTCGGTCTTCCTTTATCAGCTGACGCACAGCATCGACGTTTTCTTGCGTGACTGCCGCACGCGTGAGGGATAGACGGCCACGTTGAAATTCTGCATACCACCTGTATATTGTCGTCTTTAAAGGTGCTTCATTACTAAAAGCAACAATCATCCGGTCTCCACATTGTTTTTGTGATAATCCACTTTTAAAGTCGTAATAAATCATAGCTCTTAAATTTTCACGGGACAATTCCATTTTCAGCAGCGACTCGACGACTTCAAAAAACAATTGAAACCGAACCATCACTTTTTTTTCTATGTGCCAGTGTGTTAAAATAATGAAACTTTAGAGATAATAAAAAGGTATGATACGTGTCAAAAATATGTTTCTAAGTATTAGATTCCCGAAACTTTCAGTGCAGCCCTCGTAGTGGACTGTTAAAGACTTAGATATGTACACTAAGCTTTATGATCGTCATGAACGTAACATGTGTTACGATGTCATGAATGTTACTGTATAATTTTTCGCGGTCATATCCTTATACAGTTATGGTTCTGTTTGGCCTAGAAATGAAATTGTTTGACTGTACAAAGTAAAATAAAAAATATGGAAAAAAAGTAAGAAATATGGAAGAAATGTTTTATTTGAGTACTTTGATAACATTAAATTTGTTAATAATACAAAAAGTTCTAGGTACAGTGCCGTCGAATGGCCGGCCGGGCTCTTCTTACCGTTTACCATACATAATTTTATATTTTTATAATTATATACAAATACAGATATGTAGCCTAAACTTTCGACTTTTTGAATTATCATTTCAAAACTTCCACGTACATCATTTGAGAGCTTCTGTTTAACATTAATAAATAAAATTCCGCATCATTTATACACTGTTTTGTGAAAACACCACAAAAAATCGCACTGACGCAGCCTTTAAACTTAAGGCCAAGCCACACCGGTTGCGTGCGCAGCACCTGCGTTGTATAGTATGAATCCTCATAGAATATGTCACATCGCTTGCGTGAAGAGCACGTGCACGTGCGCGTAGTGCGTGTCGCACGCAAATGCTGTACTCGCAACCCTTAATTTATTTTATTCTTTGATCGGCAAAGATATTGCATCTCTGTAGCTTCCGCTCATCAGGTATATATTTTTTGCAATCGATATTTTCTGATGTATGTAATGTTTTACCAACATAATTTCTGTATAAGTTGAATTTATGAACAAAGTATATTATTTACGACTGATAAAATATTCCACGGCTTTTCGACGTTTTGCTTGAGCTGGGCCTCTATTCAGGTGCGTTAAAACGATTTCGTGTTTGACACGTTTAAGAATCGTTTATGTCACAGTCGCCATTATTGTAAATGACATAAGAGTTATCAAAACGATGACAATACGGAAACAGGTCAGAAACGATATCGTTATAACGCAGTTGAATAGAGGCCCAGTTCGTGTAAAATGTCATTACGTACGATGGTATTTTTGTTGTTTTGGTCGCATAATCTTACGCGCAGCACACTAGTTCACGCTTTCGTTGACAACGATAAACTAAGTTGACGTTAGCCAATTGGATAATCTATCTACCTATTTTTATATTACATCACATCATTTACGGTACACGGAAAAAAACACAGCTTTGTCTGCGTCATTTAAATTTATAATAACCATGCCAATTACAGCTGTGTAGTACCAAGAGCCTCTGAGTAAGACCGCGGACAGACGGACTAGTGAAATGAATCTATAAGGGTTCCTTGTAGATTACGGAACCCTAAAAACTGGTCAAACAAGAAAGTGTCACTGCCAATTTCTTACCAGTATGTAAGTGCTAGAATGACCGATGCTTTATCCACCTCGATAAAGGCGACCATAATTCGGGCCCCAGAAAGCATTCATTTAAGGCTCCATACCATATACAGGATGGAAAAAATCTATAGGCCCTGGAGGGGGACTCCCTTAAATTCTTTAGTTAGTTCATTTTACTGAATGGAAACATTCCTTTATTACATACATACATAACATCACGCCTTTATTCCCAGAGTGAGGTAGGCAGAGCTACAGAAATACCAACAACTCTAAAAAGACTTGTTGATAATTCCTTTATTATTTAAAAGAAACAAAACTGCATTCAAATATCTTCTAAAATTCGCTTGTCTCACACGGGAATCGAACCCACTAAAAATAAAAAATAAACCCTCGCTATTTCATTATACCAATCGGTAGGATTATTGATCAGGATAAAATTTGTCTAATAAACATTTGGGTCTTTCAAATAAAAAAAAAAGTGAAATCTAATATTAATTTGATACGAAGAACACAAACATGAAACACCATTTCAACGTAGACGGATATTAAGAAGAGAAAATAATCTTAATAATTTAACTGATAAGTTGCTCGAAATTACGCCCCATCTTCAACAAGATAATTAACATTAGCAAGCTTTGTACTTCATACGATGTCTTTGAATGTTAGAGAGATACAAAATTATAACGTGTCATTTACTTGTTACATGTGAACAGTACTAGGTATTTTTAATAAAGAACTTGTGTGATAAATATGCCATTTCATGGGTATACATAGATGAATTATCGAGAACATGGAATTGCATTTGTAGTGGTTGTACCGTTTGCAACAAAAGGAGAACAATTTTCTCTTAGTTTAATAAAATTAGATACCCTTAAGAAATGGAATAAGTAGTAGTCCTCTGTTTTTTGCTTTTAGTCGCTATCATGTTCTTCATCTGAGCTGTCACGAGTGTTGATAATAAGATTGTTTGAAATTCGATCCATTTCCCCTTCCTGACATCGATATTTATTTTCTTCACTTTCGACACGGCGACAAATATTTTCCCAGTCCTCAGCAGTAATAGTATTCATTCGTTCAGTTGCTAAACTCATAATGCCTTGCATGTTTAAAGAAACGTTTATTTTCGCTACATATCCTTTTACCATGGACCAAATATTTTCGATCGGATTGAATGTCGGGTGATACGGTGGCAATCCTAAAACGGAGTGGCCATGCTCTTTTAAAATTGCATCTATGTGGTACTCACGAAACCGCTATTTATTTTGTTTAATTAAATCATACAAACTGGTTTTGAACATCAAAGGGCTATATGAAATGTTGTGTTCTGTCAACCAATCCATCATTTCTTGTAATCTGCTTACTATGACTCTCAATCGAACCAAAATTACTCACTGCCATATTTTTTGGAAATTATGTAAGGTAAAGACACCAGTACTCGACAAAGGACCAATGTTCGACACTGACTCTTATTCAAAGAAGATAAGAGTTATTCATTTGTTTGTGTGTAATGAATAACTCTTATAAGAGTCAGTGTCGAACATTGGTCCTTTGTCGAGTACTGGTGTCTTTACCTTAACTTATACTTAGTCGTACGGGCTGACACAAAATTATTCTGATAATTGTGAGAATACAATAAAATCAGACGTAATAATATATGCACAACGTAAATAATATTCACAATTTGACGCTGACATTATTTTGGTATTTACTTTTTCAATATATAACAAACCTCTTTTTAAGCTGATAGTACGAGAAAATAGAAAATTCAAATATAGAATGCCTGTCAACATACAATACTACTACATATGCAATTCCATGCTCTCGTTAATTTATCTATATCTCGTACAATAGATGAGTGTAAAGCCAAATGTTTATTGGATAAATTTTATCCTGACAATAATCCTAGCAATTCGTATAATAAAATAACGAGGATTTATTTTTTTAAATTTTTTAGGTGGTATTATTCCCGGGTGAGACAAGCAAACATTAGAAGACCTTTGAAATAAGTTTTGTTTCTTTTAAAAATAAAGGAATGCATACTTTCAGTAAAATGAGCTAACTAAAGGATTTAAGGTAGTTCCCCTCCAGGGCCCATAGATTTTTTCCACCCTTTTTAACGTGTATTTTTAGTACCAACAGACTATTTAGTATCAACAGACTACCCCTAGACATTTAGAGATTTTAAGAAATCAGAAGCAAGGTATGCTGGTGACAGAAGTTTCATTACAATTTCATGCACCTCTAACAAAAGAAAGTACTTATCTGCTAATAACCTTGCTTTTATTTTTAATTTGTTAACTTTTTATTAGAAAATTAAGAGTGGGCCTTCCAGACTGACATCCAATAAGAAAGAATAAATAGAAACCCCAGTTTTTTTAATATTATTCTACAATACCTAAGCATGCCTTACATAACGGTTACTTATTTTGCAAGGTGGAACTTAAGTTACCAACTGTTTTGTTTGTGCGAATTTTCATAGGTCAGAAAAGGATTTTCTTTCTGAAAACTTTCCGGGATTTTTATAAATTAAACCTTATCTATCCTGCAGTTTCTGTAGGTAAGTATGTCGTTTTAAACATTTTGAGAAGTTAATGAATTATGAAATATTAAAACAGTTGGGAAACAAAACTTCGGACTTGAGAAAAAAGATTGAAAATCATGACTAGCTTTGACTGCCCCAGGTGGGTAATTTACCAGTTTTTAAATTAACCCAGGTATTTATATTCCCCTGTCATCAAGCTTTTTTGTGGCATGGAATTAAATTGAGGTCTAAGCACCTTAATGTGGTATATTGGAGAGTAATAATGATCACCTGTTTTTAACAGCTTTGTGTATTTGCAAAACAGCATCATCTGTTCAGGGGTATTGCAAATTTGACCCACAGCTTTGTAAGTGGCAGTCTTGACAGCAGCACTTCCAAGCAACAGGCACTTGGTAAGAGCAAAGGCGATCGTCTCAAATCTTGTGTACCAACCATCCTGGTATGCCTGTATATAAGGTTTAACTGTTAATGATTAATCAATAGCACACCATAATATATACACAATTTTACTAGTATACACCATGAGTACGTATGCAGGAACAGGAAGTAACGCTACTGACCAGAGTTCATAAAAATAAGCTAAGACAATATAAATAACAATGCATGTATCCTTCTGCGTATTCTCATGGTACAATGATAATTATATACTTCGACTAGTATTCTCTTCCAAAAAGCAGTGGTCACGTGATTGGACACGTACTACATCATATCCGGCGGACCAGTATCCAAATTAAAAAACGGATCAATTCTAAAATGTTTGCTCGATGAGTATTAAAATTATACTTAATAGATTAATAAAAATAAATACTAGGGACAATCTTGTACGAATGGAATCCTTGAAATAAGATGAGACCGAATGATCAAGACCTCAAAAGGATATAAACTTAACTTCCTGCTTTGTTTATCTGCTTACGGCCGAACCCTATATTCAAACCGCGGACTGATAGCCTTACTTCGGATTAAAATTTGACATATTTTGTAAGCGCAAATATGTCAAATTTCAACCTGAAGTAAGCCTTATCTATCCGCTGTTTGAATATAGGGTTCGGCCGCTAGTTAGCACGTAATAGATTTTGATTCGGATTTGACAATCAGTTCTATAAATAAATAAATATCAGGGGACAATCTCACACAAATTTACCTAGTCCCAAACTAAGCTCTAGGCTTGTACTATGGGTACTGGACAACGATAAAGATACTTATATAGAGAAATACATACTTAAATACATAGAAAACATCCAAGACTCAGGAACAAATATTCGCGCACATCACACAAATATCTGCCCTTACCGGGATTTGAACCCAGGACCGCTGGCTTCGGAGGCAGGGTCACTCCCAACTAGGCCATCGTGTCGTCAAATAATATAAATAAACCTTGTTACGACTAGTGTGAAAAGAGTTCGTAACGTGTATCTCTGTTTATGAAAATAAATAAATATCTAATTAACTATTATAATTTTGAATGCTGCATCTAAGCATTTTACGCATGGGAACCCGCGAAAGTTTGAAATCATTATCGTAAATAAATTATACCAAGTGAGAGCGAAATATGCTAACTAAGTAGGGTCAAATAGTATAACGAATAGCGGCAAAATGACAGATTTATAACCGGCCAAATTGATTTGGTAAATTCGGTGTCAACAGGTAGCGTAAGGTTGTTCCTCAATATATGACCTTTTAAATTTTCATGTATAAGTGCATTAACATAATATAAAAGTTACTATATTATGCTCGTGAAGTAAAAATGCTGTCTTGGGATATTTTCAACTCTTTAGCCATTTGCCGTCCACTACGACGTGGATTTCGTTGGAGCCGCATCTTCACTTTCCGAATCATCCCAGGTGACGTTGCTGTGTTTTTCGGTCCACCGCCATAGCGTTTGACAATGCTGCCCGTATCATTGTACCGTGTTATGATGCGATACACGAGCATTTTATTCACTTTAAGGTGACTGAGCTCTCGAACGATAGCTGGCTGTGATTTTCCAGACAAATGTAACGCAATCACACTACTGCGTTTGAATTAAATATCGGTTTTTTTTTTATTTTACGAATATAACACGCTAATGCTTTCGGAAGCTTGTTAACAGGACAATGAACCGTGAATTTGGTAACACTTCATATCGTTCGCCCTGTAGGATAAAAGAAGTGTAATTTGTATTCTTTACTTTGCAATAATGTGGTTACAGAAATATCAAAAAGTTTACAGTTGCTTGTATTCTGTAGCTCTGCCCACCCCACACTGGGAATGAAGGCATGACGTTATGTACGTATGTATATACTATTGCAATAATTTCATGTACAAGCTTTAAGCATTCCCATTCGGGGCAGGAAACCATGGGCCAAATCACGCACGACGACGATACTGATAACTAGACCCCGTTATCGGAGGTGTAATTTGATGGCTGGACGTTCTTAAGCATGGGTAAAAAGATTTTTGATGTAGATATCTATACTTATAGACTTTTATACAATTAGTTTTATAAATATATTTTTTTTAGATAAAATCAGAAGTCATCAGAAGCAGAATCCGCTATCAGTTGAACAAAAACACTATGGTTGCTATTTCACCATAGTTCAAAGCTACAATTTAACGTTTTTAATGTTTCTAAGTGCAGGCCAGTGCATGAAATAAAAAAAACACGTTAGTTTTTTGTCTAAGAGAAAAATAGAACATTTTGATACAAGTGCGGAAAGTATGTCATTTTACACGAGTCCCGAAGTATCTTGGCCCGAGCTGCAAGCGAGGGACAAGAGTCGGGACGAGTTAAAATGACAGTTCCGCACGTGTATCAAACGACGTTTTTTAATACATTTGCGAAAAAATATCCATGAAACAATAATAAATCAGTAAATAAAACTATTACAAGAGACAATTTTACTTTTAATTGACACAGACTTTATGAAATGGCAACGGCTGTGACCATTCAGCCAAGTAAAAAAAGTCACAGTAATTTAATTACCTATATTTAAAAATCAAAAAGTATAATTCTCTATTAACCAGCGGTAATGCATAAAAGTGGATTCACATTACGCCGTACTGGGCTGGGTCCGGTTTCGGCATGGTGTAAAGTGAATTCACCTTAATACGCAACTATCTAATCATTCGTAATACTAGCCATCTTGATTAGAGCTGTTTTTTTTTAATATTACCTCGATACATTTTATGTCTGTATGTATGTTTGTATTTAATTTTAATATTTTGAATTACTTATATTACCTATGTATAGTCTCAATGCTAAGTGACGTAATCAAAAAGTGGTTGAACATGCAAACTCTTTGGTTGGATGCACGGCTTGGAAGTTGAAACAAAATAATATTTAAAAAAAATGGAAAACTATATCGCACTAGTGCGTAATATCCAACTTTCCGCACGATATACAGCTACGAAAAGTACCACTTTTTGAGTAACTGTGTTAAAAAAAATATTTCGTAATTATTTTTACCCATGCCCAAGAACGTCCAGTTACCAAATTACACCTCCTATATAACGGGGTTTACTGATAACCATTATAAATTTATAACCAACTTTTGTAAGAGTTCTCGTAGTGAGTCGAAATTTGCGTGGAATATTGACCAGACTACTATATCTTTAAATTCTGATACAAATGTATTCCTAGCAACTAAAGATCTGCTTATATAACGGTCAATCTTCACATCAATTTGCAGCAATACGAAAACACCAAATTTTGTGCTTCATATGAAAGCTGGTTTTTGAGTGTTGTTAAGAAAATAATGCTAGTCTCTGAACATACCCAGAGATGAGAGGCTTCAGAATATAAAAAAAAAAAAAGTATCTTGGTTAACAAAGACTAACCATTAAAGCGTTTTCTAACTGTGAAATTTACAGAAAAATCGTGCGTAATTTATTCTGTGTCGGCCGTGATTGTTAAAAGGTGGAGTGATTATTAGTTCCTAAAAATTTATAATAATTAAGCATTCGATTTTTATGTATTTTTAAAATTAAAATAATCGGAAGTTAGTTTTATTTCATTAAACCTTAGTAAAAGAACTTAGTAACCGACGTGGTATATGCAAATTCACCAACAAAAAAAAATTGAACTTACTTTGTTATTATATTTTAAAAATAAACATTTAATTGAAAAGTGAAATATCTCGCCCATATGAGGTCTATCGAGATGAAATAAACGGTTTTTTTAATCCTAGAGCACTTTCCATGTCGATAAAATAAATAACAAAATGAAAAAATATGCCTAACAAAAAGAACACAAAGCGGTCAAACATATTATGTTGTTTAATAATATGTCTAGCCTTTTTAGTGTTATTTTTTGTCTGGCGTATGTTTTCGATTATTTTTTATTAAATTGACAAAGTAAATTTATTAGGTTAAACAAAACGTTTTTAGGGTTCCGTAGTCAAACTAGTAACCCTTATAGTGTCGCCATATCCGTCCGTCCATCCGTCCGCAGCCTAGATCAGTGATTCTTAGTACCTACTAGAAAGCTGTATTTTGGCATGAATATACATATTAGTCACGCCAACAAAGTGGTACAACAAAATCTTTTTTTCTCGTTTTCCCCGTAGTGCGGGATGTCGTTGGAAAGGTCTTTCAAAAATATTACGGGTTTGTAATATTTTTGAAATAAATAATATAATAAATTTATAAAAAATAATAAATTTTTAGATTAGGGGATCCGTTTATGAAACATTACGCTTTAAAGTCGTCTCTCCCCTACAGCCAAAACTACAAATAGCATAACTCTTAAAAAAATCTTATATGAAAGCGCATATAACGAATTTATAGGGAAAAATACTCACGACTAAGTAGACATCATCGGTTCTCGAGATACAGGCGATTAAAGTGTTTATACCTACTAAAATCATCTAAAACGGCACCAAATGACTTAACCAAAATGATTTATTACTTGTTGATTTTTATGTTTGTAGTACTTAATGGCTTCAGAACCCTACACTGAGCATGGTCCTACATGCTGTTGCACGGTTTTTTCATCTCAATAGAGCTCTTATGAGGCGAGATATTTCACTTTGTTCCGATAGGGTTGACAGCAATAAATGATTATGGTTTAACTGAAACACCAACTTTTTTTAATAATATTTTTGTCGTTGAAATTGCATTTAGTTTCATCCTTATTCGTTTGTGCACCTTAACCAGGAACACACTGTATAATTTGAAATTTTGAAACATACATAGATAACATCACGCCTTCATTCCCAGAGTCGGGTAGGCAAAGCTACAGAAATGCCAACAACTCCAAAAAGATTTGAAACTTATACTACTTTGTTAATAAACGTTAAGCTTGCTAACGCTACCAGTATTTACGCACACAAGAGCGCGTGTTTATATGCATAAAAATTACAACTACAAACGTGGCTTACCCGCTTTCGTGAGACAGTAACTGTACACATAATAATATGTTAGTTATGTCTGTAACCCAAACACAGGTGTGTAAAGTAAATACTTAAATGGAATTTAAATTACTTTTGGGGAGCAGTTACGAGGGAAACTAGAAATGCTTTACAATGTTACATTTCCTATAAACAATTTTAATTTCAATAGTTTTTAAGTTATTTGATAAAATATATGAAAATTGACCATTTGTCCCCCTCTACTCTACGTAATAGTGCACCATATTTTTTCAAGAAATTGCGGTTTAATATGGTTTTTTCCTTATAGGTTACTAGAAAACCTATAAAATGTTTATACATAGCTTCACTCTAATGTCCAGTATACTTTGAGAATCTGGTACTTAGCGCGTGTCAGTTCATAGTGGACTTTATTTTTACGTATGGAACCCTCTTCACGCACATTAAACTCGCACTTGTCCAGTTAGAGTGATCACCTTCTTAATAATCGATCCGAAAATCAATGTCCTAAAGCGCAACTAAGTATATACAACTTGTTGGGGCAAAACCTGGCAACCATAACAATTCTGAAAAAACGATTACCAGTAAATAAATTACCTTCAAAATGATGTCCACTACTTCAACATTGTCAACTCCATTAGCGAGTGCTTCATTTATCGTTTGCAACTTTTCTACCTCAAAATACTTATGAGTAGCCCAGCAGCCAGGATAATACTTAGGTATTTCATTACCCGTATGGAGATACCTTGTTAGCTGGTTGCGCAGCTTAGGCTCAAGTTTTGATTCAGTCATTGTAGCCTGTAAAAACAAAAAATATTAATGTCTTTCCCCAATTAAATAAAAAAAATCTGGGACCGATTGCTTGATTGCTAGTTTTTATAGGTATAAACTGCACTATACTGTGTACCAGATAACGTGCCAATATGTGACATTGAATCATCTGTATCCCTATATTGTTATTCATTGGGACGACATCGTCGCCGTCGTGAGCGTCACCTGGACTAGATTAACTTCAGACAGAAGAGAGTGGCAGAGGGTGGAGGAGGCCTATGTCCAAAAAAGGACAGTCCAATAGTGAAATAATAATTAAAATAAATTCTATGAGTGCTGTGATAATTTATGTTTAACACTTAAATAATTTGATACATTATTAATACTATTTAATTAAACATTATGCCAAAGTAAATAATTCAAGTAAAACTGTTTTAAGCATTCATTTGCAAAAATTGATTGAAAATAAATTGTTTTATTATTATTATTGTGGATATTTATTTAAAATCTGTAAGTTAAGTTTTTACAATAAATGATAAGATATAAAAATAAAATAACAATACTCATATAAAAAACCTAACCTAAGGGTGCCGCCGGTAGCGGGGCAGGGCTCAAGCTACCGGTGGTTAGGGCTGCAGAAAGAGGAACCTCCTCACAATACGTGCTGTGTCGAGGAGTACTGCTTTCTGTATCTGGCCCTTGATCCAGTCACCTAGTGAGTCTCTCTTAAGGTGTTGATCGAGACTCTTCACTATAAGACCGTTTGCCGAAACAACTATCGGGATAATGATCGTCGATCGATCTGTTAACATGATATCAATCAAGCTTATTGGCAACAATAGTCCTGTCCGTGATGACGGATTGATTCCCATAGAGCGTAGCATAACTATTTTCGAGGACTGGTGCCGGTTTGTACTTATAGTCAAAGAGCGGAATTCTTCATAGCAAAAATCAAACTGTCAGAGGGATTGACCTAACTGTTTTATCGACTTATCGATAAATATTTGTCACTTAACGAAACAAAGTTAAAGTAATGAAATCAGGCTTTTGGATATACATACAAACAAATTAACGGTGTCCCTAATTAGCTGACCGCCACTGTATTTTAGTATAATAGTAAAGAATAAAACAGAAAATAAAAATTAAAAACAAATATTGCTAAGAGTAGGTAACTAATCTTCATTCAAAATAACAAAGTCGAAATCTAAATCTGTACTAAATATGTTTTCTTTATCTTCCCTGTAGTAAAAGAAAATAGTCATTATTTTTTCAACATTGTCACCTTTCAAATTACTCATTTTTTTCATTGTAGATCCATTTATAAGATGAAAACGAGCGTTCTACCTCAGTTGAAGTAACAGGAGTATATTTGTAGTACTCGATAACGGTGTTTTGGCTGTAATCACCTTTTTCTATAAAATCAGCATATTTGCGTATCATGTCGTAGTCCGGAATTCTATCTAGTACTTTTTCAAGTTTTATTTGCACTGTCTGAGATCCACACCAATTTAGAATACTTCTCACCTGGTCAAGTATTAGAAGAGAGTCTAATAAGGATAAACAGGATGTTTGTAATTTGATTATTGCTCCACGTAAAATGCCATAACTTTCTTTTATGTACAACAGATCAATTTCTCAAATTATTGTGCTTATGTACTCTTTTAGCTTCTCTTAATGCAGCCGACTCTTTTGAATTTAATTTTGAAATTACTTCTGTAATACATTCCAAATATTCTGCATAATATATAGCTGCATTAAGCCATGTGCCCCGGGTGAATCAACTTTTAAAGTCCTCCTTTTCTACACGCTAATAAAAACTTACTAGAATATGTAAGATTGATAATGGTTTACACATGTTAAAATTAGATAATCAGATTTTCGGATTTCACTATTAATAATCATAAACCAATTCTATAATTTTGTAAAAACATGGTAACGCAGTGCAAAGTGCACGTTTTTCATACAAAACCCGGGGACAACGTCGTCCCCTGCGTTACCTGATATATTTGTGTAAATCATAGAAGAATTTTTAAAATTGTCAGCTAGAAAGTAAGTTTAATTGTCTGATTTATTCAATATATTGAACACATCAAAAAAAAAAATTGCATTCTACCAAATTAAGGTGACATAGTGAGACTAGGGCTTGCAATTCGAATATTCGAATATTCGAATAATTCGAATATTCGGCTCTTTCTAATATTCGAATAATGCGGCGAATAGTATTCGAATATTCGAATATTTATGGTTATTTGGACAGACGGATGTAACATCGCCCAGGGATGGTCGGCTGTCTCTGTCTCACTCCCCGATCCCATTCACCCACCTCCCACCTACTCTGTACTCTTACATTATACTGTATAACAAAATTCACATATATCGTTATTGTTTCGTGTTGATTACATTAATAATTTAACACATACATATATTTTAGCATTTTAATTATTTTATTTTAGTTATGTTTGTTGATTCTGACTTTTTTTAATTGAAGTTCATAATCTTTGTGCAATTGATACCAAATCGTTGCTGTTCGTACATTCAGTTGTTTTTAACACATTAATATTTAAATTCAAGTTTTTTTTTATTCATTCTATAAAGCCAAGGACGTATTATTTATTTAAGATGTTTATGTTGATTTTTCGAGCTTTCAGACTGGTAATAAATAAAAATGAGCATACAAACCCGTTTTTCTTGATTTTTTAGGATTATTCGATTAGTCGAAAATTGGGGAGTACCTTAAAAGTTGATTCACCCCCCCACCTAGTTATAATAGGTTTTGGAGGCAATGGTACGGATGGATTTACGTTGTATATCCACACAACAAACAACAGTGTTGTGTTGCATCAACACTTTTATATTGAGATCGTATGTGCTCGCAGACTCTATGTAATGCATGTGCCAGACATGTAACATGTAGTAGATTTAGAAATGTAGCTTTTAAGATTTTACCAGCCTTTAGCATGTACGCGGCACTATCAGTGCTCAAAACAAGGAAATTTCTAACATACACTCGGCGTCAAAAATATCGCCCCTCCGCGAAAATCAGATTCAAGCTAATCTAGACCTTAGCGAAATTATGTTACATAATTAATATTAGTATCAATTAAAAGCACGTTTAATGTGTTTTAAATTAATATGTTTAATTTAAACAAAACGTAATAGCTTGTGAATTAGAGCGTTTCAAAAAAAAAGTGCACAAATACTCGTTTGAAGGGTCGCGAGTTGTGCCCTTTTCCAGGGGTATAAAATGCCTGTACAAGGTCAAATGTCAATCATTCACTATCCAGACGTCGAAGAGAACACATCTAAGGAACTCAAGCAAGAAAACAACCCTCGAACATGGAGACCACCGCTGCTGAATCAGCTCAAGTGGTTGCACTACTGCAAGCAGGAGTTCGGCAGTGTGATGTCGCTCGGCAACTCAATTTAAGCCGTCATGCTGTCCGCCGAGTATTTCAGCGATTCCAGGAGACTGGGGGCTACATCAGAAGACGTGGGGCTGGTCGGCGACGCTGCACATCCGAAAGAGATGATCGCTTCATCGTGACATCATCTCTACGCAATCGCTTCGCTAGTGCTGTTGAGGTGCAACAACGCCTCAGAGAAGCTCGGACAATATCAGTTAGCATCTCTACGGTTAGAAGAAGACTGCGGGAGAAGGATATTGTGGCTCACAGGGCTGCTACAGGCCCAATGTTGACCGCACAGCATCGCAGAGATCGCTTGCAATTTGCCCGCGACCACGTCGATTGGACGTTTGAGCAATGGAGGCAGGTTCTCTTTACCGATGAGACGAGAGTCTGTCTTTATTGCAACGACAGGCGGGCCAGAGTCTACAGAAGGTCGGGCGAACGATTTGCTCAAGCCTGTATTGAAGAGACAGTGGGCTACGGAGGTGGCTCTTGCATGTTCTGGGGGGGCATGTCTATAGACGGCAAAATCGACCTTGTCTGCGTCTCCAGGACTGGAGGCACTCGCGGCCAAGGGTCCCTGAATGCTCGCCGATACATTTCCGAGATCCTGGAAGAGCATGTGATGCCATATGCGGGTTACGTCGGCTCTGGGTTCACATTAATGCACGACAACGCTCGCTCCCACACTGCATTAATTGTTCGGGATTATCTGGAGGAGGTCGGGATTCCCGTTTTGCCGTGGCCAGCCAAGAGTCCTGACTTAAACCCGATTGAACACCTTTGGGACGAGCTGAAGCGACGGGTTCGGTCACGAGATGCCGCCCCTACCACCCTGCAATATCTTCAGGACGCAGTCATCGAAGAATGGGGCAACATTCCACAAGAGGACATCGTAAAGTTGGTGCGATCAATGAAAGACCGTTTAGAGGCAGTGATAAGGGCAAGGGGGGGTAACACTAGATTTTAAGTTAATTTTAGGCACTTTTTGTAAAATTTTGTTATCCATTTATTGTTGTAAATTTAAACTTGAATAAACATTTTTCAACTGTTCGCAATGTCATTTCCTTTAATTTTTGACCCCAAGGAAAAATCCTTTTTTTTTTAATTTTCCTAAAAAAACACTTTATTACCTTTCAAATGATACCTAACAATCATATTGTTGTCCTTGATCAAATAGGGGTTAAAGTCGGTTGTAATTATTTTCCGAGGAGGGGCGATATTTTTGACGCCGAGTGTACTTCCGATTAAGTAAGATTTGCAACAAGAATTTTTCTTTAGTTCTCTTACAATCAAATTAGTGACACTTTTGCCCATCCTATTTAATGTTTCGTCGACTGTTATCCATATATATTTTCCTATCAGGTTCTTGCGTATGTCTTGAACTGTTTGTTGGTAAACTATATCTAAGTATACTTTTCTCAGCAATGATTCATCCGGAAGTGATTTTGATGTACAGGAACAACAAATATATTTTTGTTTTTTTTTTTTATAAACTGGATTGTTAATCTTTTTCCATGGAATATTGCACGAAACTAAAAATATTATTAAATCTATATAGAATGTGTCTGAACTCGTACTTTTTGAGCATTGTGACAAATGAGTTTTACTCACTAAATAACTTTCAACACAATGTTTCTTTAGCCGATGTAAATGAACGTCACATTTAGAGCAATATATTGTGGAAGAATCTTTTTTGAAACTAAGAGAAGAATCTTTCTGTATCCATTTTTTTATGGTTTTTCATTTAAGGATTAACCATTTTAGTAGCACGGCACGGAAATCACTCATGAAACTCAAGTGAGATGACATATGTGACGCTGACATGATTTACTTTAATATGGAGATGCAAGTTGCTTATCAAAGAGGTCAAATGTTACAGAATAATCTTTTAAGTTGATTATGGATACCTAATGCGATATTATTCCGTAACATCGATAAGTCGATAAAATAGTTAGGTCAATCCCTCTGACAGTTTGATTTTTGCTATGAAGAATTCCGCTCTTTGCTTATAGTACGGCACTTCGGACTCAACAAGACCATATTGAAGAGCAAGTTGCTGATGGATGATCCTGGCCACGAGGTTATGTCTGTGCAAATACTCGCCGTTGGCCAAATGGGAACAACTGGAAATAATGTGTCTAAGAGACTTGCCGGGGCGACGACACGCTCGACAAATGTCGACCGTGCCATCTCTCAGAATATATCTCCTATAGTTGTTTGTCATTATGACCTCGTCAGCAATTGCACAGACAAAACCTTCGGTTTCCCCAAAGAGGTCGCCAACCCATAGCCAGTTCATGGACGCTAAAAGGCCTATGTCCGGCCCTGTCATAAATAAAATAATAATTCATAATTCTATTATTATTATTATGAAATGATTACTAAATTCTTGTGCTATTAAATTAGGGTCCCTTATTATTTTACCGTTATGTGGTATTTGTGTGACATTTTCCTTAGGTTGTACTGTTTTTGGATTGTTGATAATATTCCACATAGCTTCAGATTTATTTTCAAAGTTTTTAATGTAATACTCGTTTTGAGACTTTTGTGTTAGTGATATAAATATTTTTTTTCAGACTTATCAAATATTGCTTAAAATGCGTTTTGCTACTTGCACTAGAATAAAAGCAACTGCCGAGATAAACTACTTCTACACTGGCAGAGTCGCGAGAAGTTCAGCTAGTGTGTCAAACAGTACTTTTATTTACATCATCTCCAAGTTTAATTACACACATTTCTCTATCAGATTTAGTATAAGTACTCATTAATAAGGTAATTGAAGTAATAAAATGAGCTCTCACAGGGATTATGCTAGTTTGAATCAGCTATAATAGAAAGCAGGGGCCAGGGTCGTTCTTTGCTCAATACTAGCGACCCGCCCTTGCTTTGCTTTGGTTATATAAGATTTTCAGCCCGAAATCTCCTTTGAATGGATATCCGATTTGAATAATTCAAAAAGTAAGCTATAGGTATTGAAATACTCTTGGATATAAAATGATTAATTTGGATCAGGATTCATAGAAAAGTGGTATCATGAAGGTTGTAGATATTGATATGTTCTTTAATATTGTGAATATTATTTTTGTTCTATCATCCATGAGATAAAATACATTATAAGGCTATTTTTTTACATCTGGGGTTAAATTGTTGAAGTTCAAGTAGAGACCCCAATTTTTTCTAGCATTAAATATAAGCCCATGTTTCTCAAGGATATTGTAGCCTTCTAATGAAGAAATTTTGAAATTGGTTTAGTCGTTTTTGAGTTCATTTGTTATAAATATACAAAATTACACATCTTTCCTATCAATAATATTAGTGTAGATAACTAGCAATACTTTTTTTATAATTAGGTTCTTGTTTAATAACATGACATTAAAATGAGCTTGCAAGTACCTAAGCATTGGCTCATATTGGATATAGGAACGAATTTACCCCCTTTTTTGAGACACGGTAATAAAGAAAATTCCATTTGTATTCAGGTATATTAACAATTGATACAAATGTAAACACGACATTACAAAGATAATTTACTAGGAAAATAAATATCTACGAGACCCAGAAACTTTGACGGTATCATAAAGTATGCTTTATTTAAAACACGGTCCGGTTAACGAGGGTACATTTAAACAACCTTTATCAATCATTAAGAACGGCTTTGTTCTGGAGTAATTTGGAACATTGAAAAGCGCAACTAAGAGCTACCAATAAGGAGAATGCTCGACAAAACCATGGTTTTTGTCTGAATTCAAGCGAAACGTGCTACGGTAAAATTGAGGATGTGGCTACAAAAAACTGACAATGGACGCCGCTTTCAGTATGTGTCTACGAGATTATGTTGGGTGACCCTAACAATAGCAGAAACCTATAACAAGATGTCCTCAATTACCTCAATTTGCTAAGCAGGCAGGTCAGGTCAGCAAATCAACACAAATCGCGCTGCACTAGACGTTGTATATAGACTGATATATAGACTGACTGACTGGTCTTTTCTCTTCCCCTCCGTTCAACGTTTTTGGTTGGTTGGTTCGTATCGCCACAGATTACATTAGAAGGGTTAGTCAAAGACCTGGGACCCAATTCTCGTAACTTCGAGATTATTTTTCATGCGAGATGAAACTGTCAACATACCGTTTTTTGAAATATCTGGAAGGAAAAATCATCTCAATTTCACGAGAATTGGGTCCGTGTGCTAAAGCATGGAAATAGAGTAAGCATTAAATACATCTGGAAGGTGCATTGTAGCGCGCCGAAAGAGATGTACTAAAACTTAGTGCGTCCCTTTCTAGGAAAGGTGACCATACATTTTAACTGCAATTTTAGGAATTGGTTTTATTTGTCATCGCTATTGTTAAATATAAGGTTTCTATTTTTTTCTAGCTTCCTTAAGATAATCTTCAGGTTTGAATAACTACATCATACAATAGAGTTGTTAGTTACTTTCCCAGGAATCGCCTCAATCCATTTTTTTTCAACTTTCGCAGTCAGTCTGATATTCGATAATAATAACGATATCAATGATGATAACGATATCAATGATGATAACTCGTGTTCACCCTACTAACAGAAATCATCAAATCACACAAACTACCCTGTGGTAGGATATCCTACAACCTGGGCCTCTATTCTGCTGCGTTATAACGATATCGCGTTTGAAGTGTTTAAGAATCGTTTATGACTCGGTCGCCATTATTGTAAACGACATAATATTATACAAATAATCAGTTATGTAAATACTATGCATTTCGACATCGAACACTCAAAAATAATGTTATCTCTTTTTAACTTAGTTCTATGTTCCTAAGTAAAAGGAGATGACAGTACGTTCGCCAGTGCGATAATGGCAACGTTTATAATTTGACGTTCATACAAATACCTAACGGCCTAGTCAGCCATGTTGGATTAGCTTGTCATAAGTATTTGATGTGTCAATCGTGCAAAATCCACTAAAAAAATGATTAATATGTTGTTTTCCATATTATATATTGCCAAAAGTTACACATGGATTGAAAGAGAAACTTCATCGTAATGTCTCTTAAGTGTAATTTGTTAGGATGTGGTGCAAAAAACAGCAAAAATCAGAAATATTGAACATTTCATCGGTAAGTTTAAGTTTTTGTTACAATATTGGTCAGTTTTGTCATTATTGGGGGACTTAAATATGTAGTACATTATTATTAATCCATAGATCAAGATTAGTTCAAGATTATAATACGATTTGCCTTTTATTTACAATATTTTGAAAGTAAACAAACCGTAGAATTTGACAGCTAGGGCTGTTCTTAAAATATCGAAAATAACTTGGAAATTTTTCATTATGACAATTAATGTTAAAATACCATGTTTTTTTGTAATTGTATCATATAGAACTTATATGGAATATGCCAAAGAAAGCAAACAACCATTTATCACCACGGATTACTATTTTTAAGGATTTTGGGAAAAAGTATACTGAAAAAGTTCCATTCCGAAATTATTTAAATAAAATAAAATTATTCCGAAATGAGTAATGACTAAAGTTTTATACCTACTAAAAATCATCTAAGACAGCACCAAATATTTTTATTTGTTTACTTGACGACACGTTAGCCTAGTTTATAGTGACCCTGCCTACGAAGCCAACGCTACGGTCCTGGGTTCAAATCCCGGTAAGAGCGGATATTTGTTACGGTCTGATAATATAACAAGTCATATTTGTAAAAAAATGCAGGATTTAAAGACTGGTAATACTCGATTATTTAAAATTATTGGCACTCTCACGCTATGGCACTGTTTTGAATAAAAACAAAAGTAAATAATGATTGTTAATATTTTTGTTGCTTTTTATGATTCTTGTATTTTATCATTAAGAGAATTTAATGAGTCTTTTTTATGAAAGGAATAACTAAGAAATAAATTATAGTTATGTTGCTTTGTACTTTTAATTATATTAACTCACTCGAACTACATTTACCTACTGAACCCGTGAAATACTTCATCTCTAGTCTTTATCATCGGTTCCACTTTACGAAATAAAGAAGCTAGGTTGACACGAACGCGCTTCAACACGCGGTCGAAGCATTGAAATGAAAGGCGGCTCGTGTCAAGATCTTGCCTGCGATGCATGGCGGCACGCGCGGTCATAATAAATAATATAATAAATCACAGGACAAAGTCACACAAATTGACCTAGTCCCAAACTAAGCTCTAGGCTTGTACTATGGATACTAGACAACGATAAACATACTTATATGTAGAAATATATACTTAAATACATAGAAAACATCCAAGACTCAGGAACAAGTACTCGTGCTCATCACAAAAATATCTTCCCTTACCGGGATTTTAACCCAGGACCCCTAGCTTCGAAGGCAGGGTCACTACCAACTAGGCTAGCGTGTCATCATGTATACGATGGCACTACTTTGTTAGAATCTTGCACCGCGCGCCGCGTCAACCACGCGTTCATGTGAACCTAGCCTAAAGGTTTTGGAATGCTAATGCAGAAAATAGCAAAATATGTCCGCAATTTTTCAGGAGTTCCGTCGTTTACTCATGGATTCTATCATCAGATCACTCCAACTTTTCTATGAGACCATTTCCGACCTTTCCTTTCCTTTACGGTGGAAAAGGTCCACCGTGCTGGTTGTGCTTAAGACGACGTTTTGCAACCCTTCAGGTATTCCACTGCTACTGCATCTTTATACAGGACATGCGAAGTACTGAACGTACAGAACAGATGAGTTGAGAACCTCCCACCCATATGGTTGGTTTATCGATAACTTTATTATTACCATCGAATCGGGGCAGCACTCAAACTTGTGACAGTCCGCCATTTTATGTTTGCTATGGTAGTTTAGGTAGGCACGTTTATTCTGTAGGTATGTCATATCCAGTACCTTTCTTTATCGTTGCGTCAAAGACGATATCGTTAAATAATACCGTGTAAAGTCCCAGCCCTGGATACGATTATTTATAGCAGCCACTACTACTCGTATTAATAACCATTGCTTAAAATAAAATCAGGAAATCACACAATAAAATATTAAAGCCGAAATGAGCCTTATTGCATGCGACGCAATTAAAAGTAACTGCCATTTTGTTACATCAGTGTTGCTAGTTTTATTTTATAATGTCCACAGAATAAGAACTAAAGCCATAGAAGGAGGGATAAAATTAAAGTTTTATTGGGATACAGTGTTCCAAAAAGAGACATATCTATAGCTACAGCTACGCTTAAATGTCATGGTCGTACACAGTTGCATATATAAACAACGTTTATGTATGCAGATATTGTTTAGATCACAGACTAAGTAAATTTACACCAGGACCGGACCAAACAATAATATCGATATCGACATATTTTGAAGTTTTACAAAAATATAACATATTCTTTATTAACTCGTATCATCCAAATAGCTGGACGGATTTCTAATGGCGGATTTTAGGTGCCATTATTGTGATAAAAAGTTTAATATTTAAAACACCATAGCCGACGCGTTCATACGAAATTTACGACATTTGTATGAACACATCAGCAATGATTTTTTTAAATACTTATGTTTTTAAACTACGATATGTATAAACATTTGGTACATACCGTTTTGAACTTCATTAAATGAGGTAACGAATTGAATAATAGCAATACAATTGGTCAGCTAGGTCTTGATTGGTTGTCAATTTTAGTGAGTCACAATTGTAGGTAATCGTATGACATGTAAGAACAAATATGATATATTATTTGCCGGTACTGTGGTTTGTGTAGGTAAGGTGAATTGGCTGGGGAGTGTTTTTTCAGTTTTATTATAAACCATGACAAAATCTCACGAAGGCGTTTGAGTGGGGACATAAACCAAGGGAAGGCACTGCACCAGGTTTGAGTCTGCGCAATTTATTTAAGTAATGTTGGCACTCACTTGGCGGTATTTGCCCAAATATCCATGTAGCATCTTTTTCCTTCCTACAGCAAATGAAAGAGAGGCAACGACGCAACGCGAACACTCAACTCCAAGTGGAGTGCGACCATAATAGTAATTTACAAAATGTTTGGAGCAAATCAGACTATGTTACGACCAAGACCCATTTGGCCATGAAAATAGAAAAATATATCCGCATTTTTGAGGAGTTCCGTCGTTAACTCACGCATTCCATCATCAGATCACTCCAACTTTTCTATGGGACCATTTCCGACCTTTCCTTTCCTTTACGGTGGAAAGGGCCCACCATGCTGGTTGTGCTCAAGACCATGTTTTGCAAGCCCATGATTTTTAGTAGGTATAAAACTTTAGTCATTACTCATTTCGGAATAATATTATTTTATTTAAATAATTTCGGAATGAAACTTTTTCAGTATACTTTTTCCCAAAATCCTTAAAAATAGTAATCCATGATGATAAATGGTTCTTTGCTTTCTTTGGCATATTCCATATACATTCTATACGATACAATTACAAAAAAAAAGTTATTTTAACATTAATTATCATAATGAGAAATTTCCAAGTTATTTTCGATATTTTAAGAACAGCCCCAGCTGTCAAACTGTTTGTTTACTTTCAAAATATTGTAAATAATTGGCTTTCAAAATCGTATTATAATCTTGAACTAATCTTGATCTATGGATTAATAATAATGTACTACATATTTAAGTCCCATAATAATGACAAAACTGACCAATATTGTAACAAAAACTTAAACTTACCGATGAAATGTTAAATATTTCTGATTTTTGCTGTTTTTTGCACCACATCCTAACAAACTACACTTAAGAGACATTACGATGAAGTTTCTCTTTCAATCCATGTGTAACATTTGGCAATATATAATACGGAAAACAAGATATTAATCATGTTTTAAGTGAATTCGGCACGGTTGACACATCAGATACTTATGACAAGCTAAATTTACATGGCTGACTTTGTATGAACGTTAAATTATAAATGTTGCCATTATTGCACTGGCTGACGTACTGGCATCTCTGTTTACTTAGGAATATAGAACTAAGTTAAAAAGAGATAACATTATTTTTGAGTGTTCGATGTCGGAATGCATAGTATTTACATAACTGATTGTTTGTATATGTCAACGTGTCATATCCATTCTCTCCTTTATCTATGTTTGGCAGGCTAATTTACGTCCATGGTGACACGATGGTCACCAGTTGGTGACTGGTTGTGTATGGCTAGTTTTTAACAAGAACTGGATACTATAATCTTTCCTTTTTTAACTTATTGAACATTCATATTAAAATTTTCGAGATAGGTATAGTTCTGGCGCTTTCGTTTTAAGGCTCCTCTATGCCTTTAGTTCTTATTCTATGACCTAGCTCATAACTCAATTTTAGTTCTTAACAGATCATAGACCATAGATCATTCAATCAATTGGCACGTGTAGGGGCAGAACCTGTTTGAATCTGATTGTACAAAAATGCGATTGCCCATAAGTACATTTTTTAGGTCTGTGGGGAGCCTAAAACTACTGCGTAAATAAATATTTTAATGACCATCGACATAAATCTAAATATCAAAAAATTATACTACCATGATCAAAACCATCAAAACTATAGAACAAAGTCCTATGATCAAAACCATAGGTATCAAAACATTTACAAGAATATCATCAAAACATGTGAACATCATTACATGTCATTGCAATGTCGCGGCCACTATCGTTGAGATAATTTTTAATGACTCACCTTCATTTAAAATCCAAAGTCCTTTCTAAACAGAAATCATGATCATTGCTTTACAGACTTTAGTCTTTTTCCGGGAGTCCTTCAGGACAATTTTAGAGCAGTGGCTGCCGCCTCTCTTCAAGCAGTTGTTTTTGACGTTCAATGGTCAGGTAGTGTGTGAGGATGAGGAATCTGAGGAACAAGTTTTTGCGGACTATGACGATGAACGCGGTGTGGTATTCTATCCGCCCGTATATGCTCAGCGGTACGCAGCAGTCTGCGATTGCCTTATGGATGATCGATGGTGCGGCCAGTTAGAAAAGGCAAGCTTAGATATTTTAATTTTTTAGGGTTCCGTAGTAAAACTAGGAACCTTTAGGCACCCTACAGATCATCAATATATTTGTGCAATCAAACTGATTGCCCAAACTTCTGGATCGTCTATGGCTATGATTGAAGTTTACGCAATCATTTCATTTTATAAAAGTTTGACAGAGTTGAATTTTGTTTGTGCCATGCCCATCACGTGTGATTGTGTTGTCTGTAGTAGTGATTGCTTAATTTACCGTTTTATTATTTCTTTTTAATACAATTATCAGCGCAATTGCAGCAGCCAAATCCTTGTTCATCAGACATCTTTCATAATATCTCAATGTAGCTGTTTTTCACGTGACGTTGAGCCTGATAACTGAGTTTTAGTTTTTAATCGATCATGGACCATAGATCATAATGATTGATGATTGACTCAATCAATTGACACGTGTAGGGGCAGAACCTGTTTCAATCATATTGTACAAAAATACGATTGCGCAAACATTTTGTAGGTCTGTGGGGCCTTATAGTTTTCCCATGCCCGTCCGACCGTCCGTCCGTCGGCACCCTAGCTCAGAGTACTAAAAAGCTGTAATTTGGTATGAATATACAGTTGTGTGCAAAAGAATAGTAGTGAAGACAAAATTTACTCATTAAATATGTAAATATAATTTTATATTGAATATATTGCTCATATTTACTGTTCTACGTCTGATAATACTAAATACAACAGAACTTTAAAAAATAATAATAAATGGTAAACAAAAATTTAAAACCAAACAATTTGAAATAAAAAATATATATTCTTATTAATATTTCGTAGCTTGACCTTTATTTTTAAGAACAGCTTCACATCTCCTTGGCATTGAGTCAACTAAGGATTGACATCTCTGTACAGGAATATTATTCCATGCCGGCTGTACCACATGCCATAATAGGCACTTTGTTTTGGATCACTTACAGCATTCTCCACAAGTTTTCGATCGGGTTGAGGTCCGGCGATTGAGCAGCTCAAGGTAAAACGTCAACTTTTTCAGTTCTAAACCACTCTTTCACAATTTCGCTAGTATGTTTTTGGTCATTATCTTGCTGGAAGACCCACTTTAGCGGCATACAATCAATGGCATATGGATACATTACATCTTGGAGCCTCTTCTTTAAATAATATTCTTTGTTCATTATGCCCTCGTTTTCAATGATAGGGCCTGTACCATTGTAAGAAAAACATCTACATACCATCAAACTAAGTCCACTATGCTTAACGGTTTTTATTGTATACTGCGGCATGAAAGCGGCACCGGCAGGTCTCCTGACATACTCTCGACCTTTACACCCAAACAGCACTACTTTACTTTCGTCACTCCATAAAATATTACGCCATTTCTCCATAGGCCATCTACGTGTTCTTTGGCAGAAATGAGCCTATGTTTTATGTGCCTCTTAGTCAACAGTGGAACTTTTCTCGGACTTCTGGCGTGCAGATTAGCTTCAACGAGTCGACGGTGAACAGTAGAACTACTCACATTTAAATTTAATGAGTGTTGGATGTGTTTTGACAGCAGAAATGTTTGCTTTTTCGATAGGCGTACAAATTCTAGAGTCCTTTTTTTTTTGTTGTAGCCGTTTCAGAGCATTAGTGATCAATTTAGCTGAACATTTTAAAATTTCTTGGACAACCTTATACGTTTTTCCTTCTTTCTCTGGAACAATTTTTCAACCTTTTAATCAAACTTCTCATTTCTCTGGAACAATGCCTTCCCCTTCCCATAGTCGTAAAATTTTCTAACGAGAATTACGTTTACACAATAGAAAATCCTGTATTGTACTAACGTTAAATAATATTGACCATTCAGGGCTCGAGAAAATTATGTATTGTAAACATTTCTCATGACACTGCTATTTATATGGGATGTACAAATTGTAATTCTTAAATATAACTTCTAAATTTAAAAACATATGAATGCATTGGCCAGTGCAAGCAATAGTAAGGTAAATAGTTTCTAAATATGAGGCCGACTTTTGAGCACCTGGCTTATTTAAGAAAATACTTACCCTAGTATGTACTACTGTACCTAGTATGTACTATTCAAGTACTGCTATTCTTTTGCACACAACTGTACATATTAGTCACGTTATTAATGTGGTACAATACAATTTTGAAAAAATATTACGGGTTTGTGCAAAATATTTTTCGATTGAGTGATCCGTTTATGAAGTATTAAACTTTAAACAGGGACCGGCCCACTATTCTATTCATGGGGTTTCGAATGGGATTTTATAAGGGTTTTACTTAGAAAAGCCGTATCGATTAAAAAGCCGCTCGATTTGCTTTTAAAACCTGCTATCTCATCCAAGGGGTTTCGAACGGGATATGGTTTTTAAAGTGTTATTTATAAGGGTTATCTGTGCTTTAGCTCTTAAGGTTCCCCTTATAGTGAATGGTTAGTTTAAGAAATAATTTAGGTAGTCATATATTTCGTTCCAATAGGTTATTCTTTTAGTGGGGTATTCTATTGAGAGGTTAGTCTTTCAAAGGGTTTTATCGGTGAATGGGTGAAAGGGTCCCTGGCTTTTAAGCGCTAATTTTTGTTAGATCATGTCGGACCATGCTCGGTGTAGGGTTCCGGAGCCGTTAAGTACTAAACTGCCGTCCAACGGCAGAACGCTGCAACTCGAGTTACAGCGTTTTGTGTTAACTTGCATCAAGCGATTCCTCATGAGTGCTTCTATCATACCTACAAAAGACCTTTTTGATAAATGTTCTAGTTTAGGCTGTAGAAATCTGTCAAAACGCGGCAACTCTGCATAAAACTAGCCAAAACATCATGACTGCAATTGTGATGTTTTTTATCTAAACCGTTAATGCCGGCTGATCACAACAGAACACTGCAAGTACTAAATGGCCACTAACTCGGATCGGGGGAACGGACAAGTCTTAAACTTGCAGCGTTTTGCTTAATATTTGTGCTGCATCACCGTCAATTCAAAACGCGGCAACAAAGTGAAAAAGAGACAGTTACATTGACTTTAAAAGTTTTCAGAATGAGATAGAAAAATCGGCAAATGCATTTAGTGACAGCTATAAACAAGATCTCATTGAATTTATATTAAAGTACAAACCCCAACCATCCCATTGCCGCCTGGCTCATGCTCCTAACCGGCTGTACTTACCCATAGGCGTGACCATAACACGGATTTTTGATGATTTTACGAATAAAATAAAGGAAGAGGGTAATAATCCTTGCAGTTTAACTTATTTCTAGTCATTAATTAAAGAACTCAATATAATATCCTCCTGCTTAGCTAAAGAAGATCAATGTGAAAAATGCATTATGCATACTTAAACTAAAACATCCTGATAAAGAGTCACACAAATGTGAAGACTGTGTTGACTGTACTATTTGTAACATATATCCAGTTCATATTAATAATAAGAATAATTCACGGAAAGACTTTCAGGATGAAAGTTTAGCTGATAATCCTATGGGGAAAATTGGTATTTTTACGGTTGACATGCAAAAGGTGCTATCAATTCCAAAATTAACTGCGAAGGAGGCATTCTTTTCTAGAAAATTGATAATGTTTAATTAAACTTTTGCTTCACCAGGGAAAAATAAACCATCAATCTGTGTACTTTGGCATGAGGGTGAAGGGGGTCGTCACGCGTTTAACATTGCCAGTGCATATATAAAGTTTATCAACTCAAATATATGTAGAGATTTTTTATGCTGATAATTGTAATGCATTGATTAAACATAACAGTAAAAGTAAATCACTACAGTGGGCCCTGTGCTAGGAATCCCTGTGTTACAGGACCCGGTACGAGGTATATCACTAACAATTCAACTTGTACAGGGTTAAACAGAGATATTTATTAATTCCTTATTTACTAATATTTCTTAATTACTAATTGTGTGTGAGTGTATATGTATGTGTGTTTGTGTTTATTTGTGTGTGCGTGTATGTGTATGGACGATTGTGGATAAGCATTTGCATAATAAATGTAATTTTATAAATATGGGTATGAAAATATGTACAGACACCTATTGTGTCACGGATAGTAGAAGTTCCGTCTCGTGGTAGTCCTTCTGCATAAGCCACCCCGTCAGTAGCAGTTTGCTGGGGGGGTCTGTTAACCTGATTATGTTTGGTATAGGTTTTCATGGCTAATGGGGAAATAAATGCGTGAAATCTTTGAGCAAACTTCGTGCAGATTTTTGGGGTTTTCCAACGCTGACGCCGTCTTGTATCTGCCCTAAAGATTTGGTCATGCTTCCTTCCATAGCTGTACATTATTTTTTTGAGGAACAGTTGGCGAACAGTAAGAACCTTAGCGGTCTTATAAAGGTCTTTGGTGCAGTGGCGGGATGGCTTTCGCAAAATTACCTTTAAAAGGGAACGTTGTGCCCTCTCCAAACTAATTAAATGGGTTTTTGCCGCTCCTCCCCAGACCAAGTTGCAGTAGCCTAGTAGGATTCACAAAGAGCGAAGTAAACTGTTCTAAGCAATTCAGGGTACGCAAAACTGCTTAAAGTACGAAAGACGAACATAAGCTTTCTAACGCGAGATTTAAGCGATTCAATGTGTTGCCGCCACGAGAGGTGTATGTCGAGTAGTACACCAAGGTACTTTATATTGTCAGAGCGCTCAAGGGGGCTAGCATTGCTGTGGGTAGTAAGGCTTGTCAGAGGCTTGCTCTGAGGTGTGACGTTGATACAAAAACTACCACCAGGTTGACCTCTAGAGTTAATAGAGAAGCATAGATATTTAGTTTTCTGGATATTTAATGTAAGTAAATTTGCATCAAGCCAATCACCTACTAATCTCATATTTGATTCTGCAAAGCTTTGAACCTGCGACCAGTCTTTTCCCCGTACCAAAATTGCCGTGTCATCTGCAAAGGATATAGTTGTAGCGCTTGATAGTTTGAGGTTACAGAGCCCGTTAATATATGTCAAGAAAAGCGTAGGGCCCAAGACACTTCCCTGCGGGACCTCTTTTTTTTTTTTTTTTTTTTTTTTTTTATGTTAAGGAGAAGGCACACTAGCACTCAGGCCACCTGATGGTAAGTGGAATCTGAGACCCATAGACATATGAATTCTCAAGACTATAATCCCAAGACCTCAAATGCGTTGCCAACCCTGAGGACTAAGATGGAATGCCTCTATGCTAGTAATTTCACCGGTTGTCTTATCCCCACACCGGAACACAACAATGCGAACACTGTTGCTTGGCGGGTGCTCGAATGCTACATTAGAAAAATTCGCTGCAATGTTCACCAACGCGAACGCATTGCTTTCGATCCCGTAGGTAAGATTCGAACCAGTGAAGTGCATGTCCTCTTATGCCTAGTTGCTCGAGTTTAGCCAGTAAAATAGGAATAGAGACGGTATCGAATGCTTTGGCCAGATCTAAAAATATACCTACGCATTTGTCTCCGCTGTCGACACATTCAACTATGTTCCTAATCAGAAGATCGACCGCTTGTTCAGTTGATCTATTACGTCTAAATCCAAACTGATTAGAAGACAAGGTGCCGTTACGCTCCAAATAGTTAAGCAATTGTTGGTTTACAACTTTTTCCAATAGCTTGCCGATAATGCTGAGCAAAGAAATTGGCCTATAGTTGGTGACTTCCCCTCTATTTCCAGACTTATATATTGGCGTTACCGAGGCTACCCTAAAAATATCGGGAAACACACCTGACGTAATGCTTAAATTACACATGTAGGTGATAGGTTGGGCAACGCTATCTACCGACATTTTTAGGACTTCTGGTGTGATACCATCTAAACCAGGGGAACTACCAGTTTTTAGTTGTCTAATAAGAGAGGCCAACTCGTGGGTATCTGTTGGCCTTAGGAAGAATGACGAAATTGGAGGACACCCATCCTGTGGCATTTTGGCTAAATACTCCTCGGTCACGCCCATTCTAGTAAGGGATACTTCAGCCAGATTCCTACCCACACAGCTAAAAATAGAGTTTACTTTCGTCAGGGACTTGGTAGGGTTAGTATCTAGCTGGAGTAGTTCAGAAAGCTGGTCACGGGGAGATATGATATTGCAAGCAGACTTAACTACCTTCCATGTCTTTCTTGCGTCGAGACGCGCATCCATCAGCTCCCGCTGGTGGTGTTTCGCCTTAACCTCTTTCAACAGGTCGGCGCAGGTGTTCCTGTACGTTTTATATTTGTTTTGTAGAACCTCGTCATTAGGGTTTTTATTGGCCTGTAGATGCAATCTGCTTCTTTTTCGTATACATTTGAGCAGCCCGGGTGTAATCCATTGTTTAATTCTTAACTTTGAGTGAAAGCAGATTTTTTGTGTTTATTAATTAGAGTAGTCAGGGTGGTACAGAAAAAAACACAAGCTATATTTATATCACTAATACGATAAAGAGGGGTCCAGTCTATTTTCTACGTCTGAGCTTACAGCATTTAGGTCAAGCTTAGTAATGTGTTTGGCCTTTGCATTGGGCAAAGTATAGTCCAACAGCACCAGGACCAGGGCATGGTCAGAAACATCTTCGTTACAGATTAAAACTGCTGCTTTTAGTTTAGACTTGATCATGACATGATCCAGACAGTTATTACCGCGGGTGGACAATAAGTTGCCTGAATAGTACCCATGCTCCGAACAAACATTTAGGTAGTCATCCGCGCCAACACTGCACGCATTCGGTACAATATTAATGTTCAGATCGCCCGTTATAATAACATGGTTATCTTTGCAATGAGTTAAAAATAAATCTAATGAGTCTGTGATGTCTGTATATTAAAAATAAACAGACAATAATGAAAAACAAATCCCAATATGATTAGGCAATTTGACTAAAACACTGCAACTATAGTTGTAATATTTTGTATTGTTGTTTAAAAAGAGAAAAGTGAGATGAGAAAAGGGCATAACATCATAAGTAGTTCATAAACACGGCAAAACGCTTTAATTTACTACTTGTAGCGTTTTGCCCAGGCCTTAATGCATTTTTTTTATAAAAGCTCTTATGGCAAAACACTTTATCGCATATATTATATTAATGATATTCATTAATTATTATTTGACTATTCGGCTACATAGAAGGAATTAATACTCATAAATTACAAAAACCACCAACCCTTAGAATTGATAAATAATATGTGTTTTGTAGCGTGAAACATAAAAACCTTTAAACGCGTTTTTCTCAAAACTAGGGTTTTTGACTTGCAGCGTTCTGCCGTTCAAAAGATAAAAATCAACAATTAATAACTCCTTAATAATTCCTTTAAAATTCGTTATAATTATGCGCTTTCATTTAAGTTTTTTTTTCAGATTTCTAGTATTTGTAGTTTTAACTGTAGGGGAGGGGGAGGGGACCACACTTGAGTCTAACAAAAATTTGCGTTTTAAAGCTCAATATTCCATAAACGGATTACTGAATCGAAAAACTGTTGACAAACCCGTAATATTTTTAGGTATTATTGGTTGTCAGATTACTTGTAATGTAATCAAATGAAACGCTGATTACTTTACCTTTTTTTTTTAATGTTTGCTGAAGTCCAAGAATGGTTTTACGTTGAGAAAAATTCGAATAATTTCCGGGAAATTCAGTATTTGTAGCGGAGCTGGCGGGCCGCTACCTAGTATTAAATAATTTTAAACGGCAGCCGCTTCCACTTCGTGCATTTGAGTTATTGGAACCATTATAGATTCCTACATAAGAAAACTGTCAACTAGTAAAGAATGCCATTAAGTTCACCTTTTGTGTTGAAATGTATATTTTCGTTTTATTTAGTCGGGGGTTTTATTCTTTCTTCTTTACTTAAAGAAGAAAGAATAAAACCCCCGACTAAATAAATACCCCTTACTTATGAACGTGGAATAAGCTTGGAATAGTTTATGCCATGCTTTGTCCTTATCTGTAATTGTGACATTTGCATCTGACAAGTGACAAAGCATGGCATAAACTATTCCAAGCTTATTTCACGTTCATAAGTAAGGGGGTTAGTCTGTAAAAAAAACCGCTAAAAAGTTAAAAAAAATAAGTAGTGGCTCTATGGGCTGATTGTTTGATAAGTAGATAGTTAACTGAACACTGAGACTAACTAAAGTGACACGTCGGGAACCGCTAAGTAGCTGGGGTATTTTATGTTATTTCATTTACTTAGCGGTCCTACCTTCGTTTTAAAAAAAACTGCATTTAAATTGGTTACACCCATTTAAGCGCTACAGTGCCACAGACAGACACACACACACACGCGCACACGTACACGTCGAACTTATAACACCCCTCTTTTTGCGTCGGGGGTTAACAATAACAAATGAATTTGAAAATAAACAAATCTATCATAAAGAGAACTAGTTAAGACAAATCCAACGAGCCCAAACTCGATGGGTTTACTAAAAGGCAGTCCAGGGTTACGTCTCCTATCTTCAAGCCCTAACAGCAGACCAGCTCAGTGGTTCCAGAAGACATTAGTGTTTCAAATGTCAGATCCCACATATGCTTGCAAGCAAACTGAGCGTGTAACATTCCTATCACACCTAACAAACTACCTGATGACCTTGAAGACCTGAACCAATTTCCACCAAACATAGCTAAGAACACTCTCGACTGATATACATTTCAAACAAAAAAAACCGCATTAAAATCGGATCATCCGTTTGGGAGCTACGATGCCACAGACAGACACATACACATTTACACACACACACAGACACGTCAAACTTATAACACCCCTCGTTTTTTGCGTCGCGGGTTAAAAACGGTAAATTGAGCAATCACTACTACAGACAGCACATTCACAGGTGATGGCACAAAGAAAATTCAACTTTGTCAAACTTTTATAAAATTAAATGATTGCGCCAACTTCAATCACAGCCATTGACGATCAAAAAGTTTGGGCAATCAGTGTGATTGCACAAATAAATTGATCATCTGTGGGGTGCCTAAGTCTATCTGGCACTTGGGTATTCTTGTCGTGTAATTGTAAGGTGTCTTCAAGGGACATGAAATATGATGATGATAAAATTTGGGTTGTAAAAGAAAACTCTGAAAGTGATTCAAGTACTTCGACATATTCGGATGATGTCGATTAGATTAGATTAGTTTTGTAGATGGTACAGGTGGTGTGTGATGTCATACGAAGGTCAAACTGAAAGTTTCGGGAATAGAAAAAAATATGCAGTTAAATTGAATAAAAGTATTTTTATTGTTTTTCAAAGTATTCTTTCTCCTTTATATTTTATGCACTTTTCCATGCGATCAAACCAGTCATTAAAGCACTCATTGACATACCGCGGCCGGCGAGAGCAAAAATGCGTTGACAGCTTAATAGTGCGAGGACACACACTTTGGTCGATGTCGATAAAAACAACACGATGTACTGGACCACCGTTATGATATGCAGAAGTATTAATTATTGTTGTAAACAAAATTAAAACCAAGTGATTGTATTTATTCAATATTTCATGTAATTTTCGTAATATACAATTAGCATTTATTCTAAATTTTCTGATTTTAAACTCCTTCGCCTTGGCGATAATAGTAGATTATACACCGAGGGGATAAAGCACAGTTTTATGTCACGGGCGCGATATTGAATCCTGAACGTAACGAAGGACTCCAGATTTAACTCCCGAGCGCAGCGAGGGTGTTACGAGTTAATTCCCGAGCGAAGCGAGGGAATTAAGAAGAGTCCTGAGCGCAGTGAGGGGTTCAAGTGCGCCCAAGACGAAAACAGCTTTATCCCCGAGGAGTGTACTCTACTTTTCTCACCTTTTGCGAGACAATAAAAAAGCGAGTCTACTAAAAACAGCGTTTTATTATAGTAAATTAAAATTAAAAGTGAAAATTGATATTTGAGACATTAGTCCAGTTGTGGAAAGACAAAGTTATATTTTTATTTGGTACGTTTATCGAAGTTGAGGTAGAGTTTATCTGAGTATTGTTCACAGCTTCAGAAACTTGCGTCTGAGGGTCGTTTTGTACTGTAAAGGTTGGAGAAGATGGTCCTTGAGGCAGTGGGCTTGATGTGATGTGTTTTGAGGTGGATGGCTGTGGTGGCAAAGGTGTCCAAGGATCATCATTATTAGACGAAGTTTTTAGATTTATGTTTTCACCAATACGACAGCTTATTCTATTCTTGTTCTGTATAGAATTTTCTATGTAGCCCTCCGCTACTGCATCGGATTTCCAGCCACCGTGTCGTTTTATCTGGGCCATGTCTGCACCTGAATCTGCCAACAGACTTGCCGATGTTCTACGAAAAGAATGGCCCGTGTAAAGCCCGGGATTTTGCAATTTCAAGTATTTTGCAATTTCTTTTGGCATGGCGCTAATTTTATTTTTGCCAATAACTTGTCTGGTGCATTTGCCATTGCTGTAACCTACAAAAAATCTGTTGGTGTTTATGTTAGAGGGGCGTAGATCATGGTACTTTTTGACAATTCTTGCATACTCTTGACGAACTATGAATGACCGTTCTCTATTTGTTTTGGTATCAGGCAAGTTTACCAGCAACACCTCTGAATGCTTTTCGATATCATTGACTTTTATGTTTACGAGTTCATTTCCCCGACAAGCGCCATTCACTCCAAAAATCAACGCCACCTTTAACAAAAAATAGGAATGTAAATTAACAAAAAATCTTGAGGCAAAATAATTGGGTAGTCTTAAAATGTATTTTTTTAATTTTTGGCATAAAATAAGCCTTTTATTTATTACTAGCTAGTATAAGCTAGTATAAGCTATCTCCATTTTAAATTTCATCCAAATCCATCCAGCCGTTTTTGCGGGAAGAGGTAACAAACATACACACTCACCTCACACACAAAACTTTCGCATTTATAATATTAGTGTGATACATAGCACTTAATTGACGCAATTGTAGGTACTAGAAATTCAATCAATAAGTAGGTGGTATTCGTTCATATTCACTTTTATGGCAAGATAGCTGTGGTCGGGAGTTGTAAATACTTTTGACTTCTTTGATTGATGACCATCCGATTTCCTTTTTAAAAATGCCAATAACTTGGTATATGTATTAATCTGGATGTCGTGTTTAATGCTTATTGTCGACCTGAGCATAGAATAGATGCACCACAGGCTGCTTGACTTCTTTGTGGATGATAAGTGCTGGAAATAGACCAGAAGCACTGATTCAGACACTGACTTTGCACCTTTTCCAGTTTTCCATATGTCGAAATCGTTGTAGGCTTTCAGGTATTTTTCCTTTGACTTCTCTGGGAGTAGATTATGAACAATGCCTAAGGCATCTAATTTAATGGACTCCGGAGTTAAATCACTTTCGTCACTCGACATTTTAACAGATGTTTTCTTTAATTTTGATATATTTATTTAAAACTTTGCAGTTATCACCAATGTATTTTATTGCAGCGTCTTACAATACTCGCGGCTTTTGTTTAATTTCAAATGTGTTCCATTCAGCTTGCCGTGGCCAGCTCGATTTTAGGTTCGACGCGGCGGTGGCGGCGGCGCCGCGCCCGGCCTTCGAGTATTAGTTGATCTTTTATTACGAAATTATACTTTAAGGCCATTGTAATAAGAACTATGAAAAGTGAAAATATTACAACCCAGCGAGTTATAATGAGATTCAGTACAACATTACACCCCGGCTAAAGCCAAGGGCTTTAATGAGTTGGTTTGCGTAAGGTTTGCATGATATGTAATTTGGCATTGTCGAGCAGGTGTTGTGAAAAATCCATTTCATCCAACTAAAGGACCGTTCTAAATCTACTGTAGTAATCGGAGCAAAACGAAATAATTCATAGTGATTATGAATTTGTTCTGTATTAGGAAGTTCCACTTCTCTGCCAGATATCAAATTATTTAAATTGTTTAAAGTTAAAATGCCAACGTTCTTCTTCAACACATTCTGATACTTATTGTGAATAACTTTACCTTGAGGATGTAACCGTAATTTTGACAATAAGTGCACTTTCAACTTGTGAACTATATTTAAACTGGCGTCCAGACTTAAATTTTGATTTTGTAATTTATTGTTTTATTGTATTAGGTATTATTGAAATATTATTATTTATCCATTTAAGATCATTCAAAATATTTAAATCGTTCATTGCACGTTTGACTTTCAAAATATACATTGAATCCCTATTAGGGAATGTCTGTATGACTCGCATGATTTCAGGCAAATATTTATGATAGTAGCAGGCCGCGTTAATCCATGTGCCCCATTTTATTATAGTTGGCTGCGGTGGTAAGGGAACAGTTGGTAACATCTGACGAAACGTTTTTATTCTTTTAGGCGATTTTCGGAACACCTTTTTTGTGTATGCGATTAAATTATTTACAGCCGGAAAAAGTAATCGAACTTGTTCAGCCACCCTATTTACGCCATGAGCTAGACATGTAACATGAAGCTGACCTATAGCTGTTCTTTCTACTTTGGCAAAGTTATTCGAGTCGATACTCCATCAAGCCTTAACGGTGCAGATTAAACCTTATTTAAGAGACTCACAGCATGGCTTTAGGGCCAAACGTTCTGTCAACACAAATCTTTTGACTTTGGTGGACATTCTATCTGAGCACCTTGACAGGGGGGGTATCCAGGTAGATGTAGTCTATTTTGACTATATGAAAGCTTTCGATCGTGTAGATAATGACGGGCTACTGCGCAAGTTGGACGAAATTGGTTTTTCTCCCAAACTGCTCAATTTTTTTGCTAGCTATCTACGTGATCGTCAGCAATATGTCAGGCATGGATGCTTTGTTTCTGCTCCATATCATACTAGGTCGGGTGTCAGTCAGGGATCAATAATGGGACCCCTCTTATTTGGCATAATGATAAATGATTTAGAATCTGTCCTTGGGAGTGCTCGTTGTCTTCTATATGCTGACGATCTTAAACTGATGTACGGAGTAGAGCAAGCCGCTGACTGCCAGTCCTTACAATATGATATCGATGCGGTGTTCAGGTGGAGTGTGGAGAACAGGCTTCTTTTTAATGTGAATAAGTGTTGTGTCTGTACCTTTAGCCGAGCGCATGCTCCGTTACAGGCACAATATTTCCTTGGGACGGAACCCATTGAACGAGTGTCATCAATAAAGGATCTTGGGGTATTGTTTGACGCACGTCTCTTGTTTCATGAGCACATCGTTGCGCTCGCCGCTAGCTGCTTTAAGCGTTTAGGCTTTGTTGTCCGAAACATGAAGGATTTTTATGACCAGGTGGCAATAAAGATGGTTTACAATGCTCTGGTGAGGAGCAAGCTTGAGTCTGCATCTATAATATGGCAACCGCATGAAGCCACATACACCTTACTTCTTGAAAGGGTCCAAAAAGCCTTTCTTAGATTTTTATATAGGAAATCATATGGGTACTACCCGTTCTTATATCCAACGAAGTATCTTTTGGCAACACTTGGTTATAATTCTTTGGAAGTAAGGCGTAACAACAGCCGGCTAATATTTGTTTGTCAGGTTTTACGTGGTGAGTCAGATTGTGGGGAGTTGGTGGGCCGAGTTGTGAGACTGTCCGTCCCTGACATCCCGCGGATAACTCTCCGACCACGGCGGCGTGAGTTGTTGGCAGTGCCCGCGGCGCGCACCGTGTCGCGTCGGAAGTCGCCTCTACTGCGCGCGCTCGCGGCGCTTAATGCTCTCCTGGCATCGGCACCGGAGTGTGACTTGTTTGCTGGACGATGGACGGCTGTACGTCGTGAGTGTTTGAGATTTTGCGAGTTGATGGATGCCAGAAGATCGAGTGTTATAGCGTAAGGATTGTCGTACCTAAGTATATACTTGTTCCGTTAAGGTTTTGTAAGATTTTGTGTTTTTGATTTTGTCTCACTGTTCAATAATTTAATTGCATGGTGCATTGGTGTGCAACTGTAATGCCGTGTTCAATTTATTTGTTAAATAAATAAATAAATAAATGAAGTAAATTAGGAGAAAGAGTTTTCAAGTTCTTTCCTGCCTTTAACATGTAGGCTACGCCATCCGTAAGGAGTAACAAGACTTTGTCATGTTTGTTATGGTCATTCCCCCATAGTTTCTCCAAGGCAATTTTAATAAGTGTTGATATTTTAATAAACTCGATATGACGAGTGGGGTACTTAATAAAGCTCCAACCATTACATTACCGATTTGACGTCCATTTGTATCTGAGGATTCGTCTACGCTTACGTAAATTCTAGCATTTGCAAGTTCTCTTTATATGCAATGTCCAAAGTAGTTCTTCTCAGAAAAGATTCATCGGGAATACAAACTTTACAAATTTTTCCGGATATGCAATTTTAATGAAATTATTGAAAATGGGGTTCTTAATTTGGGTCCAGGGGATGTTGCAAGCCAAAATAAACTTTAACAGTTCCAGATTGAATACATTTTGTGTTTTTGTTGAAACGCCGCAGTGCCTTTTGCTTCTGATGTGTCTTTGTAAGGAAGATTTGGAATTTAACATTGTGATTTCACATTTTTTACAAAATAAATGTTCACCTCGATCTTCTATATATTCCGCGTAATCGGCTATCCAAGTACACTGTTTCTTCTTGCGTGGCATGGCGGGTCGATAATATAAATGAATTAAATGATGGTAAATTAATTTGTCTCAATGTAATTTCTACGATTGACACCGATTGATTTGAGTCAATGTCAAATAGCAGTTGTTTATTATCGCGATATACACATATGATATGAAAGAGGTCTATTAGTTACGAGTATGTAAAAAGTATCTATTTACAACTGTCACTCTTATCTATTACGAACATTCCCGTGAGTATGATAAATTGATTATAATTGTAATCAGTTGATTGAAATAGTATATAAGCTTAAAAATAATAATTGTGCTTAATTAAATGATATTTAATTAAGCACTAGGAGCAGAAGCATTTTTGCTCCCGCCGGCCGGGGTATGCTCATTGAAGTCTGAAGTAGGGGTCGACAAAATGGCTATTTTAAAAGCCTCCACTGCTGCTTCCGGCGTCTGAAACCACTGACCACGCAACTTACCCTTAATTTTGGGGAATGTGAAAAAGTCATGGGGGCTTAAGTCGCGGCTGTATGGAGGATGGTCCAGTAATTCGACTTTTTCACCGTCCAGGTACTCAGTTGTTTTCCGAGCGGTGTGAGGGCTGGCATTGTCGTGGTGAAGGATAATGCGGCGACTAGGGTTTTTTTTTCGGAGTTCAGCAAAGATGCTCGGCATACAAATAGTGGTGTACCAATCGGCATTGACCGTTCTACGATCTTTAAGAGGAATAGTAGCCACGTGACCCGATTTGGAGACAAACGTAGCCACCATCTTTTTGGCCGTGCTGCGAGAACGAATAACTTTTGTCGGCTTGAGCTCATCTTCGTAGACCCATACTCGAGATTGTTTTTTATTTTCAGGCTCATATGCATATATCCAACACTCGTCACCGGATACAATGCTAAAAACTGCATTTGAGCTTCCTCCGTTGAATTTATTCAAAGTTCTGAGGCACCAATTGACACGAGTCGTTTTCTGCTCCTCAGACAATAAGTGAGGGATCCAACGGGAAAACAACTTTCGCACGCCTAATTGTTCCTGTAAAATGATTTGTATCTGAATCATTCCAATGCCCAAACACTCTTGAATCTCCCGATATGACACATGTCGGTCTTCCTTTTTCAGCTGACGCACAGCATCGACGTTTTCTTGCGTGACTGCCAATTTTGGTCGACCTTCACGCACGCCGTCCGTGAGGGATAGATGGCCACGTTGAAATTCTGCATACCACCTGTATATTGTCGTCTTTGAAGGTGCTTCATTACTAAAAGCAACAATCATCCGGTCTCCACATTGTTTTTGTGATAATCCACTTTTAAAGTCGTAATAAATCATAGCTCTTAAATTTTCACGGGACAATTCCATTTTCAGCAGCGACTCGACGACTTCAAAAACAATTGAAACCGAACCATCGCTTTTTTTTCTATGTGGCCAGTGTGTTAAAATAATGAAACATTACAGATTATAAAAAGGTATGATATGTGTCAAAAATATGTTTCTAAGTATTAGATTCCCGAAACTTTCAGTCCAGCCCTCGTATTAATATTGGTTGTCGCAAAGTATACTGACTAAATTATTTTAGTTTAGTTTTTTATTGAGTATTTACATGCAACTCTGATTTGCAAAATTCATTACCTAAATCGTATTTCAGAACCGAAGCTATTTGTCACTCATTTCGTCACCGAAGCTATATGTCACTTTTTATGACTCTTGCAACGAGAATTGATAAACGTTTTCAAAACTAAACTTATTGAATTTTACATTTCAGGTGGTGAATATGGGTACACATCATGACATGTCGTTTGTTAAATACTTAATGGAAATACCGGGCGTGACCAAAATACTTGGTGTAAACATTGGGAATGCCTCAATAAATTGTTCCTCTGATTTATTGGCTTTTACATTTCACAATTATAGACGAAAACGGGACAAACCTTTGCAAGTTTCTGTAAGTGTGGGTTTATAATTAATTAAATTTAAGTTACAACATAATATATGCTTAGGATATCGCCTCAGTTTTGCCAGAATTCGTTGTCATAGGTACATACTTATGTATCTTTTGCAACGTCGCTTGAATATGATTCTTTCAAGTTTCCATCTGATCGCCGTGCTGAAGTAGGCGGGTGAATTAACACGCAGGCTGTATTTAAAAATGTAACTTGTTTGTTGTACTAATGTGAAACTTTTACGTAAAATGGAACCCCATTTTGTCATTAATCATTATGATCTATGGTCTATGATCTATTAAAAACTTAAACTAAGTTATCAGGGTAAACGTCACATGAAAAACAACTACGTTGAGATATTATGAAATATGTCTGATGACGAGGATTTGGCTGCTAGAATTACGCTGATATTTTAATTAAAGAAGAAATAACAAAACCGTGAATTGAGAAATCACTACTACAGACCACACAATCACACGGGATGGCACAAACAAAATTCAACTCCGTCAAACTTTTTTAAAATGATTGCGGAAACTTCAATCGTAGCCATAGTTGATCAAAAAGTTTGGGCAATCAGTGTGATTGCACTAATAAATTGATCATCTGTGGGGTGCTTTTGTAAAATATACCTACCCTACTAAGGCTACGTTCCGAATCATATTTAAAGCGCTTAGAGCGCGCTTACGATCGGACCGAATCACGCTCACCAACGCTTACACCGATTACAATAAATGTCGTGACGTTATTGATGAGTCTTGTTGAAATAGGCAATGCTTGCCGGCGAATAAAATATCATTAAGTGGCTTAACCCTTAATTTGATAGTGTCCAGTATACTTGACATAACATAATATTCACTTTTTGTATTTTTATAGTTGATAAATTTTTATACTGGTTAATAATCAAATAGGGCTTGAATTCACGACTTTTTGAATTTTTGCCAAATTAAGGCTACGTTCTCCAAAATATTATTTTTATAGTTTATCGCACGTATTTTGACGCCTTTTTCATAAAAATGAAGCGGTGTTACAGACAACAGTAAGACACTCGCCATGAAACCATAACATGCAGGGTGGTTTCCTTTTTCTACTCTTGGATTTTTTTACGAAGCTTCTTGAGAGCTATGAGCATTGACTTTGTCATTTTGGCGGTTGAACTTTTCTGCTGTTCTTAAACAAAAATGCGGCTAAAGGATCATACGACCTATTTGAGTTATCTATACAGCGTGATTCAACTGCTTATTAGCTATCGATCTAAATATCTGGGTTTGGTGTCAATATCTTTAGAAACCTACGAGAATGTAGCCTTTATGCTAGCGGCTAAATGAAGATTTTTTGGGCTATTATTACCAAATTGCAGTTAACACTGAGGTCGATCAAAAGTTGATAGCTGTTAATTTTTATACGTAAAACGTATTACTGTATAAGACTAAAAAGCGGTTTTAATTAAAGGTAAAAATATTACCTTTGACTTCCTTGGCTAAAAATACCTAGAGTTTGTAATTATAAAATTTGATATTTAATTCCCAATGACGTAATAATACATTGCATTATGCTTTTATTTCAAAATAATAACGCATTTAGAATAAAATCATACTTTCTAAGCCATCACAGAATTTCTCGTTTTTCGTTGGAGAAAAAATGCTTCCGACCAAGGTGGCATGTTCTCAAAAGTTGGCGCAGTTAATCCAAATTTAGAAATCGTGTAACAAGTAAGTACTACTTAATGTGGGTTAAAAAAATACAGCTGCTTTTCGTCTATGCGACCTATTTTCGGTTTAATTTCCTATCCATCCCAAGATGCTCAGACTTTTAATTAGACAGTACCGATCGATGTAATAAACGTCATTTAATGCAATTTGACCAATACATGCAGCAACTTCCTCAAGTTATTTGATATAAAAACATATTTTGATTGCAATCCATACCAAAAAAGCAGTTTTTTTATTTCTTCTTTAATTAACCGCCTTTTTCTCAAGCATAGGCCATATTAGATTCACCACATTTATCTTTTTTAAACTAGAAGGCAATTAAAGTCGCGTGGCCGTTTTCTAATCGTTTAAATAGACGTACCTCTCTAAAAAGCGGCTATATTATGCCTTTTAGTTACGTTTTCTATATAACGTTTTTGTTTTTATAAAATCTATTCCGAATAACCTAAATTTCTGAGCTTGAACTATATGCAATTTTTTCTAAATACAAATTTCATTAACTTAACTTCTTGACTTATCTATCAACTTATTCACGCCACGCACGGAATTTATTTGAATATTTTAAATAGCAATGCTAACTTGACGCCAGCGCCACCTTTCTCCAGGTGATTCAAGTCATGCCCTTATGTCGCACCTTAAGGATGTGTAATATTTATATTAATATTTTAAATAACAATGTTAACTTGACGCCAGCGCCACCTTTCGCCAGGTGATTCAAGTCATGCCCTTATGTCGCACCTTAAGGATGTGTAATATTTATATTAATATTTTAAATAACAATGTTAATTTGACGCCAGCGCCACCTTTCGCCAGGTGATTCAAGTCATGCCCTTATGTCGCACCTTAAGGATGTGTAATATTTTTTCAGTTACTAGGAGGCAATGCATCAGACCCAGACTACAGACTTATAGGTTGCGACGCCGTAATTGCTATTGAGATGATAGAATATCTACTTCCGCATGATCTGGACAGGCTTGTGCACAACGTGTTTGGATTTATCAAGCCTTGGATCGCAATATTCACCACACCGAATGCAGATTTCAATATTCTATTTAAATCCTCACAGGAGAATGGATATAGACAATTGGATCAATATTTTGAGTGGACTAGAGAACAGTTACATGATTGGTAAATATATAGGTATATTTTACGGTTTTGTATGCAATGGGTCCCTACGGAACCCTGTTGCTAAGCCCACTTCAGTTGCCCATCTGTTGTCTGTTTGTCTGATCGTCTATAACATCCTGTACATGTTTATTTTCACTGGATACGTGTTACTATGACCTATTTCATGACACATACTAAAATCAGGACATCGTACAAAAACTAACTTAACACTTGGGCAGATCCGCTAAGAAAAAATCTCCCCATAAAAATGTTTCCGATGACAACTATATCTCAAAGCTTTACTTTCAGGCTAAAATCGACGGTCCCTAGTTACAAAGTCGGATCTGCAATTTTGCCAGTTTCGTTTTATTACAGTAAAGTAATTATAAAAGCGTCTTTTTTTATATCACATTTAATTTTAATATTTTCTATTTATTTTCTAAGATATTCAAGGTAAAAATGTCGGATGTTAGTGAAGCTTCCATTTTATATAGTCGGTTGTGACGTTGCGACATTGTTCGCGGGGAACGGAGGGGGAGCGACGCCGCGGAACTGCCAGTTACCACTATGTTACACGAAGGAGACGACGATTTGCACGCAACATCAAAAAAAATGTTTAACTGCGGTTTATACTCTACAATGGCAAGCAATAGGTCAAAAAGGATCTTGCGAACGGCTTAAGTTGCAAACCTGAATTCCACGCCGTGGAAAAAGAAAAATCTTAACATTTAAATTCCAATCGCAACGATCGTTCAAGGATTTAGTTGGTAAAATAATTGTTCTACGTACCGAGTTTGTATTTTTTTAATAATTACTGATTGACTTATAACAAATGTTTATAATTTTGTTTAAAAAAGGGGCTTTCTTTACTTTGGTTTCATTATTGGGTATCTCCAAATAACACTGTCAGATGTGGAAGTTACGACATTTTTGATTATACATTTATTGGTGTTTTATGTCAGATGTGGCACATCCGACATTTTTGCTTGGAAACTATATTGTTCCTAATGTTGGTAGTGGTAGTTATGACTATATTAATTGCATGATGATACGTTTATTATGTCGTAAGTAGTACATCTAACTTTTTTAATTGGACGCTTCGTTGCTGCGTCAATGTCGTAAGGGTAACATACCACAGTTTTGATTGTATGTTGGATTTTTTTATGGTTGTAAGTGACACAACCAACAGTTTTATTAGTAGGTACGTTGTTTTATAAATGTAGTAAGTGCATTAACCGATACAGTTTAGATTGTTAAGAAGAAGGGTAAATGATTTTTGTATGTATATCACAATAAAATGTTTGTTTGTTTGACAAGTGTAGGCTAAACATAAATTTTAAATTAAATCTACAGAAAATTAACTAACTAATTAGGAGTATTTTTTGATTCGATTCAGAACATGCTTTAATAATAATTTTAAAAATATTACTTGTTTAAAGTAACCGTGAAAAAGCTATTCTGAAACACAAGGAGGATGAATTAATTCAATTACAAGATTTATTGGGCGATGTTTTTAATAACGAAAATGAAGTTTCCGGGCCAGATGAAGATGAATTGGATAATTTTATAACAAGGACTTTTTTTCTAAATGCGACACACCAGGAAATCGTCCACGTCCAGAGCCAGAAGACTGACTAACTATGATTTCCGGATAATTTCACCAAGTGATGGTAAGCAGACCGCAGTGGTGTGATAAAATTTAGAATTGTTGATAGAAAAATCACCCTAAATGTCTTCAGATAATAATATTAGCACCATTATTTAAACACAGCTTAACAAAAGTTCTTAACAGTCGTTTGTCGGATGGCAAAAAGATGCGCGCCTCAATAGGTGGGTGATGCTACTGCTCACTTACTTCTTTGGCACACTAAGGTGGACTCAGACTCAGCTGAACGCCCTGGATAGAAGGGTCCGTCTACTGCTTAAATCACAACGCATGTAGCACCGACGTTCAGTTCGTCTTTTATGCGATTATACAACCCGCAGAAGTGTGGAGGTTGAGGCATTTTGAATGCTAAGAATCTCTATAACTGTGAGCTGTGGAATCTCAGGGATTTTTTCCCTGGTAATGAGTATGGGATGCATCGTCATGTGGTTTCAGTAGACAGAAGCCTTTCGCCTCTCTCGTTGGCAAACGAGAACTGCTAAGCACTGAAAACCACAAGAACGTTTACTTAGAAGACGAAGGATTTGCACAAGCGCTTCTACAGGGCCTGACATAGACTTTTTAGCGTCCGCGAACTGGCTACGATTTGGTGACCCCTTTGGAGAAACCGAAGATTTTGTCTGTGCAATTGCTGACGAGGTCATAATGACGAACAACTACCGGAAATATATTCTGAAGGTCGGTACCGTCGATATTTGTCAAGCGTGCCGTCGTCCTGGTGAGTCCCTCAAACATTATCATCTCCGGTTGTTCTCATTTTGCCAACGGCGAATACTTGCACAGACATAACTTCGTAGCGAGGATAACTTGCTCTTCAATATGGTCATGTTGAGTCCGAAGTACCGTGCTTTAAATACACACCAGCACCGGTTCTCGAATATGGTCGTGCTACGTTCTATTGGAATCGATCTGTCATCACGGACAGGACTATTGTCACCAATTTTATTTTTGTTTATGTTATTCCTCGTCTTGAGTTTTTAAGCTTTTAAGTTATCTTGCTGGGCGGCGCCTTGGCTGACGCTGTAAGTCCGCAAGAATTGTTTAAATAAATAAACCAAAAACGTATTGACAGAGCAATGTCAACATCGGGCAGTGCTCGTCGAGGTCTCGATCTGGCTGACAAGGACAAGCTCAGCAAGAACCTTGATTTGGCTCACGAGGTGACTGCTATGTGGGATGTTGACTCGACGATCATTGTCCCGATAGTTGTTTCGGCGAAAGGTCTTATAGCGAAGAGACCAACACGTTTAGAGACTCTCACTTGATGGTTGGATCAAGGGCCACAGAAAGCAGTACTCGTCGACACGGCACGTTTAGTGAAGAGGCTCCTCTCTCTGCAGCCCTAACCACCGGTAGCTTGAGCCCTGCCCCGCTGCCGGCGGTTTCGTAGGTAAGGTTTTTTTTTATTAGTATTGTTTTTTTACTTTTATATCTTAATATTTATTGTAAAAGACGTAACCTACTGATTTAAAATAAATATCCAGAATTATTATAATAAGTCAGAAATAGTTTAGCGTAATAAATTAATAAAACAATGCTTATTTCATCTGGAAGTTAAATTTAAATCGTAATGGCTAATAGGTATTTATGATAGTACAGTCAAGGGTAAAAATAAATATACCCGCACAAAGTACCAGAAGTATGCACACGTTAACTTTATTGCTGAAATAATAAGGTCTGTATACATATTTTTGAGACAAATATCGGTGCCCTTGACTGTACTGTCAGATCTGCAATGGTAGTTGTTTTAAATTTGATTTTACAAAGTAGAATTTAAGTGATCACACATAGTTACCACAAAAAATATTCACTATACCCGTGTAAAAATGTCGCTTGTGACACAACGGACAAGTTATACGGTCACTATGTCCATTTCAAAATGTCATTTGTGACACAACCGACAATTTATACAGTTTGAAACCCCAACAAAACTGTGGTATGTGTCACTTCTGTCAAATTTTGCTGAAATTTTGTGATGTTCCGGTTAAGAATGTAACATATCACGTTTCAACAGCTTCCAAAAAGAAAAACATGTATATTTTTATGCATAATTCACAGTAACCTATCAATATATATTCTCGCCAAATTTCATGTCAATATTACATAAAATGTCCATAATATAGACAAAAATGTCTTAGATTGATCGTACTGAAAAGTAACAGTTTTGCAGATCCGACTTTGTTGCTAGGGACCGTCGAAATTATAGTTATATTATTATTATAATTATATAATTATAGCGCGCCTCATCTTTTATACTCCCAATCGCCGATTGCTACAGAATGCCTTCTCGAATGACAGATGGACATAGACCCGCCAGGGACCTTCAAGAGAGTTTGATAATGGAAGGTTCTACACGATGCGGCCTTGTATTACAATAGCCGCGGCCTTGGCCTTGAGCTCGATTGAACCCGTTAAGAATAGGGACGTCCTTGACTCGGCGTCTCAATTCTAATCTACCTACCTAACCATACCTACTCTTAACAATAGTATAAAAGTAGAAGCTGACAGTGACTGACTGACTGAGATAAAAAAAATAATAAATAAAAGTTTTCTATTCAGACCAATGTTGTTGTTGTTGTTTATGTTTTAATGTTCAGCGTTCACCCCAATCCGCTGGGTCTAGATATTCCAAATTAGGCACGTATAAAGTCTAGGGGTGCATTAAGTAAGGATTTTTGTAAATTCATCCCCTAAAAGGGGGAAATGGGGGTGGGGGGAAAAGTTTGTACAGGGAAACAAGACTACTTGACTCTTTTATTCCAAACTTCACTGGAGTACCTATCGATAAACGAATAAACTTAGTGTTAATGGTTTTTTCAGAATACAACCCCTAAAAGGGAGAAATGGGGTAACAAAGTCTGAAAATTAACATGGGTATGGTTTGTATGGTTTAACGGGTCGCTGATTACGAAAACAACGATTTTAAAATCCAACGTGGTAGACATGAAATGTCCAAATACCAATATGCGTGTCGTTTTTATGGTTTCGCAATCAGCTATAACAGACTGACCATTAAAGTAATCCTATTAATGTATAAGTAACGGTTTCATTTTACCTTTTGAGGAATGGAACGAAACCCGCGTTATACTAGTAGGTTTTTAAAGGACATGGCCCGTTTTACTATGGCGCTGTGCCCCAGATTGTACAGCAATCATTTATATCTCAAACAGGGATCAATACCGGTATTAATTAAAATTGAAATATCTTCCTGAATTTGCATTATTTCCTCTATATTTTCGACTGTAAATTAGGTAATACCACTATTCTATTATATAAATTACTTGAAGAGCAAAAATATTTAACAATAAGCGAGATACCGAAATTGAATACCGGTATTTTTGTATGAAAATAATACCGGTATACGATCCCTGATCTCAAATGAAAGGTAAAAATAAGTACTTTCAAACTATATATGCCATTTAACATATAAAGCAGCGCTTTTGAAGTAATTTGGTTTCAAATTATTTACATAACTTCAAAAAAACGTTTAAAGCGAAAAATGTCACCTCAAACTGAAATAAAGATCTCTCTTTGAAAGCCTAATCGGATTGTTCAAATACTTTGCAAAAAATATATGTTACGTATAATATACTCATTGATAAAACTCTGTTTGTGTTTTATTGTAGTACTGTTATTTTTGTCGGAAAAAGCAAACCAAAGTATCCCACGTTTTTCGCGAAAATCTCTTTTATTTTCTTAATACCTGAAGCGATTTTAATGATTCACAATTGTTGATCAATGTTTGTATCTTCGAATATTTCTAAGCGTTGGACTCACAGCACACAATTAGTAAACAAAACGTTGTGTTTATTTTTGTTAAGTATGCCTTCTGTCCAGTGCGAAATATTAAATTGTTAGCGTGGCCCAAGTCTTTGGTAGTGTTGATAGGGACTCAAGTCTCTGAAGTCTAAAATGCAAGAACTCGACCCATATATATAACACTGTGAGCTTAAAAGACTTCCAAGTCTTTTGAGTTGTGAGTCGAGTTCTTTTTAGAGTTTTATTAAGTCTTGTAGTTACGACTCAAGCTTTAGAAAGATTCAAGCCATCGTATCTTTTTAAAGTCTTATTTCAACTTTAGGTGTCCTTTAAGACTCGAGTTCTATAATGACGACTTGCTTTTGAAGTTAGTTGGCTAAGGCTTGCTATGGTTTCTATCAAAATATGACATGTTTGTAAACACAAAGAACGAAAGTACATAGTTACATACCCATCAAACGATGGGTATGTATGTACTTTTCTGAAGTGGTTTGAATGCACAAACGAAATGTTTTAGTATAATTTAAAAGTTGGGAAAAGGCAACCTAAGTGGCTGAGTGACAGTAAATAACTGGCTATCAATAATAACGCCATTAAAATATTAATAAATACTTTTACTCGCGTCTCTGTCCGCGTATATTTTGTTTATAGTGGTTATTTCAGGAATTGTGTAATTTTCCAAAATATAAATTCTACTATGTATAAAAAATTCTAAAAAAGCTGTTACTACTTAATTCTATTATTATGGCATTTGTAGTCATAAGTTCTTATAATATTTTCACACCACCTGCTCGACAATGCCAAATTACATATCATGCAAACCTTACGCAAACCAACTCATTAAAGCCCTTGGCTTTAGCCGGGGTGTAATGTTGTACTGAATCTCATTATAACTCGCTGGGTTGTAATATTTTCACTTTTCATAGTTCTTATTACAATGGCCTTAAAGTCTAACTTCGTAATAAAAGATCAACTAATACTCGAAGGCCGGGCGCGGCGCCACCGCCACCGCCGCGTCGAACCTAATTTGAAAATCGAACATTTTCTAAAATCGAGCTGGCCACGGCAAGCTGAATGGAACACATTTGAAATTAAACAAAAGCCGCGAGTACCTATTGTAAGACGCTGCAATAAAATACATTGGTGATAACTGCAAAGTTTTAAATAAATATTGTCTTTCCACAACTGGACTAATGTCTCAAATATCAATTTTCACTTTTAATTTTAATTTACTATAATTTATCGCTGTTTTTAGTAGACTCGCTTTTTTATTGTCTCGCAAAAGGTGAGAAAAGTAGAGTACACTCCTCGGGGATAAAGCTGTTTTCGTCTTGGGCGCGCTTGAACCCCTCCCTGCGCTCAGGACTCTTCTTAATAACTCGTAACACCCTCGCTGCGCTCGGGAGTTAAATCTGGAGTCCTTCGTTACGTTCAGGATTCAATATCGCGCCCGTGACATAAAACTGTGCTTTATCCCCTCGGTGTATAATCTACTATTATAACATTAGCTATCCGCCCACGACTTCCTCCGCGTGTAATAGATTTTCCCGTCCAAACTTTCATCCCAAATTTCATCTATTCAAAGGGTTGTATCTTGGAATAAAAACTACTCTGTGTTCATCCCCGGGTCTCAAACTATCTCTGTACTTACCAAATTTCATTTCAATCGGTTTAATGGTTTCAGCGTGAAAGGAACAGACAGATAGGCAGAAACATATAGTTACTTCCGGATTTATGTGTTGTAACTACGCTGTTAAGAAAATACTGAAATAAGTCATTTGGAGACCCCTCGATCTAAGGGTGGTGGGTATTCTTTTAGAAACGAATAGTACAATGACTACAAATGCCATAAGAGAACCAAGGAAGCTCATGCAACATTTATCATCCTAGAATTCTAAATTTACAAACTAGCTGGCGTCATCTAGTTGAATTTAAAAGTTACATTTCATTTTGGCTTCAATTCGTCATCAGTTCTTTAAGCCGTGAATGCCTAAGGCCCGTATTTCAATTCATTATGAAAACCATACAAACAGACAGCATTAAAATCAAAAGAAAGATATACCTAAGTAGGTACTGATTACTATAATACTACTTTACTCAGTACCTATATTCCGTAATCTCATAATCACAAGTGTTCATATACAATTTTAAGTCCAAATGAGTTCTAATCATGACTCAGTTGTTTTAAAGGCCTTAAGAGTAAACAAAACACTCGAGCCTCTGTAGAGGACTCTAGTCTCTATATAAAACTACAGAAGACTTAAGTCCCCTTAATTTCAAAAGAACTTGAGCTTCGATTCGATGACTAGAGTCTAAAAAACTAAGTCGAGTCCTACAAATGAAGACTCCAAGGACTCGAGTCTTTATCAACACTAGTCTTTGGAGTAGCAACTTAGTAGTCCACGGAGGTCATATTAATACCTCCTTAAATCTAAGCGGAAGGTACAGAGTGAGTCAGTCATATAGATCTGTCCCTTTCTTTGCCTGAGGTAGGTACTTGTCAGTTTTAAGAGTTTGTAATACGGCCTCCAGGGATATAAAAGTCTTGTTTGTGCGTGCAGGGGGGTTATTACGAGCTAGCTTTGCAGGTTCTTTTTACGGTGAGCGTAAAGGACAGAGCTATGATAGCTATACAGCTCTGTCCTTTTCTCTGAGCGTAAACAGAACTGCATAGTTATGTCATAATAACCCCTCAGGTCCGACTGTCAAGCGGGTGATTTCCGGCACAAAATATCTTTTTATATTTTACTCTTTTTCCGCAGCTACTACAGAGATTTAATTAATGGTGCACATAATTATTAATTATTGCATGATTTTTCATATATTATTATATCTTATCTGTGTACAAGTTGGGGCACAAACGGGCCATGTCCTTTGTATTTAGTGCCATCGATCTCGATCGTCGTCAATTGGCACCTAGGAGAGCGCAGGCGGTGCGTCGGGACCAATATGGGTCCCTTTTATGATTTGACGAATGTGGTTACCTGCTTGCTTTTTTAACCGACTTCAAAAAGGAGGTTATACGTTCCATATTTTTTTAGTGTATGTTTACCAATTACTCCCTCAATTGTAAACCGATTATGAATATTTTTTTTTGGTTTGATAGAGTATACTTCCGAGGTGGACTCATTGTCTCCAAATCGGAATCTGTTGAGGGGATCAGTGAGGAATTTAGGAATCTCCTTAAATATTATAGGCAAACATACAGCGATTTTAGTATTTTAAGTAATAAGTCTAGCATTTGCATTTAGAAAGTATCATTTGGGGAAGTGGAACAGAATCAGAATCAGAATAATCTTTATTCAAGTAGGTTTACAAATAATAAACTCTTTTGAAACGTCATAGTAGCGACTTAGCCTAAATTGACTGCAGGTTCAAATCGCGACCGATCAGAGAAGAACCTGTAAGAAACTCTGTCGGATGTCTTTTTTTTTTTCGACGTTCGCAACCTTTTGTCGTAAGGACTAAACATTTTATTACAAGCAATTCAGTCCCAAGCATTGTTATCATTAATATAGTCTTTAATACTATAATATGCTTTAGAAATTAGTTTACGCTTAACGTAACTCTTAAATTTATTTACTGATAGTTCAGTAATATTACTTGGGAGCTTATTATAGAACCTAATACAATTACCCATAAAAGAGTTTTTAATTTTATGGAGCCGCGTGAAGGGCACTGCGAGCTTATGTTTATTTCTGGTATTAACATTATGTATGTCACAGTTCTTTCTAAATTTAGCGATGTTTTTATGAACATACATAATGTTTTCATAAATGTATTGACTGTACATGGTCAATATATTAATTTCTTTGAACTTATCTCTAAGCGAGTCTCTCTGGCCCATCTTGTAGACAGCACGAATAGCCCTCTTCTGCAAAACAAAGATGCTATTTACATCAGCAGCACTACCCCACAGTAAAATACCATATGACATAATACTATAGAAGTAACTAAAATAAACTAATCGAGCGGTATCTAAGTCTATTAATTGCCGAATCTTATTAACTGCAAAAACTGCAGAACTGAGTCTACCCGCCAATCCAGCAAGATGAGGACCCCATTGGAGCTTGGAGTCTAACGTTATACCAAGAAACACTGTATCATTAACTAGGTCTAGTTTGTCATTTTTAATAGTTACAGTAGTTTGACTATTTTTCACATTAGTAGTCATGAACTTTAAGTCATGAACTGATGATGAAGACCACAGATGGCCTTCGGAACTCCTCAACGACACCTGTTGTTGTTGTTGTTGTTGTTGTTGTACCTATTTCAAGGGTGTCACTTTCCAGCGGCGTTGCTTGCGATGAGCTTGAAACTTAAAGTTTCATATCAACTAATAAGTGCGAGTACGGAACAACGTATTTATGATTACTAAAAAGTAAAAATAAAATAAATGTTTAAAACAAACTAAAAACCGCCTGCAAAAAAACAAGAAATAACTTCTTTTAAAATTGTAGGCACCTACCTAATAGGTTAGTCCAACTGAAGTCGGCGTTTTTGGTAAAAATATAGTGGTCGCCGACTTCAGTTCGACTAGCCTATTAGGTAGGTGCCTACAATTTTTAAATAGGTTATTTCTTGCGTATTTGAAGGCGGTTTTTGTTTTTTTTATATAAGTTTAGGGTTGCATTCTATCGTAACATAATACAAAATTATCGTAAGTACAAAATACAAAATTATCGTAAGTACCTACATCTGTACATATATCAACTTACGTTCCTCAATTATTCATTAGATAGTATGTAGCTCTGCCTACCCCACTTTGGGAATGAAGGCGTGAGGTTATACAATAAGTATGTAGTAAGAAATATAATTCATAAATATTATGTACATATTATGAGCAACGTCTGTAACTGTATCTCTTTAAAATGTAGCTGGATCTTGAATTGTACTCATTGTTTTGTGAAGGAAAAGCCGTTATTAGTTTCGCCATGTGTGCCCGTCCGTCCGTCCGCAGCCTAGCGCTAGTACCTGCTAGTAAGCTGCAATTTGGCATGGATATGCATATTAGTCACGTCAAAGTGTTACAATAAAATGTAAAAAGAATATTTTTTTTAGGGTACCTCCCCTACACGTAACTTGGGGATGTTTTTTTTCTCGTCTATCTATAGTGTGGGGTGTGTTAGATAGGTCTTTCAAAAATATTACGCAATATTAAATATACGGGTTTGTGAAAACAGTTTTTCGATTAATGTTTAAAATGAAATATTAAGCTTTTAAGTGCTCATTTTTGTTAGAGTCAAATACTAAAGCGAAAGAACATATAACGAATTTTAAAGGAAAACTATCACGACTAAGTAGACATCATTGGTAATTGAGAAAATTGTTTCGCTATCACTGTGAATTTTTGTTTCATTTGATAAATAAAATAATTTATAATCTATATTGTTTTTATGTTACAAGTTTTACTAAACATCTAAGTCATCCTGAATTTTTTAAGTCGAAGTTAGGTACTTTATATCTTTTTCCTGCCAGACGAACTCGTTTGCATTGGTGCTTGTAAATTTTTTTTACATGACATATTATACCTAGTGGAACTTGGGGTTTCAATTAAGTACAACATTTATTACGCGTTTTATACAGCAATTTAATTTTATTTCTGAACGCAATATTGTATAAAAAACCGCCTTCATAAACGCAAAGAATAACTTCTTTTAAGTTACTTTTGGTGTTTATGAAGCCAGTTTTTAGTTTTTTTCAACATTAAATTTTTATATAATACTTTTGAGTGACAATAATTGTGTTATGTAGTCCCACTTCTCAAATAATAAGAAACTATTTACAAGATATTTCAAGCTCGCCAAGAGCAACGCTGCGAGAAAGGCATAGTCATATTTAAACCATTTTACTATCTTAATCAGTATATATAAGATACGATATAAGCCAGCCTTGAAATAGGTACCATTGAGGAGTTTCGGTGGCCATCTGCGGTCTACATCATCACTTCCACTTCACCAAATGATTATTTCTGAATGAAAAGCTAAATTGGTTACTGAAAATAACAACATTGTTATGTGTATGCCTATAATATTTGAGGAGTTCCCTCAATTCCTCACGGATGCTCTCACCAGATACATAATTTGTGACCCTATCAAAAAATTACCAAATTCATAATTGGTCCACAATTGAAGGATAAATCGGTGACCATACATAAAAGCATAAAACCTCCACCTTATTTGAATTCGGCTAAAATACTAAAAATCATCTGATATACTTTTAAATACGCTGCAAACGCCGTTCGTAAAGATAATTTTGATTGTACGTGTGTTCGGCTGTACCTACGGAGTTAGTTATCCTAGTCACAACATAACGCGGGATACTTGAAAAATAGAAAATCAGATGGGCTGTAAAGCTTTAAATTTGGATTTAATAAACCTGTGTAAATCTTTACAGGTGCAGTAACATAGTGTTGAGGTACCCGGAATACACAGTGTCGTGCAGAGGCGTGGGTCCTGGACCTCCCGGAACATCTCACTTCGGATGCTGCAGTCAGCTCGTTTTATTCATCTCCAAGGACTATCATAAGCAAATGGAATTGAATGTCAATAGCTTGGCATTGGTTCAAAGTATGAAATAATCTTAATCAATTTTTAAGTCAAATTAGAATTAAACTGAAAAAGAATGATACTGGTCCCTACGGTGCTCACCACTGATAGTGTTAAGCTGGGTACGAATCTGAGTGGCTCAGCCTGAGGTATGGGGCGAGCTGCTCGCGAGCCGAATTGTTGCACATAAACATGCGCGTGTGTGGTAACGTGCTGGCCGCGACCCGACATTTCAAAATGGCGTCGGACGCGATAACAGCCGCGGCTGCGTTTATTATACTTCACCGAATTATTAACAAAAAGAAATAGAAATCGCCTCGGTGGTGAAACGGCTCGGCAACCAAATTTGTACACAGACAAGTTAGAACTTGTCGTTCTGCCCGAGGCACGCTCGGATACACGTCCAATTTACCCGAGGCAAGCACACTGAGGCGCCTTTGAGCATGCTCAAAAGACCTACTCACGGGGCGGCCCGCAGCGCACCGCTCGTGCGCTGCTTGCGCACAGCGCGTGTGCGCGTACGAATTTGAGAAAAAATAGGTGAGACGTGCGTGCCCCAACCCGAGGCTGCTCTATGTTCAACTTTCGTAAGCAACTTAAAAGCGAAATGCGTATGTGCTATAAAATTATACGATTGGCATTGACAAGTTCTGCCGTCCTCAAACTAAAAAGCCGTTAAATGCAAGAGGGTCATTTTGAGTTATGGCCAAAAAACGTTTGAAACTATTTCTCTACAAACTGGTGCACGATATCGATGTAATTTTTTTATATACTAAGTAATGAGTGTTGCTTTATATTTTTATATGAATTTGATATTTTTTTACTCATTTTTTATTGGTAAAATCTTTAATTTTCCTTTTTAGCTATGGACCCGTTGAATTTAATGTAATACTTTACATAGCTTAATGACGGTTAAAGTATGTTTAGCGGCCTTCTAGCTCAGTAATTTAGGTTATCTGCGTTAAATTTTACAAATATATCAAAAGTTATATAGAAAACATAACTAAAAGGCGGTTATATGACATAGCCACTTTTTAGCTATGTATGTCTAGTTAAAACTTTGCAAACATACATGACTAGAAAACGGCCACGCGACTTTAACTGCCTTCTAGTTAAAAAAAGGTAAATGAGGTGGAATCTGACATATAGTTTTATTATTCAATGCTTGAGAAAAAGGCAGTTAATTGCAGAACAAATCACAATAACTGCTTTTTTGTTATGTATTGCAATCAAAATATGTTTTTATATCCAATGACTTGGGGAAGTTACTGCCACAATGTTATTTGGATCCCTTAGAGGAGTGTGAAACTACATTATGCAAGGAAAAGAAAGTTGTGCTACCTGCGTAATACGTAAAATAACTGCAAAATTACTGTTTTATTAAATAGAGGGGTGTCCCAGAATTTAACGCAAATATTACGTATAAGAAAACCTCTTCCATACCGGTCAAGATATTAGTTTTAACTTTCTAATAATATTAATTAACTTAATATTTATAATGGTTTTCATGATACTGGTAAATAACCTTGCGGTACGTGATGTTTTTAGCCCTTGCTTCCGCTGGCTAAAAACATATGTAATTTGTAATTCTAATACTTGAGAACTGTAAAGCTGGAAATTTAAATGCAGTCCTAAGAAAACTTATAACTCACTAAATTAATTTACTGGTCAAAAATACACTACAACAGAACGGACATATTATTATTAGGTACAAAAAAGCAAAATTAGACCATATTTATTGCACTGCACTGTGAAGTCAAATAGGACCCAGCTTTTGTTCTGGCTGCAGCACATGTTCAGTGCTGCAGCCGAAGCAGCAGCGCTGGTTTTCAGCTGAACCCATATATAAATAAATACAGCCTATACATAATAATGCGAGGGACCTTCAATAAGCTCTCGGTATTGATATTTTTCAACCTTTTTAGAAAACTTTTTAATACTGCCGCTAAGTATCATTCATTAAAACTTTAAAAAGTTAAATTCAAATATTCGATGGTTTGATTTTCTGCAATTACCTAATAAACTTGATTACAGGAGTGATTTGCAATGTTAATTAAATTAAATACAAATATCAGGAGACGGATGGATTATGTTTATGTTTATGAATGTCATAAGTCTGCTTATTCACTATCTAAAATTCAAAAGTGGTCAAGTGAATTTAAACGTGGGAGGGAAAGCAACGATGACGACCCTAGACCTGCGGGGCCTGTCGAAGCTACTTCACAGGAAAATGTATAAAAAAGTGGAGAAAATTATATTGGAGAATGGTCGAGTGAAGGTAAAATCGGTAGCTCAAACAACCAATTCTTATTAATTAATGTATACTTCTACTGTATAACGATATCGTCCTTGACCATCTTAACATTATCATACATAAGTTAGTGTGAAATGGGTGCCGCGAATGCTGACAACGCTTCAGAAAGATATTCCTGTTGCTTGTTGATCTGACTTTAACTGAGCTGAGCTTTAGCTGAGAGCAATGAAAATCCTGATGAAGATTGTTACTGGAGATGGGTTCATCATTACGGCCGAAAGAGCAAACGAAAGTCCATGCAGTGGCACATTAAAGGAACACCTCACCCCAAGAAGTTCAAGGTCGTCCCTTCAGCTGACAAGCTCTTTGCCAGAACATTCAGGGATTTTGAAGGAATATTACTGATCGATTATAGAGATAAAGCGTGTATATATCACAGGACAGTTCCACGCTAATATTTAACGGCAGTTAAAGAAAGTAATCAAAGAGAAGATGCGGGTAAATTACCAAGGAATGTTCTGCTTCTGCCCGACAACGCCCTTGTGCATACTGCTCATATTGTCGAGGCTGTTGCTTTTGAATCTGGGTTCTAAACTATTATTCACCCACCGTATAGTCCAAACTTGGTCCCCAGCGACTTCTTTTTGATTCCTAAACTTAAAACGGTTCTGGGCTGAAATCGATTTTCTGACGATGACCGTTGTATATGTCGTAGATATATTATTTAAAACTAGGTCTGAACAATTAAAAATATCACTACATAATACAGCAAAATACATACATTATAAAACAAAGTCGCTTGCCGTTGTCTGTCCCTATTTATGCCTTTAAAACTACGAAACGGATTTTGATACGGTTTTTTTAATGCATCGAGTGATTCAAGAGGAAGGTTTATATGTGTAATAATTTAACCCGGAGCGAAGCGAGGGCGGGATGCTAGTACTTAATATTGCAATAAACGACCCAAACCAAGATTTCCTGTGTACCTCGGATGGGTACGAAATTGAACCGATTGAATTCGGTCACTTAGAAGAAAAGCAAGCTGTAATATTATTTTTTACCCATATTAAGTAGAACTTGTACACAATTTCGAATTTTTGTTTAACTGCGCCAACTTTTGAGAACATGCCACCTTGGTCGAAAGAATTTATTTTTCCTGTACGAAAAGTCAAAAGTTGTTGAATGAAAAACGAGAAATGTAGTGATGGCTTAGAAAGTACGAATTTATTCTGAATACGTCAATATTTTGGTTTTGGTTTTTGCTTTTTTTTATTACTCTCTATAACACAATATAAATTACATTACATGTCAAATTATATGCAGTTACATTGAGATCGTCAGAAATAGAATTAAATTATAATAGTAAAAATAGTAAAAGTCAACACAAAAACAAAGTACATTACAAAATTGAATAAAATTGAATAAAATAAAATAAAATAAAATAATAATAATTAAAAGTGAAACTAATTTACAAGTCAAGTTCCATATACTCATTTACCGAATATAGTGGGTTATCCAACAAAAGATTTTTAAGCCGGCGCGCCTAAACATTTCGTCAGATGGTTCGCGTTTAAGTTCGGCGGGTAGACATATAGAATAATAGTTAATGCACGTTGATATTCAATTCACATTTACTTACGTCATTGAGAATTGAATATCAAATAGAATTACGAATTATAGGTAATTTTAGCCAAGGGAGGCAAAGGTAACATTTTTTATAACAATCATTCAAACCTTGATACCTGTAAACTAATTAACAGATGAGAAAATTAAAACTAACTAACGTATTAGAAACTTAAAACTATGGGTATGTAATAATATTTACGTCAATATCTGGGGCACCCTGTATGTTATAAACTTTGGGTTTAGCAGCGAAGTTTTACTATAAAGAAAATAAAGAGACTAAATTCGCTACAATACGGTTTATGGATTATTTCTAAATACCCAATATTTACTGAGATACAATACTTGGAACTTGCAGAAAATTTTAAACGAGACTCTTGCGCAGGGGTCGCCTTGCCGCCTTCTAGTTAGGCAATATCGTGTAGCTGTGATTTAATTAAGCAGGGATATATTTTTATTACTATTATTGCTAGTTTATAAAGCCGTGACGGCATTTTTGGTATGTAATTTGATAAAATTAAATTTTATTTACAAAACAATAAGGTCATTAACCGCTTTTTTCTTAAGTATACACGGATTGACCGCCTTTTAATCTGTGACCTCTTTGTAGGTGAGTATTGTGTTTGTAAGCTTTAAGGCGGCAAAAGTCCAAAAGCCGTTTTTAAGTCGTTGAAAATCAAATAGCCGCCTTTAAGTCTTGTACAGTATTACGTAAAATTGGCAGCTATCAACCTTTAATCACCTTCAAGTTTAGCAAGTGTCAAATAACTGCCTTTTTAGTAGCAATAGCCCAAAAAATCGTCATTTAGCCGCTAGTGTGAAGGCTGTATCTCGGTGGTTTTTAAAGAAATTGGCACCAAACCTAGATAGATCGATAGCTAATAATTAGCTGAATCGCGCTGTATAGATAACTCAAAAAGGTCGTATGATCCTTTAGTCGCCTTTTAGTTTAAGGACGGCAGAGTTGGTATTCGCGCTACTGAGTCTGAACATACTGTAGCGATTCCATGTAATCCATACTCTATACTTATTTTACTTATAGAATATAACATACTTCGTTATCTTGTTTCTTACTATACAGGGTGGAAATTAATTACAAAGTGAAACTTTCGCATGTTGTTTTCCTAGTCGGGGGTTACTCTCGTCGAAAATCGGTAGGGGAGGCTGGGGCATAATCTAACACTTTTCATACTTTTACCTGTAGTTTTTACAGAACGTACGTGTCTTGTTTCAATATCCATGATATCGGTAGTTATTCAGCTATAATGTGATAAACAAATAATCGTTATATATGTGAAGGCACGGGTATAAAAAAGAGCTAAGACAGAGATTTCGACGTAACAACAGTGTATTAATAATTCATTTCACTTAATACAAAATATTTACTACAAAGCAATTCACGTCATAAAGCGATTACATATCGATTAATTTAGCGTTATCATAAAATTAAGCTGCCTTATAAAACACTTCATGTAAACAAACCATGGATTTAAGCAACATTAACAAAAATAAAATAGAAGGTAAAACACAGTGGATTTAAGCAACATTAACAAAAATAAAATAGAAGGTAGAACACAGTTTACCTGACAAGCAAGATAGTTCAGAGCACTAGGCGGTGCCGTGTCCGTGGTTGAACAACTTCTGAGCTATCGGCAGGTGGGCAGGGCCCTTATAAAGGATGGCATAAACAGATGACGTAGTGGGAGTGGTGGGAATATCAGGTGATACTTAGAGTCAACAACAAAGTGTTCAAATTCAAGTAAAATGTAAAAAAATAACACATCTCCCACACGGCCATTCTGACGAGCAGCCTTCCTGGCTCGTGAATCACAATCTTTATCATCATTAACAATAACCTCATTCAAAAATGTATCTTTAAATAAATCACAATAGGAATTCTTACTAAAAATAAATCAAATCACATGATATTGGTCAAATCTCATGACCATACACATACATAGAAAAAATATTTAAATCAAACAAAACAACAAAAAAAAAAATACAAACATCAAATCTCATGACAATGGTCAAATCTCATGACCATACTATAGAAAAATCTATTAATCAAACCACAGTGATCATATCTCGTGATCAAGGCCAAAATACCATAACTTAAGCGTCAAATTTCATGACAGTGGTCAAATCTCACGATAGTGGTCAAATCTCATGACAGTGGTCAAATCTCATGACAGTGGTCAAATCTCATGACAGTGGTCAAATCTCATGACCCAGATGGAAAAACAAAACACATGACTTTAAAATTTTAATATTACTTAAATATCAAAACATTATTTAGCCTTGCCCATCAAATAAGATCGCCAAACGCATAAAGTTCCTGTTGGCCAGACAGACACAATATACGCAAAACGAACCTTAAATGTATAGGTACATGTATCACAAATTAAACATTGACCGCTATTCTATATCTAAGGAATCTATGAGTTCATGTCCTATTTCGGGAGACACAAGTCGTAAATAATCATGGGACACATACATTTCATTTCCAGTTTTATACACTTTTATAGTATACCGGTCATTATCATTAACTTGTGTGATAACGCATGGACCACGATATTTACTGTCAAGTTTATTAATAACTCGTGGATTTTGTTTTACCAAAACCACGTCGCCGACTTTAAAGGGAGTTATTTTAGCTTTTGTTTTATCGAATTGCTCTTTCGACGCAAGAGCTCGCTCGTCCATTCTTTCTTTGGACTGTAATCGGCAGGCATCAAGGTCCAAGCGCTCAATATCATGTGTCAGGGCTGATATAGCCGGGGGTGACTGATCGCAACCTATAAGCAGCTGAAAGGGCGTGCGGCCGGTGCTTTTATTGAAAGTACTATTTATCGCTAACTGCACTTCACCGACAGAGTCCTTCCAACTTCTTTTTGAGGTATTTTCTACAATAGTAAAGCTGTTAGTCAGAACCTTCATCATACGCTCCACTTGTCCATTGCCACGACTAACGCCACTAGCTATGTAATGCAATTCAATTGCCCATTGTTCGCAAAAAGCTTTTAATTCCTTACCAGTGTAAGAGGCCGCCTGATCGCAAACTATTCGTTTCGGAGTACCGAAATTATAAATAAATTCTTTAAGACAATTTACAGTTGCCGTTGCTGTGAGATTGTTAACTGCTTTCATAAAACAGAACTTTGTAAACCCATCAATAAATACTACCGCGTATTGCTTGGTGGGTTTGTTACCACTAAGCTTCCCAGTCGTATCCATATGTACGGTATGGAACGGTATAGGTGGTTTATCAATAGGGTGAAGAGATATTTGTTGGGAACCTGATTGACTTTTGTTAATCTTACATATAAGACAATTTTCCACATATTTACGAATAGATCTAGACATGTTCGGAAACCAGAACTGATCGCGAATTTTTTCCAAGGTTTTTTCCCAGCCAAAGTGTTTAAGGGACTCGTGATAAACTTGAATAAGGTGCCAACGATATCCTTTCGGAACAAATAGACATTTCTTTATATTTTGGTCTTTTGTATTAAAAACACGATACAGTAACCCGTTTTGTATGTCATAACTGGAGGCTAAATTGCTATCAATTGTACCATCTTTTATCGATTCAACGATGGTTATGGTTTCCGAATCATTATTTTGTGCTACCTCTAACCAATCGCAATAATTATGAATATTGTGTATATTGAGCGTTGAGGGATTACGACTTAGATAGTCGACGTGGGGAATACGTTCGCCCTTACGGTACTCAATTTCAAAATTGAAAGATTGCAGGTATGCCCACCACCTGTGTACTCGAGGAAGCAGTTCTTTTTTATTTCGTGATGCCTTTAATGAATTACAGTCAGTAACCACCTTAAATGGTCGCCCAAGTAAGTAATGTCTGAAATGTTTAATGGATCTAACTACTGCCAACGTCTCCAACTCGTAAGAGTGGTAGCGGCTTTCTGTCTCGGTGGTGCGCATACTAAAATACTCTACTACCTTCAATTGCCCGTTTTGTTTTTGAAAAAGGACTGAAGCTAATCCAGCGGAACTGGCATCAGTGTGAAGTTCAGTAGGCATTTCCGGATCAAATAGAGATAATATAGGTTCCGAGGCAAGGTGTTGTAAGATTTTATTACGAGCAGCCTCTTGCTCTGAAGACCAGTTCCACTGAGAGTTATTGCGAGTGAGCTTATACAAGGGGGTCATGATAAGTGAAAAATTTGAAATAAATTTCCGAAAATAACCAGCTAAACCACAAAATTGGCGGACTTGTTTTACCGTTGTTGGAATGGGGGAGTTTAAGAGAGCCTGAACCTTGCCGGGGCTTGGCTTAACCTGTCCGTTGGAGACAATTCTGCCCAAGTATTCAATTTCATTGTATAAGAATTTACACTTGTTGACATTAAGCGAAAAACCTGTATCACGTAAGGCATCAAGTACTTGCGTCACATGTTGAACGTTTTGTTCAGCAGTCTCAGAGTAGATAACCACGTCATCGATATAAATTAAAACGAATTGATCAATAAACGGCTTAAGCGCTATGTTGATGGCTCTTTGAAAGACAGACGGTGCGTTACAAAGACCGAAGGGCATGCGTAGAAATTCAAATTGCCCATCGGGGGTCACAAAGGCAGTTTTCTCTATGGAGTCAGGTGCTACGGGTATCTGATGGAAACCCGCAGCCATATCAAGTACAGTAAAAAAACGGGCTTTTGATAACTTACTTATATGGTCATCTATCAATGGGAGTGGAAAATGATCTCTAACCGTGTTGCTGTTTAACTCCCTAAAGTCCACGCACATTCTATTGCTGCCGTCTTTTTTATTGACTAACAACATGGGACTGGCAAAAGGTGAATTACTATCGCGTATTATGTTGTTGTCCTTTAGGTCCTTGATAAGTGATTTTACATGTTCACGTTCTGACGGCGCCAAGCGGTAGGGCCGTCGTTGTACAATTTTGTCTGCATTCTTTAATCGAATAGTTAGTTCACCAGTTTTAACCTGGGTAACAGAATTACCTGATGTGAACATATCTGACCGTGACTTTAGTATGTTGCTCAACTGTTTTTTATGGTCAGGGTCAATATCCTTGCTAATATTAAGAGAATCTAAGTCAAATTTGTGAGCAACGTTAATGATGTAAGAATCTCGAGTAACTTTTGTACAATCTTTCATGAAAGTTACTTGGATTCCAGGTATTTCGAAAAGATTCTGGCCTAACAACATGTCGTACTGAATATATCTGTCAGGGACAAGAACAAACTCTAACGTGATATGCAAGCCATCAACACAGACCACGCAAACCTTTTTCCGTGACGTACAGAAAGAATTGTCTCCAATACCACGCAATAAAACAGTTTCATAGAGAATCTTGCCTTTGATTGAATCACCTACACTCTCACGCATGAGTGAGCACTCGGCACCACTATCCAACAAACATGAAAAATCACGCCCTTCAATTTGCGCAGTATGACATCGGTTGTTATTTGTTTGTAAGGTATTGACGTTCAATGATTTTTCATCCTTGATTCCCCTGTTCAACCGTTGAAAACAGTTTTCAAAACAATGACCTGTTCTACTGCAGAACGTACAAGTAACTGAAGATCTAGGCCCTCTTGACGTGGATGGGACCGGTTTCGGAATCTCACGGCCATTTGATTTATTTATAACTGACCGACAATCTCGCTGTAAATGTCCCGGTTTGTGGCATTTATGGCAATGCTTAACGTGCCTGTTGCCATCAGAGGTATTTGGCTTAAATCTCTTTGCCTGAATTTCGTTGCGATCACTATTATTTGGCCTTTTACGTTTGTATGAATTAAGACTTTGAATTAACTGAGGTAAAGTTTTAGGCGTTAATCGTAACAAGTCGGAACGTATATGAAAATCTGACATACCGGAAATAACTGCCTCAACCAGGCGCTGCTCAGTCACCGCCACGCCAACTGCCTTTTTCGCCAACTCCCATTTGCGAGTAGCGTAGTCTGCCAGGCTACTAGCCTGGTCACTGGTGTACTCCATGAAGAGCATTAGGTCGTCGTAGTATCGTGCTTCATCTGCAAATGTTTCAATTAAACAGCTTCTAAGTTCCATCCAGGAAGTCAAAGTTGTGTAGTTGCGGCGTGCCCAATCAGCGGCACGTCCGCGTAGATTTTTACGAGACAAGTTAAGAACTTCCCTATCAGTTAATTCGTATTCAGTTTTTAAATTCTCTAAATTAGTGCACCACACTTGGACAGTGTCCGTTCTATCATCGGGGTCAAAAGCTGGTACATAAATGTGCTCAAGACTCCGAACTCGAGGGACAGGCTTAGAACTGTGGGAGCTGATGGCCTCGGCACTGGTTTGAATAAGCTTTGCCATCATCTCCTGCATCATATTTTGCATAAAATCGAGTGGAACGAAACCTGTCCTTGGGTTCTGGACGTTGCTTGCTGAACTGCCCGGGTTTTCGTTCGTGGCACGCTGCGTTGGTCTTTGCCCGATGACTGGTGATGCAGGCATGACGTTGGGGGTAGTTTCACCACCGGAGTTCACCGAATGTTGGTCTGGCGGCCGATCGTTCTGATCGTTCATTGTCGAATTATACCTGAAAATAGTTTTTATAGGCGTAGAAAGGGTAATATAATCCCACTTCTGATGTGAAGGCACGGGTATAAAAAAGAGCTAAGACAGAGATTTCGACGTAACAACAGTGTATTAATAATTCATTTCACTTAATACAAAATATTTACTACAAAGCAATTCACGTCATAAAGCGATTACATATCGATTAATTTAGCGTTATCATAAAATTAAGCTGCCTTATAAAACACTTCATGTAAACAAACCATGGATTTAAGCAACATTAACAAAAATAAAATAGAAGGTAAAACACAGTGGATTTAAGCAACATTAACAAAAATAAAATAGAAGGTAGAACACAGTTTACCTGACAAGCAAGATAGTTCAGAGCACTAGGCGGTGCCGTGTCCGTGGTTGAACAACTTCTGAGCTATCGGCAGGTGGGCAGGGCCCTTATAAAGGATGGCATAAACAGATGACGTAGTGGGAGTGGTGGGAATATCAGGTGATACTTAGAGTCAACAACAAAGTGTTCAAATTCAAGTAAAATGTAAAAAAATAACACATCTCCCACATATATACCACCGTTTTTCTAAAAAATAAGTATTTAAAAAAAAGTTCCTTAATACGAATCCCGGGCCCGGGGCTAGAATTAACAAGGCCGGGGCATGTGATAACAGGCGGGGCAAAAAATAACGAAGCATGAAATCATGTGAAATACCAAATAAAACATCGGGGTACAGATCCAGTTTTTTTTATATAATCAAACAATAAGATAAACTTCATAGAGAAACAAGAGCCTCACCTAATGATCAGGTCTTGCACAAAATTTACACTCGTTATAGGAATTTCTGTGACAATTTGTTATATAACTTAAAGTCAGCCTATCAAAACAAACAAATTAATGAGAACAAGGACAAACCTAAAAAACTTTGGAAAACTATAAAGAATATATGTCAATCACCCGGCAAACGTAATGACTGTTTTGAACTAATAAAAACTGGTGGCTCCGTCCAAGCATCCCTGGATAACTGCAATTTGCATTTTACAACGGCTGGTGGCAAACTGGCGGATCAGATAATGACCAGACTTTCCGAAACACAAAATTCGCTAGCTGACAGGTATATTGCGACCGATGCTGCCCGGAATTCTTTATTCATGCGACCGACTGATGTTTATGAGGTGGATAAATTCATAAGGCAATTGAAGGCTGATAGTGCATCTGGTTACGATAGCATCAAGCCATTATTAATTAAAGAAATTAAAGACGTTATCCTTGAGCCGCTCGTCTACCTCTGTAACCTGAGTATGGAAAAAGGGTGCTTTCCCAACTGCTGGAAATTGGCGGTAGTGTCTCCGATTCATAAAAGTGGGTCCAAGGATCTGCCAACTAACTACAGACCTATCTCGCTACTAACTGTTTTCTCTAAAATTCTGGAAAAAGTAGTTAACAAACGACTAACAAATTATTTAGAGAAAAACGCATTAATTTCGGAACGGCAATTTGGCTTTAGACCGGGTAAATCCACGGAAGATGCTGCACTTGTTCTCACCAACTCTATTTATGGTCATTTAGACGCTGGTAAATGTTGCATGGGTGTATTCTTAGACCTAGCAAAGGCTTTTGATACAGTATCGATCAACATCTTATTAAGGAAATTGGAGGCACTCGGAGTTCGAGGATTGGGCCTTAACTGGTTTGCTAGCTACCTGACCAATAGACACCAGGTGGTGAGGATCGGAGAGTCCACGAGCAGCAGGTTGCCTATCCACTTTGGCGTCCCACAGGGCAGTATTCTTGGACCCACGCTCTTCATCACTTACATCAATGACCTCCTCCAATTGGCCATTCCTAACTCGGAGGTTATCTGTTATGCTGATGACACTGTAGTTTTGTTTAATGGTAATAACTGGGGTGAAACATACTTATCAGCTGAGGAGGGTCTCTCAAGAGTGGCAAGCTGGCTGGATTGCAATCTCCTTACTCTGAATGTGGAAAAAAGCCACTATATACCTTTCTCAAAAACAGCAGTCTCCTCTGCCCCTGTCACTTATGATATTAAAATACACTCATGTAAAGCAAACAAGTCGAGCTGTACCTGTGGTACCATAAGTAGACAGAGCACTGTGAAGTATTTGGGCCTTATCGTCGACGAACATCTTTCTTTCAAGCCTCACATAACTGCCTTATCAAAGAGAGTCAGGAAAGTGATTTACCTGGTAAAGCGACTGCGTGATTGCTCTCCCCCGGATGTTTTACGCGTGGTCTACCATGCGCTGTGTCAGTCAATAATTCAATACTGTATTGCGGTCTGGGGCAGCGCTGGTAAGACGGCGCTACTTGAGCTTGAGCGTGCACAACGTGCAGTCATAAAAGTTATGCTGAAAAAGCCTTTTCGTTTTCCTACAGATACTCTGTACAGGGAAACAGGGTACCTTAGAGTTAGGCAGTTATTCGTTTGCAACGCAGTTGTCAGAGTCCACAGGAGTATTGCGAAGTCACCCCAGAAAGATTTCATTATGAGCCGACGAATATATCGCGTACCAGTACCCAACGTCAAATCGGTGCACGCTAAACGCTCTGCAAGTTTCATACACCCGTTTGTGTACAATGCAGTTTGCAGAGCTTGCGATTTGAAAATTTGTACCACATACAGAGTTAAATCTGTAATGAAAAAATGGCTTGCTACTCTCTCGTATAATGATACTGAAGACATTCTGCGTCCGTGCAGCTAGGAGAACACAAATCACATAGCTATTTGAGATCCCGTACATACACACACACATCCTCAAGCAATCATATTTCGCTTCATATGACACACACACACACACACGCCCGCACACACACACACACACACACACACACACACACACACACACGCACACACACACACGCACACAGTCTTGGATGACCAAGTGTCAACTGCATGTAGTTTTTTTTTTTTTTTATATAATTTTTGTTATTTGTTTTAATTTTAATAACTTAAAAACTTGTCATTTTTCGCATACCTAAATAATGGTTACTAATGTATTTACATTAGCACGTTCATACTTGAAATAATCTGTTATCTTAGTGTATCCAACTTGCTATCCGTTGAATTTGTAAACCGACTCAGTGGGTCCCAAGATACAGGCTCAGCCTAGTTTGGAACTCACCGGATATTATTTGTGAATTGTGTTACTGATTTTATTTGTATTTTAATAAATTATTCTTATTCTTATTCTTATTCTTATATCAATCAGATAATACTCAGTGAAAAAATCGTTGGGATATGACATATAAATGGAATTCGAACGGTTTCCCTAAATCAATCCAATTTATGGTCATACGTCGTTATCGCGGGTACAATTACCAATCAGATAAAGAGCAGATAAAACAGAATGTCTATTTGGTAGAAACGGACGTATTCTGCCTACAGCTACTAAACATCTAAGAAGCCTTTTACATGTGGAGAGTTTTCTCTAGAAAAGATCAATAAAAAATACAGCCGCAAAGGGGTATGGGTTAAACTGTTGTCATATGTTTCCATCTGTTTAGTTAACAAGTTTATACATAGGAAATAAGTAAATTTAATTATTTTTTAACGTTTTTTTTAACAATTTTAACAATGTATACGTACCTACTTGAGGGAGCATAACTGTTGTCGTCTACTAATTAAAATTAAGAAAGTCTATTTAAAAAATAAGAAAACAACGTGTGTAATTTTTACTAACGTGTATTTTTCACATGTATTATTTGGTTTTCGAATAGATTAAAAGATAATTTCTAAATTTTCTACAGTCAATTTGCGGCGTCTATCAGTAAATATCCATTTTAATTGACTAAATGATCTTTCAACATCAACTGTTGTTGTAGGTGCATACTTGAAACGATGGAAATAATCTAGAGTAGTGTGACAAACTCGTAATGATGATTCAAGTATTTCTCCTTGTATCAATTCATTTTTTTTTATTATGTCAAATCCAGTATTTTTCTTCAAGACATGTTTCAGCAATTTAATATCGATAATTATATGCTTGTATGTTTTTTGAACGATGGCTAAACTTTCACTGAGAGATAGATTCGGGCACTGCAATTTCTTTATAGCGTCTGGAATTACCTGAAGATATTTCGCTATAAAATTTAAATTCCGAATTTTCGCACTGCGACATGCTTTTTTTGCCTTTGTGATACATGCTGCGTCAGAATCACGAAATGTGTCCACAACGCCTTTTATTTCCTCGAAATACTTGTTATAGTATGTAGCAGCCTCAATCCACGTTCCCCAACGAATAATCGTTGGATTTGGAGGTAAGGGTATTCCATTAACCATTTCTTTAAATGTTTTTATTCTTTTTGGCGATTTTCGAAAAACTTTTTTTACATTTGATATTAATTTATTCACTTCTGGAAAAAGAACGCGAACTTGATCAGCAACTCTGTTAAGACCATGAGCCAAACATAACATGGAGAAGGTTTGGGTAATTTTTTTTCAATGTTCTACCCGCTTTTTGCATGTACCCTACACCATCAGTTAATAATAACAACACTTTCTCATGTTTATTGTGGTCGGGACCCCACAAATTATCCAGTGCATTTTTGACGGTATCCGTTATACTTATATTGTTAGTGTGTTCCAATTTTTTGCTTGACAATACATGTGGAGTTCCGACTGCATCTTCAAGCAATGCACCGACCATCACATTAGCAATTTGACGACCCCTGGCATCTGTTGTTTCATCAACACTCACATAAATAAAAGCATTTTCTAACTCCTTTTTAATTTTTTGCATTTGTTCGTGGTTTACGTAATTCTGTCTCAACAAACATTTCAAAGGGACCTCCACAGTTTTTTCGAACTTTCCAGAGACGCAGTTATTGATAAAAAAATTGAATATGGGATTTTCTAACTGAGACCGTGGTATATTACAGCTTACCATAAATTTGTTCAATTCTATCCTAAAATCTTTTTTGACGGATGTATGCTTTTCCGAGTTGAAATGTCGTTCCATAGAAGCTTTTCTCTGGGGGAAACTAACATTGCACTTAGTGCAATATAATTTTGTATCACGAGCCTGTAATTCAGGATAATCCTTTGTCCACAACTCCACAAATTTATCGCACGTTTTTTTCGGCAATAAATATATTACCACACCCCGTTATCAGCGGTGAAAATTCATTGAAATCGAATCATAGGGTTGTCACACTATATTCATTTAAGTCTAGTACATTTGACATACCGGTATAAATGTCGCTATCTTTTTTAAAAATGAAACACATTACTTTGGTTTATTATTATATTTTGTTACATCTGTGGCTGAATTATAGAAGCATTTTGTTAATATCGTTAATCATCTGATATGTGGATGGTAACCTTGTAAATAAAAGAACAGACCTGTAAGTTATATACTTCCATTTACTTTTCTGAATATATTATTAAAAGTTTTTCTAAATTGTTTGGTTTACCTTACCTTACCTTTTGGTTTACCTTTTGTTTACCTTTATTTAAATACCTAAACCGTCCGACTATAAATACAGTTAATACCTTTCAATTACATTGACCACTTCACACCAAAAAGGTTCACTTTGATGAGATGGTACTTTCATTAACATTTTCCGTAACTCTGATGTTGGGTTATTGCATGTGCAAAATCCATCTTTTAGCCATTCATTTTCACTCGTCATAAATTTTCTGAATACTCCGCAAACATTATCCCAGCAATCGTCATATTTATACGTATTAACATGTTTTAACAGGAATCTTAGGCATCTTTCCTTAAAATTTATAATGCATTTGCATAATTTTATCATATCTGTAGGATAAAAAAATGAAATTTATTTAGGAAAGAATGATCAATAGATATTGGAAGAAAATACACAGAACAGTTTTACTAAAATTGCGAACCATTTTTCCGCGTCGCATTCGGTTTATTTCCAGTTTTGCCATTAGCTCCATTTTAAACTGAATAAATTCAGCACGATTATCCATGAAATTCATATTTTTACTGAACATAAAACGAAATATGACATCAAACATATTTTGACAAAATTAAATGTCAATTTGACAGCTAAGTATTATTAAAGTGTTCAACAACCAAATTAAACCTTTTTGTAGTGAAATTTCTTCACACCTATGAATAAAACAAGTAGTTATATTGATTTCCTCAAATAGGTATATCAAATTATACCTACCGGTAAAAATATGAATGTAATGTTAATGTGTAGTGTCAGCCCTAGCATTTTCAATGTTTTTTCACCACTGATAACGGGGTGTGTATATTACACACAGTTATCAGTACGGATAATTGATAATGCACTTACTAACAAATGACAATGTCAAATAGGAAAAATTATTAAAGAGTTTGTTTTGCGACTGCATAGTTAATCTATTTAAGTTGTATTGGTACTCAAGTCAAGTATGGAGGTTGGGTATTAGAAATACCTAATGTGTGATACATTTTAAACTCGTAGGAGTAGGCATAGATGTTCCTCAAAATGAGTTTCGCGTCTGTTATTGCTTGTTTTTCATAATCTTTCTGTACTGTGAAATAGTTTTTGTACCCGCGATAACGACGTATGTTTATGGTACATTGCACACATACAAGTTATTTAAAGGTGAATATTTTTCACATTAGGCCCACTTGTTACAATTTGTTAGTATTCAGGACAAGCCTTATATGATTGTTACATAATAATCAACAATTAGATAAAAATCGAATGACTAAAAACTAATAACATCATGACACAGTGGACATAATTTGTCTTACTCAGTCAAAATAATAATAATTATTATTGACCTCCTGAGACGTACATCCTCGCTTAGTTTTACGTTTGTAATTCCTCATTCTGAAAAAAAAAACCTTTAAATACAGATATTTGGTAAAAATACATAGTATTAAATACTGCCATATCAAAGGCTAAAATCGTGGTCTATATTAAAATACATAAAATGAATTGTCCTATATGCCCTAAAGTCGCTTAACAATTTTACGGCTTTATAATAATCTTTATATGTCGTCTAATATACATGTGGACATTTTTATACTTTGTCAAAATTATACAGGGACGAAATTATTCAGGTGGACATTTTTATACATCGCCATATTTCCTTTTAGTCCATACACTCATAAATCGACTGGAAACGATTATAAACCAACTTCAAAAAAAGAGGAGGTTATACGTTCCATTGTATGTTTTTTTTTAAATGTATTATCACCTATTACTCCGTCAAATGTGGACCGATTTTGTTTTTTTTTTGGTTCGATACAGTATATTTTTGTGGTGGTCTCATTGTCACCAAATCTGAATCTGATGAGGGGATCAATGAGGAATTGAGGGAAGTTTTTGAATATTGTAGGCAAACATAGCTATATTAGTATTTTTAGTAAGAAGTCTAGTATTTGCATTCAGAAAGTATCATTTGGGGAAGTGGAACTGATGATGAAGACCACAGATGGCCATCAGAACTCCTCAACGGTATCTATTTCAAGGGTGGCGTTAATATATCTCGATTAAGATAGTTGAGCGACTACGACGAAGAATATTTACTTGTTGAAATATGACTATGACTTTCCGGCGGCTTTGCTTGCGGCAAGCTTGAAACTTAAAGTTTCATATCAACTAATAAGTGCGAGTACATAGTAGTAGTAGTAGTTAATAGTCGGCGTTTTTGGAAAAAATATAGTAGTCGCCGACTTTAGTTCGACTAACCTATTAGGTAGGTGCCTACAATTTTAAAAGAAGTTATTTCTTGCGTTCTTGAAGGCGGTTTTTGGTTTGCTTTAAAAAAAAATGTACGTTTATGTTATGCACATCATTACACACTCGCGTGACGTCAAAGTACCTTCGCAAAATGTTACACGCTCGGTTCTCATGTAAATCGACGAACTTTTCCCTTCTATCTCGATATATTTCTGTGTCAGTAACCCTCTCCGTCTGCATCAGAAAATACGGCATGTTATTTTGTATGGCAATTTGACCGGTTCGAGTCCCTACTAACTAGGACAAGCAATTTTTCATAAGTTGCCAACCTTTAGTGCTCGGCGGATAAGGAGTAAATCCTAACACCTGTCATTCCAATACAAATAATAACCTCAAAGCTAAGAATAGGTTATAAATTGTACTGAGATGACAGGTGTCAGTGTAGTGTATTGGTGTTCAACGGAATAAAAAAAATATAATCAGACATTCACGATTTAAATTGTCTATAAGTTAATTGTGATTTGATTAACTTATCAACGTTGTCCTTTTGTTAACTGACTCTCCGTAACAGATCAAAAGTTGATCTAAATGTCTTGCGGGTAGGCTACGTCTTCTAGCAGAATATATCCACTTTAAAAAGGAAAAGCTTCTTTCCACTTCTATACAGGGTAATTTTTTAATAGGTGCACAAATTTTAATATTTGCTTCGCTATTGTTAATCAATAACACATGTTGTGTTATTTTTACTCTAGCTTAAAAATATAAGAGATATTGCCGATTTAATGATTCCACTAACTTAACAATATTCATGGACCCTCTAATGCAGGGGTGCGAGGAGAGGGGAGTGTGGTTAAGTAAGTTAATAAACGAAATTTCCAATTTAGAATATCAGATGGAGAGGGAGGTGAGGGGTTGTTGTCTGATAAGCTGTACATGAAATTTCAAATTTCGAATATCAATACAGTGTATCGCATACCTACAGCTTGACAATCCATGTCATCATTACTAGTGTGACTTTGTGTCCACACTTGAAGGTAAAAAAGAGATAATTTCCAAAAAAAAAAATGTTTTGAACTCCTTTTACTGTCGTAATATTTGACTTAGTTTATGTATTAACGATACAAAATCATATGTTAAAATTTGTGCACTGATAAAAAAATTACCCTGTTATTGATGCATACAACCTACACGTATTTGAAACGCTTGCGTTTATCAAAGCAGGATTTGTAACGGTTGCTTGGATTTATTTGTATTTCTTATTAAGATTTTTGTAATATTACTGCAAACCATACATTTGTCCATAAAAGTGGCTTTTGTGTTTTCGTCCGCTCTCACTTTTTTTCCGTCAAAAGTCAGTGAACGTAGAAATTTATGGTCGAAGTAATACACCAAAACATAATATTGATCAAGGATAAAAGGATTTAAAGGAAGGAAAGGAAGGAGGAGGAAGGAAGGATTTTATTGTCGTGAATGCCTAGTTATTAAATATGTATTATTCGGTTTAAAAAAAAATCGTATTAATTAACACCGTTCTATTTACTCCTTAATTTACCCTATATTGACGTCATTGCGACAAAAATCCGGGGTCTAGTGACAAGGTACTAAAGTGTACTTATACATATTTTTGAACTCGACTGTACATATATTATATAAAATGCTGCTTTCATTGGACGTACTGTAAAATTGCATTGCCTTTTATGAAATATTAGCACTCTGGTGATTTTGGATTTGGAACAGTTTTTAATTTGTGACACACGTGATTATGCGAGTTGCTAAAATGACGAATGTTTTTACGTATGCGTTGCGTTTTGATGAAGCATTAGGGTACCTAATCATTGGGGATCCCCTTGGATCGCATAATGTGTTTTAGACTAATATTTTTTCGCATAATTGTTTTCGTATAATTTGTATTGGCATAATTGTACTGTCGCATAATAATACTTTAGCATACTCCTTTTTTAGCATATTAGGCTATTAGAATAATTTTAGTTGGACTAATTTGTATTTGACTAATACACATTATGCATATTATTGTTTGGGCTAATAATTATTAGATACTTAAGGTTAAATTAGGTCACGTTAGGTACATTAGGTTAGGTTAGGTTAGTATGATATCCATTTTGTAATTAAATTAATTATTATGACTTTTTGCAATTATGCTATTTGACGTTAGTCTTGATGACAATTATGCTTACTGTATTAATGCTTTTTAATGTTATGCGTAATAATATATGCGTAAAGATGATTATGCACATCATTATTTCGGCTAAAAGCAATTATACGTAACACTATTATTACAAATAATTGTATGTTTTCCAATAGAAAACCATCATATTAGTATCTCGTTTATTCATGTACAGTTCGGAAAGCTGACACAAGGCAGCAAGGGCAGCTTTTATCACCGTTATTGCAACTAAGTTATTGAGACTACCCTGTATTTATTTTCTTTAACTATTCCTATTTACTTCATCTAACCTTATCTTTGTAAAACTCGTAACTTGTAATATTAGTCAAAATACATAACACAAAACATTAAAAAACAGTCCATATATAAAACATTATTAGCTATCCGTGCCTGTCTGTCCGTTTGGGTAGTTCTTGTGAATAACGCAACTGATTTTGATGCAGTTGATTAGCCCGTGATTACTTCAGATTTTATTTTTATATTATAAGGTATCCAGTATACTAGGTAGTTTAAAAATGAATGACAGCCATACAAAAGAATAATTAATAACGAACAATTTAAAAAAAATGCTTGTTATTATTTTTTTGTCAAAAAAGAAAGCTAAGTACATCCTAAGTTTCAACATGCTGCCTTGTTTCAGTTGAAAGATGATTATTCTGTGTTTTCTATAGTGTTTCTCTATTTATTTATGTCTATTTTTCTAGAGCTCCCCAAACCAGACAGAATTGACGATTTCATCGGCGACTGGGAAAACAATTCGGTTCGCAATCTTATGCTATGCGGACCAAACGAAGAGTAAGTATGACCGAGTGGGTCGCGTGGAAGTGGGGGTCGGGATCGGTTAATATCTGTTACACCTAAGGAAAGTATTGGTGGCATGAGAGCGATCGGAATAGGTAGTGCAATTTCGTACGAATGACCTCAAACATTATAAAGAATATGGATAAGACCCGGGATTCCGGGATTCGTATTATTTCACAGAATATTTGCCTGATATGAAATTAATTGAAGTATATTTAAAATGAAAACATTACATATTTCGTTAATTAGGTGAAAGTAGTTACCACTTAATAAGACATGGTGATGAGAAATGTAGGTAGTAGGTACAATCATATCATAAAATATACTTAACAAAAAAATTAACAATAATACAAAAAATATATACTTATACATAACCATTGTTTATTTATTACTTTGAATAAAATTTAAATAACACAATTATTTTTTCAATATTTTCTGCTGTTACCTATTTCTTTTCACATTCAATATCCATTTGTATGTGGAAAATGATCTTTCGACTACTGATGTCAGCGGAGCAAATTTTTACAAAGAAATTTCATCAGATGCGGTTCCCTTTGAAATTTGTTCAGCATATTCTCTTATAATATCAAAATCCGGATTTCGAGCCATGACCGCTTCTAATTTGGATCCAACGGGTACATTATAAGACCAATTTATAACTATCCTAACTTTATCTAAATCTATTAAGACGTTCCTGTAAGGGTAATTATCTCAACCACATTTTTTGAGCGGCGGACGTAATAATTGGGGTGTAAAGTACATGTATTGGAATACTATTTATTTTATAAATAATCTCACTCAAAGTACCATATTGAGCCAAAGTTAAAATTATTATTAACTTATTATATTTATCGTAAAAAAATATTTTCAATCCAAATTCAATTTTGGTGTCGTGTCCTGTACTTCCCGCATATACTGATATGTCGTGGTACAAACTTATTAAGCCTCAACTAGACTTATATTTTAGTTATCTGTATTCCTTATTAGTTGAGGTATTTTAAAATGTATCAATTATTGCATTTGCAAGTAAAAGGAAACTGGGAGCAGTGTAAATAAAACTGTCCAAGCGAAATAGTTAATTTTGGTGGTGAATATTGAAATTGATTTTATGATCGAACGAAACGTGATTAAACAAACCAATATAGCGTCAGTTGTTCGTTCAGTTTCACTCCAGCAATAGACGGTGAAAGATTTGTACCATCTTTCTGCGTCTTCCCGCTAAGCATATAAGTATCTAATTTTGGTGGTATGGAATACACTTTATTAATCGTGATAACTTAGATAAGTCATTATTTCGCAAAAAGTTTTGTTGTGTGATAGTTTTTTCAAGTATGTTTATGGTGTCTTTTTAACTGTAACGAGTTAAGTTTTTGTTAAACTAAAACATTTGTTTTTAATTTAAAAAAATGTTAAGTTTTATAATTTTGGTGGTACAATTTTGGTGGCTTTTGCGAAACACCAAAATTATCAAAATTTCTGGTCTCCACCAAAATTATTTAAACAACAAATAATCATTATTTATTATATTAGAAACTTACGTTTTGGATTTTCAAAAATAACAAGGAAGATTCCCTAACGATTATATTTTAATTAGCCTGATATGTTATTATTGATCGTGAGTTTTTCTAAGAAAAGTAATTTTGGTGGATAATAACAATTTTGGTGGTACATAATTAGTAAAATCGTTATATCTTAAAAAACACTTAGTATAATAAAGGGCCATTTTAACACTGTTTTTATAATGACTAATGACGTCACTTAAACGTTTAATTGCAAACCCTACTAAGAAAATAAAAAATACCACCAAAATTACGATAATTTGACGCTTGTTGAAATTCACCCGTAAACGAGTTAAGACCACCTCGATTATATTGAAGGTCTTTTTTTAGCAATAATGTCGGGATGAATGTGACTACATAAGTCGTCTATACCAACTTTGTACTCGCAGTATACTTGTCAAAATTATAAAAAAATAGCATTTTTGAGCTTACTGTGAGGCTAGGTCAAACTGTGTAATGTCCCCTGATATTTATTTTAAACCAAACACAAACTTTAAAACTTTTCATTGTGAAAATCCGGCAACACCTAGCCGGACGTTAAATATGTTTATCATCATAGCAAACTAAACTAAAGAGCCAGCCAGCTTTACGTTTCGTAATTCTGCTTTTCTACCGGCGAGGCAAGGAGAGTATTGAATGTAAATATCACAGTATTATATCAAACCAATTGACCTTGTCCCAAACTAAGCTCTAGGCTTGTACTATGGGTAGGTACTAGACAGTTGTAAACTTACTTACTTGTATACAGAAATATATACTTAAAAACAAAGAAAACATCCAAGACCCAGGAATAAATACTCGTGCTCTTCACACAAATATCTGCTCTTACTGGGATTTGAACCCAGGACCGCTAGCTTCGGGGTCACTACCAACAACTTAGGCTAACGTGTTAAGGTCATTGTTTTTACTAAGTATATTTAATTACCATTCAACTATTCATGTAATGGAACTAATGGGATTAGATGAAAAAGTATTCTACTTCCATTGAACTACTGGGAGAAAAAAATCCCAGAAGTCCCGTAATGGAACTATAGAATGGAACAACTGAGATACGGGGAGCGTGTACTGGATAAAGAGAATTCAATGAAAAAAAAACCGTTTCTTTTGTTACGCGTTTCTGGTAGAAATGGTCTGAACTAACGATTTCTCGCGCAAGCTCGGGCAAGCAAGCTTGTTATTGCACGCACCCAGGGGTTTTTTACTTCGAAACGATTTTTAACGGTTCTACAGATTCCCAATTCTACAGATTACCAGCTCTACAGATTCCCCATTTTACAGATTCCCAATCCTACAGATTCTCAATCCTACAGATTCCCAATCCTACAGATTCCCCATCCTCCTGTTTCCCAATCCTACAGATTCTCAATACTACAGATTCCCAATCCTTCAGAATTATAACCCCACAGATTCCTACTCCTACGATTCGAAACTTTAATTAAAAATAAATAAAAGTTTTATCCCTTTTACTCGACGTTATTATAACATGATCAGAAGAAAGGAACGGCACAAACGTAACACTGACTGAATTTCGATTTGTGGATTAAAGCCTCGGCTCGGCGCGATTGCCATTTTCATTGTCATATAATTCCATCTTGTATTACTACTCGTACCTCAGATCATAGAAACAAGGGAGATATGTTATAGGGGCATGGTTCGTGACGCCTCGATATGGTCAACATGGACATATCGGCTCAAGACGCGTCAAACGCTGTCACATTCGTCGACAGATCGCTGTCAATACACGAACTCCCATTTGAATGTAAAAATAAACGTAAAATCATGCAAAATTCGAAGTGCAAACTTTAATTTAAAATCAAACATACCACCGGTACATTAAATTTTTAAGCATTATTTCTATTTTTAAATGAATATTAATGTTTGTTCGGATTTCGGAGCGTGAGGATAGCTAGTATTCGTTTGTTGGGTGGCGATACAAATCTATACATCAACATTAAAAAAAACTTAAGTCAAAGTCAAAAACTATTACAAGTAGGATGTTCTCACTCGGCTAAAATATACTTCATTACAAGAGGTACTCAGAAAAAAATCCCCGAGCCCATTTGATGTAAGGGCCGACTTTCTATGAAAACCCGGCTATAGCCAAATTTATTAATGTTTAAAAAGTTACATATAGCAAAACAATAATTATTTGCTTAGCAATACCTATGACATGGGATTGATTCCCGGTAGGGGCAAAAGTTTGTATGGTAAACATTAATGTTTGTACCTTAGTCTTGGATGTTTATTATGTAGTAATTAATTAATGTATTTATCTTTGTACAAGCTTTGCTAAGTTTAGGATAAGTTCAATTGATATGTGTTAACAACAATAGTGGCTTAAGATTTTTTTTATTCCTAGACAGTGTTGAACATTTTCAATATAGGTAGTAGAAGTACCTACCTACTATTAAAAATGTTCAAAACTGTCTAGGGATAAAAATATCCTTAGGCACTTTTGATGAGTGTGATTTGTCCCAAGATATTTATTTATTTCTTTATTATTTATTAAAACAACCCTACCCATTACCTTATGCAAGCTTAAAATAAAACAGAGTAACATCTTCTTATTCTCTTTTTAATGGTAGGTACTATTAAACCACTCTAATCGATGGAGTCCAACAGATATTTCTTGTATGTATAAGCAAGGTAACAAAAGCACAGTTATGCGTTCCACTCGCATATAAGCAGGACACGCTTTAAAATAGTACTGTTTGTCTCTCTCACATCGAGTACCGTGCCTTGTGTTCTTTACTTGTTCGTTGATTCGTTCCGTTTTGCCCGTACGTTCACCTATTGCTACTGAGAAAGGACCGAATACCAATTACGGTTATTTATGAGGAACTAATTCGTTTCTGTCCGTGACATAAATTCCTTCCTTTTAGTTCTTAGTTCCTGAGAGACTCAAGCCTAGCTTACTTTACTTGCAAGCGGGTTGTTAGTGAACCATCCCTTCTATAGATATATTAAGTGCTTATTATCTGGGAAGTCTGAAGATAGAAACGTGTGGAAAACGATACTTGTAGACGAGTTCTTCATGGACTATGTTGCGGGTAAAATCTAGAACAGTCTCCGATAATTATATCGAAAGTTAGAATGTAATGTAAATTTAAACTCGAATCAATTGTAGCGTGATTAAATATTTTATGTGTCTAAAAATATAAACCGTGTCTTTAACAGGGATGACTCATTTACTGACCTTCAGTATCCAAAGAAATGGTGTTTTAATGGCTCATTAACTGTCTCGTGCTCCGAAACTGCGATGTTCAAAAGCCAGGAGTGCCAGTGCAACCTTGATACAGAGTTCGGTAAAAACTTCGTCATGTTCAACGAAGAGGAAATGCAAGAAGTGGTGAGGGCTCGAAACTGGGACGATACCACGGTGTACATGATAGAAAATGTCGCCAACAGGTTAGTAGGTACTTCGCGTAAAGACATTAAAACTGTTCTGTTGGAAAATATTACTTACACACTTTTGGGTAGAGAATTTATCCATTAATGTTACTCTGTGCGTTAGATCCCGTAATTCTAATTTTTTGCGATATCCAAAGTTTTCGACCATTTTTAAGAGTGTGTTTATTTTATCCCCGTGGAAATAGTTTTCGGTAGAAAGTAAATAAGACATTCTCAAATTTAGCATTTAATTTATTACTCATACGTCAAAAGCAATATTGTTTTAGCGTGTTGAATAGAAGCCCATTTCAATGTGAGTATTAGGGTCATACACAGATTTAGGTTAGCGTCTTTCCTGTGGACACACTGGAAGTTAACGTTTTTAAGGCCTCGTTTTCTGGCTAAGCCCATTCCCGCATAAACGGCGTCAGGACTGTTGTAGACCTATCATATAAAAACAAAACTTATATGCACTCAAGCTTTTAACTAAAGACCACAGGAAAGACAAATTTTGTTTTTAAGAGTGTGTATGACCCATTTATCGAGGCTCGGAAAATTTAACAGAACCGGTTCTGCAATATCCGGTCCAAATTTCAACCTATTAAGTATCTTTATTTCTTTGTGCTAGTTGACGATATCGGCACCAAAAGTTCGAGTTGCTTTTACATGGCCAAAGAAAAACCTTTTCATGTCGCTACAGAGAAAGAAAACATTGAAAAACGCTCGCGATCATTAAACTGATCAATTAGACTGCTGAACAGTGGCGTCTTAAAACATGGAGTGAAGAATCCAAATTTGAAGTGTCTGTCGATGATGAATAGGAACAAATTAATCGAAATATAACTGTACGCCTTGCAAAGCTCCGGAACTCCCATCAAAGTAGTGTGGTTAGTGTTTGACATAATAATAACATCAACAATCCTGATCGATCAGTACTACTTCAACGTCATAGAGGAATACAAATTATATATATACATATATGTAGTAGCTATTCGGAATGTTTACACAAATCGGTGCAATATGAAGGTAGCAAATTAGTAAAACGACTTTCAAGGTTTTATGACTGGCTACTATGATTAAGTGATCTCGTGCGCTGTTGCATTTCAATACTTCAATGTCTCAATTTTTATCGCTATTGTCTATTATGAGTTATTTGGTATCTAGAAAAAGAGTTTAAATAAAAACAACGCGTTCAATAAAACTGTATTCAAAATACAATCGTGGTAAATTGAGACTAGGGTAATAACACTAGGTATCTGCAGGAAAAATAAATAGATACGAATTTAATATACAAATGTGAACAGCCACGGGATAAGATAAGATAATAATGTAATGTCAAAATTGTGTTCATTACATTATATTAATATTAATAAGATATCGCTTCAAGTAAAAAAGCTATTCAGATTTTTTCTGCTGAGTTAAATTACGATTCAAAAAATATTTTGAGTCAAACTCTAACAATTTTTACATGTTTTCTTTTATTTTTGACAAGTTTGCGTTCGGCGCTCAAGGTCAAAAACTTGGATTATATATTTACAAGGCGATACCTTAAACCACTCAGCAACAACTTAGAACTACCGAATCTAACTCAAGGCTACCACCCCTCCTTAGCATGGGGTCGATTTTACTGTATTATTAATTGCTACATAGCAAGCAGAAAGATTTTAATCCAGATCTGTCTAATATTAATTATCCAAAGTATTTATTTTGTTTAAGGTTAAACAACACCATGTTTGCAGTAAAAAGGTTTTCAAAAAAAACACAATTTTTGCTGGCGAAAAATAAAATGGACTCCTTAGTTCACACGCGAGAAGTGATAGATGAGATTTCTCACTTGACCAAGATGCTTAATTTCAACAATAAAAATTGTTTGACCCAAGGCGAGGATACCAATATTTGGAGCAATATCAACTGGGGAGAAAATGCTCCTTATTGGAACCAGTACTATAAGGTCATGGCGGTGTATCAGTATCCGTACGAGGTAAGGGTGACTGTCTGTACAGTTTTTTTCACAACACCGCTTGGAAATATTACCAAATGCGGTCTGGAGTCCACAACACATTATTTGATCAGGTTTAAAATATTTTTGCCGGCATGTTTGTTGATTGGTCAACAACTTTGTCATACAACCCTACCCTAGCGGACCAATAAAAAAAACAATTGTATCATATTTTATATTACCTATATTCTAGCCAGAGCCCGGAAGCACGGTGCTTACTTCTACTCGTAATAATATTTAAAAAAATGTGTTCTGTATTTATCGATATACACATGTCATGTATATCGGAAGTCGATAAACGAGAAGTCCCTATGACAGCTCAAACAAAAGTGCTACGGAAATTCCGGGCTCTGATTATAGCACTCTGAAATGAAGAAATAAAATCGATATTTTAATTTAATTTTTTTAATCTCTTGCTCTATAGAATATACCAAAGAAAGGCGACATATTAGCATACGAAACACGCGATATACCTTTAAGTATTTATTTGACTAAAAACTTTGATTTTCAATAGCACTTAAAAAAAGTGGCGCGGCGCACTCCGTGAGTAGGTACAGTCAAGGTCATGAATATGTATACACTTTAGTACCTTGTCACATTAATCGCTGTGACAATTTCATTTGGCATTTTAAGCATGATGTTAAATCGACAAGGTACTAAAGTGTATACATATTTATGACCTTGACTGTACATTCCCCGCTACAAGTAGATGCCGGGCGCCTCGCCGGTGGGGTCTATTCAGTGGCTGCCATGCACTGCCCGTATCGAACGCGTGACGCGCTGGCGCTTATTGCATAGACGTCGCAAGTGAACGTACCTACCGCATTTGTAATTGCGCATACTTACTGATATTGTTTGTAAAGTGCAACGTGATTTTTTAAAAGCATGTTTTCTAGCGGGGTTTCTTAGACATGTTATTTATCATTATTGAGCTTTTAGGGGGTTATAAGCTCCCGATATAACAGCGACACCTACTTTCAGAGCTAATATTCGGCCCAACCAAGTTCATGAAATCTTGCTAAGAACCATCACAATTAATTTACCTTTTCTCCGCCATTGACTTGATACAAAAGTCGTCCTCACACGCCAATGACAGCTGCTAACTACAGCTAATTTCAACCTTACGTCACAAATACTCGCAGGGATTGTAAAACCGGTTATAATAAATACCTATATTTAAATTGTCAAATTTATACCGCTAATAAATATATAGCTATATTTGAATTAGAGGTATTGTTGTCATTCCGCTTTTGTTTTTATCGCTATATATACTCTATTTACAATATTCAATACCGCTATTCATTGCACCTGATAATTAAGATGTCATTTAGACTGTAATTATTAATTAACTGTAACTTTAGACTTGTCTAAGGCGTATCAAAATATTCTGAAATAACACCAAAAATATTTACAGAAACAAATAAACGAGTATATTGTTTTTGACGGATATTACTGGTAATTGTTTTTAGGGGTAAAGTATCAAATAGAGGTATTGTTGCCAATTGGCTAAACCGATAATATACTCGAATACCGGTATTGATTATACCGCTTGATTAGCTTTAGCGATATAAATAGCGAAATGCAATTATAACGGTTATACCTAATTTGGAACCGGTAGTCATAATACCGGTAACGATCCCTGAATACTCGGGTCTATTTGTCACTGTATCTATGCCAACTATAAGCGTCGATGGCGTGGTAGGCACGACAGTACACGACACCTTTAGGTGTTCTTGGCGTTTAAAGGGTTAATGTACCTTTATTTAACAAAAAAACTGTGTCCTAATCCGTTCATGCGTTTGAGAGCTACGATGCCACAAACAGACACTCAGATGGAGAAGTTTAAAAAGCATGAAATAAATAATAATAATAAAAAAAAAAAAAAAAAAAACCGCTGACGCAGTCATACGCTTTTTACACCGTTTGTAAAAATTATTTGATTTTAGTTCTTTTTTTCATAATTTAGTGTGTGATTTATATTAACAATGTTATTCTAAATAGTCTAGACAGAAATGAACAGTAACAACAATATTTATAAAACATCTCATCTCAATGTAAATATGACATCTATCAGTATCACACGTCAAGATAAATTAAAATCATAATAAATAATGATAACAAGATCTCGAAAGCAGCGTATACAAGCGGATTGTACACCAGACGCACGCCTTCCATCCTCGCCCGCCTCGTCCAGCTCCTCGCCATCTTCGTCAGATGACGAGTTCGCCACCGCCGCCGACACCAGCGAGTCGAGCGACGAGCGCGGGCCGCCGCCTCCGCCGCCACGACCACCTGCGTGACGCGGGCGACCACCGCTGCCGGCACGCTTGGGGCCTGCGGGGCATCCTGCTCCGCGCACGGCTTCCGCTACCGGTGGTTTAGTGCGCCGCATGCGATGGACAGAATTAAACAACGAAAATTGCATGCGAGCATATTATGGGGCTACAGAGGGAGGAACTAACCTCACTGCATATCGTGATCGAATGCTGCTTCTGTTTCAGTCTCTTGAACCGGCCATCACCGTATCCGCCCAACGATTTTCGGATCAAGTACGGGCGATTCAGCGGCTTCGGCGGCTGGATCAATGTGTACTCGATCGGCTACGCCTGGAAGCGCTCCCTATTCACACATCCTCAACTTTGACTCGGGATCCTCCTACTACGCTGTCAGCTTCAGTGCCAGTCGTCCAGCATGCACAGGTGTCAATGCGGGATGATCCCGCTGTCGACGATGAGGATTGTATGAATATAAGTGTGACTAGCCAGGTAAATGAGCAACTGAGGAGGGCTTTGGAAGACGCGATCACGCAGTATCGGTCCACACCCAGTTCTAGGCCCCGTCTACCACGCTTGCCTACAAGTAAACGTAACTTAGCGCTAATGGGAGCCCTAAATGCCTTGCTGGCGTCATATATACAAACCAGCGAGGATATTATCGATACCCACTCAATTCTGTACTGCGGGGCCATAGCTGCGTGTCGCGTAGCTCGAGTCAAGTTTCCGGACGATGACCGAGCTCCGCATCCTCACGGGTATGTCCCCGCTTGGCAAGTGCGCATCGAGCGGCGTATCGATAAATTTAGGACTCTCATAGCAAAGCTAATCTGCTTCAGGGGGGGCAATAATCGTCCCCGAGTCATGCGTTTTGTGACCCAGGCCTTTGCTGGGACCGGAATAAGGCCCGAGCATTTTATGGCCTGTGTCACGGAACGTATCGACTTTCTGAAGCAGAAGGTTTACGCGTGGGCAAGCCGTATTCGTCGTTATAGAGAGCGTGTGGATAGATACCAGCAAAATCGCCTCTTCCAAAGCGATCAGAGAAAGGTGTACCGAAAGTGGGAAGGAACCGATCAAGGTGTGAACGACGGGCATCTACCGGATCCTGAAGCTATGATTAATTTCTGGCGCAGCATCTGGTCGGTGCCTATCGCGCATACAGAAGGAGACTGGATGCGTGTTATTGAGCGTGAATGTGAGACTATTGAACCCATGGGGCCCATTACCATCTGCCCCGAAGACATCAGTTATGCAATTCAAATGGCTCAGAACTGGAAAAGTCCTGGACCGGACGGATTGCATAACTTCTGGATTAAATGGTTCAAAGCCTCACATGAGTGTTTAGCAGCGCAATTCCAGAACGCCCTTGTGATCGGTTCCTTGCCACCTTTATTAACAACCGGTGTCACCTTCCTGCTCCATAAGTCCGGTAGTACCGCGGAGCCAAAGAACTATCGACCCATTACATGCTTGCCTACCATCTACAAGCTCCTTACATCCATTTTGAGTAAAAAAATAAATAAACATTTTGTAGCAAACAACGTTTTGGCGTCTTCTCAAAATGGATGTAAGGTTGGGTCCCGCGGTACTAAGGAGCTCCTCCTCATTGACATGACCATTAGCCAACAGGTAAGGCGGAACAGGGCGGCCCTGTCGACTGCTTGGATTGACTATAAGAAGGCTTATGACTCGGTACCTCACTCATGGCTTGAAAGGATCTTAGAGTTGTATAAAGTTGATACAACTTTGAGATCCTTTTTGGGTGTGTGTATGAGGCAGTGGGTCACAGTCCTTCGTCAACCAGGTGGTCCAGATGTCCCCTCTGTTTCGCCTAACTTGATAAGGATTGAAAGAGGTATCTTCCAGGGCGACAGTCTGAGTCCTTTGTGGTTTTGCCTAGCCTTGAATGCTCTAAGCTCTTTGCTGAAGGATTCCGGGCTAGGCTATCGACTTCGTAAAGAGGCTGAAGTCATTTCTCACTTATTGTACATGGACGACCTCAAGCTATTTGCATCGAAGCGCCAAGATATTATGGCACTATTGAAAATCACACAAGAGTTCAGTAGTGCCATCAAGATGGAATTCGGTGTAGATAAGTGTGCGGTCATGCATGTTCAACGAGGGAAAGTTGTAAATTCATCGAATTTGCAGCTTTCTGAGACAATGACTCTTAGATCTCTCTCCGAAGTTGAAACCTATAAATATCTTGGTATGTCACAGTCTTTGGGTATTATGGTCAGCGATATTAAGCAATCGATGAAGGAGCGTTTCTTTTGCCGCTTGACAAAAGTTCTTAACAGTCTTTTGTCGGGTGGTAATAAGGTGCGCGCTTTCAACGGCTGGGTGATGCCGCTGCTCACATACTCCTTTGGCATACTAAGGTGGACTCAGACTGAGCTGGACGCCCTGGATAGAAAGGTCCGTCTACTGTTTAAATCACATCGCATGTTGCACCCACGCTCGTCTGTTATGAGATTGTACATCCCGCGGAAGTGTGGAGGTCGTGGCATTTTAAATGCTAAGAATCTCCACAACCGCGAGATGTGCAATCTCAGGGAATATTTCCTTGCCAATGAGTGTGGAATGCATCGTGATGTGGTTGCAGTAGACAGGAGCCTTACGCCTCTCTCCTTGGCAAACGAGAACTGGCGCAGACCAGCGGTGTTAAGCACAGAGGACCGCAAGAACGTATGGAAGAGCAAGGAGCTGCACGGACGCTTCTACCGGGCCCTGACAGGGCCTGACGTAGACCTTTTAGCATCCGTGAACTGGCTACGGTTTGGCGACCTCTTTGGGGAAACCGAAGGTTTTGTCTGTGCAATTGCTGACGAGGTCATAATGACGAACAACTATAGGAGGTATATTCTGAGGGATGGCACGATCGACATTTGTCGAGCGTGTCGTCGCCCCGGCGAGTCTCTCAGACACATTATTTCTGGTTGTTCCCATTTGGCCAACGGTGAGTATTTGCACAGACATAACCTCGTGGCCAGGATCATCCATCAGCAACTTGCTCTTCAATATGGTCTTGTTGAGTCCGAAGTGCCGTACTATAAGTACACACCGGCACCAGTTCTCGAAAATGGTCGTGCTACGCTCTATTGGGATCGATCTGTCATCACGGACAGGACTATTGTTGCCAATAAGCCTGATATCGTGTTAACAGATCGATCTCAACGCCGGGCAGTGCTCGTTGATGTCACCATCCCGCATGACGAGAACCTCGTGAAGGCTGAGAAGGACAAACTCAGCAAGTACCTTGACTTGGCTCATGAGGTGACCGCTATGTGGGATGTTGACTCGACGATCATTGTCCCGATAGTTGTTTCAGCGAACGGTCTTATAGCGAAGAGTCTCGATCAACACCTTAAGAGACTCTCGCTAGGTGGCTGGATCAAGGGCCAGATACAGAAAGCAGTACTCCTCGACACGGCACGTATTGTGAGGAGGTTTCTCTCTCTGCAGCCCTAACCACCGTTAGCTTGAGCCCTGCCCCGCTGCCGGCGGCACCCGTAGGTTAGGTTTTTTATAGTATTTGTTTTTTATATGAGTATTGTTATTTTACTTTTATATCTTAACATTTATTGTAAAAAACTTAACTTACAGATTTTAAATAAATATTGACAATAATAATAATAATTTTGCTAAGTAAATGAAATAAAATAAAATGCCCTATCTACTAAGCGGTCCCCGACGTGTCAGTTCAGTTAGTGTCAGTGTTAAGTTAACTACCTACTTACCAAACAATCAGCCCTTACTCCTACGCGACGACGCTTGGATCAAAATATTAATTAATACGTACTTATAAATAAACTTATAGCGAGAGTGGTTAATTAGGTCTTTTATGAATCTTCAACTTGGGCGTGGTAGTAACATATATCTACTTCCTAGTTATATGTAATATCATTATTTAACCCTAATTCCTGGGGAAGCCCGTATATAAAACGATCCCTTACTAAACATTTAGAAAATAAATCACAACTAATAAACCACATATATAAATATCATGAGAAATAATGAGTATGCAGTTAAAAAGATAACTAAATTCACTATTTTTTAATTAATTAAATCTTATCTTTATGCACAGTAAAGTTTTTCCCTTAACCCTTAAACGTATTTTTTTTATAAAAATAATTCTAAAACATTGATAGGTACAGAGGATTTTTTTGATGATTATAAAGTAAAAACAACTTTTTTGTCATAGTTTACGAGTAGGTACAAGACTGCAATTTGCCGCTGTCTGTCTACGACACATATTAGCAGTACAGTGACATAACATGTTTGGCAACGTATTGGGGGAAGTGAGGGGAGTATCCAAAATAAAGCTTAATCATAACTTTAACATCATAAAAAAATTGCTAAATGACCATAATTTAGAAATAAATTTTGGAAAAACAAAGATTATTCAGTTTAAACCTACACAAAAAAAGGCATTGGAAGTAAAGTAAGACACAGACACATGTAATATAGAGGAAGTTAAGGAATTTAATTTATTAGGTATAAAAATTGACTTCGGTATAAATTGGAAAGCTCATATCCAAAATATTAAAACAAAATTGTCGAAATTTGTGTATGCGCTAAATGTACTAAAAATTAACACAGACTTTGAGTGTGCGTTATCTGCGTACTACGCATACGCGCACGCGTGGCTTCGCTATGGAGTGGTGCTGTGGGGAGACAGCACCTAGGCTCGACAACTCTTTGTTATGCAAAAGAAGTGTATTCGTGTCCTGGCCAACGTGCGCATCCCCAACAGTTGCCGCCCGTATTTTATACAACATAAATTGTTAGCCTTGCCTTGTATCTACATCATGCAAGCAGCTCTTTTTGTTCGTGACAACGCACATTTATTTCTACTAAAAAAGGATTTACCGAAGACTAGAAAGCAGTATAAAAATAAATTATTGTTACCAAAAACTAACTTAGCAATGTATAGAAATGGTCCTCATTATAAATGTATAATTATAACTAATAAAATTCCCGATTGATTAAACAAGAACCGTGTGACAATTTGTTCAAGAATAGACTTGAGAAATTATTAATAGACAAATGTTACTATGCTGTTGAAGACTTTTTAAAAGATGACCAAGTGTGATATTTGATGACCGATCATTGAGAATTGTATGTAATGTTTTAGTGTATGGTTTTAGGTAATATTGTGTGCCCTTACAGGGCGTCATGGTCTGACTTATAAAAATGTAACTCCTGCAAATGATATGTACATGACTTTACAATGAATAAATAAATAAATAAAAATAAAATAATGTAGATATTATAAGAAATGAATAATTTCTTTTTATTGATTCTATGTAGTACCTATACAAAACATGAGTTTTCGTGTACAAAATACAAAAAGAGCATGCGGCGGTTAACGCCAATTTTAAACCGAGACAAAAGTTTTGAAATGCGGAAAGCTTACGCCAAGACGTAAAGAGAAAAAACTAATATGTTGATTGTAGGGGTTGGTATTAGTATAATATAGTGGGCGGCTGACGGATGCAAATTACGTCAAAATAATGTCGAACGTTATACGTAATATGGATATGACTAAAATAGTCTATAAAATATAAAATAGTCTCATCTGGCAAAATGTATGGCGTACACTGGCAGCATACATATTTAGCGAAAAACTGTCCAAAAGCGGCACTGTTAACACGTTTCCACGGAATATTGCATAAAACTAAAAAGTTTATCAAATCAATATTAAAATCTTCTTGATTCTGTTTCGTGTAAAATTCTTGACGGCGATGCGTATTAGATTTAACATGTCTATCAATCACGCTTTTTCGTTTCGCAAATAAACTTACTTGACATTTTGTACAAAAGATCGATCCTATAAATATTTCTCGAAATTTAATAAAAGTCTTATCCATGTTCTGTTTACGTTCCTATTTTGCATCCGTCAGCCGCCCACTGAATTATAAGTTAATATTACTTCCAAGTAGGTATCGTAATCCAAGCAAAGCTCGAGGTGGGTCGCTAGCATTTAAATAATAATAAAAAAAACATGCATTTTGGTGAATAAATTAAAATGTATGACGGCAATTATCGTTCATTTACTTTCTCAACCTCGTATCTGATTGAAAAGTTTTATAGAAAAGTAGATTTTATTCTACTTAGATGCGTGCCTTTCCTACTAATCAATTAAATGCGAACGAGGTAGTAGATGAAGTAAAGGGACGATATACTGGGTGATTTTGGGGTCATGATCCGGAATGGCCAAGTCCGTCAGTATGACCCTCTTATTCACTTTTGGCCATTCCTGATCATGACTCCAAAATCACCCAGTATTGCCGTTAACCACTAAATGGTTAAGGGGATCATTTTAAACTCGTCTCCCCTTACTAGAAGATCTAAATGGGAGGCGATAAAATAATCAATAACTTATGTTTAGACCGTTTTTCTATCTCTCTTTGTCATTTTAAAGGTGAGAAACGAAGATGGCCTAATCCTAGATCTGATTTCCGATGAGATCAACAATTTTCTGGACACGCAATGGGACGCTGATGCCTCTGTGAACATCAGCAAGGTAGAAATACCTATTGATCGGCTAATGGATGCAATCAAACATATAACTAAGGATATTAACAGAGTCACGTAAGTAACGGGAACCTTGACACATTACTGTGACTTTCTTTAGTTGTCTAAAATTAGGAATTAACATTCACGTCCAAAAATATAGAGATCAACCCGATATCAAGTTACGTGGCCTTGACTGTGGTACAAACAGAATTACTTGTAACTAACCACTAGTAACCCTTATTGTAAGGTGACAAGGCTCACAAATGGACAGATAACTGCGTTACTGATGGTACAGTCACCAGGGTTAGGTTAATCTATCATCCATCACTACGCTCTAAAATATCTGGGGTCGATCTTTAAATTTTCATCCGTCAGTTTCAATCGTCCCTACTAGGACATCCCAACTACACAGCTGCATGGGCCTCTATTCTACGCGCGGTATAACAATATTGCTTTTTACATGGTTTCGTGTCGTCAACGTTATGATAACTCTTATTTAAACGGAATAACAAGGAAGTTTGTTATTCTGTGCTTATTTAAATGACAATAATGGCGGCCAAGTTATAAACACTACGATAACATGTCAAAAACAATATAGTTTAGCCGCGTAACATAGAGACCCAAATACTCGTAGTGAATAGCCACACGATATCGTTTTTGGTCGGAAAGGTTCGTGTTTATTCTGCTGTACCTATCCATAATAGTGCGGGCAGCGCAGCCCACTTTGTATTTTACTTGGGTAGGATGATAAGTAGGTATAGATGAATTATCGAGAACATGGAATTGCATTGGTATTGGTTGTACCGTTTGCAACAAAAGGAGAATAATTTTCTCTTAATTTAATAAAATTACATACCCTTAAGAAATGGAATAAGTAGTAGTCCTCTGTTTTTTGCTTTTAGTCGCTATCATGTTCTTCATCTGAGCTGTCACAAGTATTGATAATAAGATTGTTTGAAATTCGATCCATTTCCCCTTCCTGACATCGATATTTATTTTCTTCACTTTCGACGGTATTTTCCCAGTCCTCAGCAGTAATTGTATTCATTCGTTCAGTTGCAAAACTCATAATGCCTTGCATGTTTAAGAGTGCGCCGAGGCAACGATACGTAATTACGAAAAAAATGCGTTCGTTATGCAATTCATATGTAAGATATTTAAGGAATCACTCTATCTATCATATACTTTAGAAACACGATTACTTGTCTTTCCTCGATAGAAAAAACATACAAAGATACCTCTACATAACAAAATAAACACTTAGTACGGCGTAATTACTTCACGAAAGATCATCCGTTTTGGATTTACTACAAAACTACACGTCTTCTATAGCGTCTACACTTTACATTTTAAAAATGTGTTTTTATTTTACTAATATGAAGGAAATACCTAAATTCGCACGCGCTTCGTCCATTTTAGCCAGAGCCGTCACGTTTCCCCCATGTCCGCATTAGTCAGGCTTCGGCCGTCGGAGGTGGAGGCTGTGTCGCAAGTTGGTTGGTTGCGTTTATCGCGATTTTTGTGATTATTCACTTTATTTTAAATGGGGAACAAACACAACCAAGAAAGGAAGAGAAGGGGTTGGCAAAAGCACAATGCTAAACGCTTGCGTGAAGAAATGAAGTAAGACAAAATCGTAAACCTACTGATAGTGGAGTAGTTCTAAGAAACCTGATTTGACAGTTGTCAAAATGCCACGCTAAGGGAGGAGAAAATAAATCGGTAGCAACATAGACTGATTTTCGAGATGTATCGATTTGTATTACTAAGACTTTGTAATCGTTTAGTTGTAGTCTTGATGTTTTGGGCCAAAATTGGTTTATTTACACAAGTAATTTTAAACAGCACGCGAAGTTCTTTCAATTAGTAGGTATATAAAAAATACACTTCTATGGTGAATATTTACCAAGATATAAAAATAGTTTAGCTAAAAAAACACATTTACAGGCAAAACAGGCTTCTTAGAACGACCCGAGGTTTTTTTTACTATAATTAATTATATAATATTGTTACTTCTTGGGATGGTTTCAATATTTCTAGAGCAAGACATCTCCAGAAATCTGAAGACGAAGAGAATAGTATACTCATTACCTAACAACTATATTTCAACAAATGAGTAAAATTGCAAAATTATTCATATTTTTTTATTTATAGGGTTAATGTTCCAGTTGTTGGCACTTCGCTACAAAGCGAAGAGTTACCTAATGAACCGGTGAGGTATGCGTAAAAATAGTAAGAGGTGTATAGGAAAACATTTTAATAAATTTAGTATGAATTTTTACATTATCTTTATATTTTTTCAATTTACAGAGTAAATGAATTGGTTGACATCGATTATAAAATTTACCACACAATGGAATTGTAAGTCCCAAATACGAATTATTTTTATAGAATGAGGATTACAAAATTTCATCCAAAAACCAATTCTGTTAATAAATAAATTATAGTTAAATCAAAACGTTCTGTTTTATTACAGGATGCCAATGGACCAAAATTCTTATCTTTCAGTGGATGGAGAAATAGACAATGACATTGCTTACTCACACAGACAAAATAATGCCGTGAAGTAAAATCCGATATTGATTATTGTTGTTTCTTATGTCCTAATATTTTTTTCTAAAGATACCTGCGTACATTATTCATTACATTATATACATACATACATTAAGTAGGAACTTCTAAATATGTGATTGATACAGCAGCTTTAAGTATTTAGTTTTTTAAAACATCAATTTAATTTTATACTTTATAGTGATCAGAATCAGACATTGAAGTTTTTGCGGAAATAATCATGGATAAACATTCTTACATACGGGTCAAACTAAGACCCTTTTTTTAAAGACGGTTAAAATACCAAAACCTTCTCCTATGTGAAACAAATACTTTTCTGAAAACCACATTAAAATCGCTTCAGCCAAACGTGAGATAATCGCGGACAAACATACATACATACATACAGGTCAAACTGAGAACTTCCTTTTCTTTGAAGTCAGTTAAAAATAATAACTTGAAGAAAGGGTCGATGACTGGGATTTTTGCCCTACTTAGCCGTTCTATTACTTTACATTAGGTATTGAGTTCACTTTATTTTGTGCTTAGAATATTGTCAATAAAGGTAATTAGGTTTTATTTCATTTCAATATACAGTCACATTAAATCACGGGGTTGTTGAGCCACCATAGAACTCTGTCCTAATGACAGCGTCAAGTCACGCAAAAGAAATTATTTACGTCAAAATTTACCGTCAACTTTCTATGAAAGGGTTCTCCCGGTAACCTTCGGAGAGGGAAGATGGCCGATTGGAAGATGTACGGCTTTTACTTATGATTTATTATCTTTAGCCGAACAATTTGCCAATTTAACACTAGCTAAATACACCTTAGATGTACAAACGACATTAATTAAAATTTATCTATCTATCTGTGAGTGGGTTCTAGAGTGGCTCAACAATCTCGTGATGTGACTGTACCTCATACAAGTAATTCAATCCTACCTTACCTAGCGACAGTAAACAACAAATTTAAAAAAAAAATTAGACTGAAAAAAGTTTTAAATTTCTTATAGTCAATATTTTAATAAAAGTATTCGGAATCGATTTTTTTATTTTATTTTGTAAACATTGGTAGCAACCTCCGCGCCTAGTGGATCGGCGCACGGCTCGTCAGGCGCGGCGCGCGGCCGGCGCATGGCTCCAGCTCGCTCCTTGCTGGTGTGCTATACGCACACATACACAGAGTGCATAAAATACCTAAAGTTAATGAGCGCAAAAAGCTCGGTGCCCCCTTAAAGAAACGTTTCTTTTCCCTACATATCTTTTTACTATGGACCAAATATTTTCGATCGGATTGAATGTCAGGTGATACGGTGGCAATCGTAAAACGAAGTGGCCATGTTCTTTTAAAATTGCATCTATGTGGTACTCACGAAACCGCTCTTTATTTTGTTTTATTAAATCATACAAACTGGTTTTGTACATCAACGGGCTATATGAAATGTTGTGTTCTGTCAACCAATCCATCATTTCTTGTTTATGAGCATTTGACGTTGGAGCACGATTCAAAAGTTTGTTGTGATAGGACCCATTATCAACGATAAGTACGCTATTCGGTTTAAGGTTCGATATTAATTTTTCTTATAACCATTTTTTGTAGTTGACAAAGTTCATCTGGTCATGGTAATCTCCCGTTTTTTTGTTTGCCTTAAACATTATCAAAGCGTTGGGAATAAAACCATCTTTCCCTCCTGCGTGCACTATTATTAACTGCTGGCTTGTACTGATTTATTTTTTTACACCAAATTCTGTTCCATCGGTCCAAGCCTCTCCGGACACATGTGAAGTGTGGATGTAGGTTTCATCAATATAAACTAGTGGTCTATCTTTAGACCGATGTTCCGCAATTTTGGTAAAGTAATTTATTCTTAGCAGTCGTATGTTGTGTCGTTCCATTAATAATTTTCGGTTGTCCTCGGTCTTTTTCCATTTAAATCCTAGTTTTTGTATTTGTTTTCGTAAGGTGGAAATGCCAAATTTGTAATCTATATCGGATTTTAACACAGAGTGGAGTGCCTTTAAGGTTGGAAATTGCTTATGGAGAGATGAAAATTGTATATAGTTCTCCGGATGACTTCCTGATCAAAATCGTCTACTGCTGATGACGGACAAGTACGTAACTTTTTATTTCTCGGGGAGGTGAATTTCTCTGTTGATGCGAATTTCTCACTATTGCTCTCAGACACAACGTTATAAACAGTAGAGAGACAAACACCTGTAGCTTTTTCAACTAGCTGGGCAGCCGTGTAAGGGGAATTTAAATTTTTCTTCAGTTCAAGTTTAAAATATTTATAACAGTTAAAAATAATTTGCTTACTTTGACTCTCAATCGGACCAAAATTACTCACTGCCATATTTTTTGAAAATCATGTAACTTACACTTAGTCGTATGGGCTGACACAAAGTTATTCTGATAATTGTGAGAATACAATAAAATCAGACGTAAAAATATATGCACAACGTAAATAATATTCACAATTTGACACTGTCATTATTTTGGTATTTACTTCTTCAATATACAGTATGTAACTGAACGAAAGGCCAACCTTAAAACCGGTAGATGTTAAAAACGGGTATAATACAATGAACCACTTTTTGTTTTAATCCAATTCCTTTTTTTGTTTATAATCTTACTAAATGTAATAACTTAACCTCTTTCTCATCAGTCGGTTAACCAGCCAAATAACATCCTGTGATGCAAGTTTGACATCAGTTATCTATCAGTTATCACTTCTTAACAAAAGTAAACAAACTAGGGATTTACAAATAATCTAATTCTGCATATCAGACCAATACAGTTTCAACTATGACCACATTACCGTATCAAGTTTACATTAGAATACACTCTAAACTGCACTGCACAATGAATTTTAAGCAATCCAATCCAAATTTTGTAGTGGGAATCCGTTACTATGATTGAGCGACCATTACCTAAATACCAATGACTTATTCTGGCTGTTGCAGCATTTGCAAAGCTGTTGCTCGGCGTAGAAACTGATTGTCCAGTAGTACAAATTGATCTCAAATGTGTAAATAAATTACAAAGACTAACAAACACCGTCTCTGACATTTTTGCTGTGTCATGTCATAATTTTTTTTCATAACAAAAAGGTTAAGGTGGGTCCACACTTGTGACTTGACGACGGACCGGACTACGTGGCATTGCAACAGAACATGTTACGCTAAATGTGGACGCTCGAGATTGTGCTGACACGGTTACAAACCGTGTACGATGAAATGTCACAAGTGTAGACGCATGGTGTCGAACCAGACTGCGTGGCATGACATCGGTACAAGAGTCGGTCGGTGGTTGTCATTTACCGACTACCTAGCAGCTCAGCATGTCGTCATCTGCAGAAACTGTACCGCCGGACAGGTCTCGACGTGATCCATTCCTACCCCGTGCCTGTGTCTGTGTCATCTGGCGTACTTGTACGCGTGTCATAAATGCAAGTGTGGACATGTCGTGGTCACGTCACAGGTCACAAAATAGCGAAAATGCTTTGAAAAAGACCGACTTTCGGCGTATCGGCTCGTAACACGTGACTTTGATGCGTGACAGTACACAGACCAGCGTCCATACTAGGCCCGGTTAGTAGATCGTAACTCCATACATTGTCTTCCCGTTTGGTTCTGTACACAGACAGTTCCATCAGTGTTCGGAATGGATTGTGCCGTACTGCAGCTTGTAACAAATTGTTCGCGTAACAAAATACGTCCTCATTAACGGTACTGACACGTGTTTCTGATACGGTCACGGGATAATGTTCGGCAAATTGTCACTAGTGTGGACCCACCTTTAGGCTTCCAATAAATGTATGACCAGATACTGATAAGCCTAATACATACAAATTATACGGAACACTAAACACTTCTTGAAATTATCATTTAAGGATTGTTATTATTTGTTATTAGTTCATTATTATTTAAAACAGCGATTTCGCATATCACAGTAGTTCACTTTGACATTAGTTATGACATTCCCATAGAATTGACATCTTGTTATTTTTATTTTGAAAGAGGTCTGGTTAAATCAATTAATTGGACTTTTTCCTTTAAATTTAAACTTCAAGTCAGACTTTGACATTCGTCTGCCAAGACAATCTAATAAATAGAAATTTAAATAAACAATTACTGATAATGCCTTTAAATTTTTCTGCGGAGGAACTTGTGGATATGATCCTTCTTTACGGAGAGTGTAGGGGAAACGGGAATGGGGTCATTCTTGAGAATTGGATTAACTAATTCCCCTGTCGTTTTTTATTTTAATAATTTTTAAACTAGTTACAATATAATATGAAATTTTACTTAATTATAAGCGTATTTATCGAATGGGCATCACATTCCGTCAACTAGGTACAGAAATATACCACTTTAAAGTTTAGCTGCCAGGGGAATGATCAAAACGACAAAGGAATGATAAAATTTACAAGGGAATGTTAAAAATGACAAGGGAATGATATCTTCAGCAGTATTGAGATCAGATGTTTTATTTAGTAAAATAACATTTTAACAAATTAACAGTCTTCTGGTAGCATTAATTGGTATTTTTTCTATTATCATATATATTTTTTTTAATAACTCTACAAAAATAAAAATTGACAGTCTTCTGGTATCATTAATTGGTATTTTTTTCTTAATCATCTAATAGACTATTGTCATAACCATTTACTAGAGTATTTCTTCTCTAGATTTCTTAGGACCCATTTTTAATAGTGATGATATCTAATCACTCGTGGTTGATGGCAAAACGGACCTGAAATATGTTTATTCATAAGATATCGAAAATTTATTTTTTTATCGCATATTCGTGAAAATCGAATTATAATCTGAACCTTTAATTTAGTCCTGCTATCAATGAAATAAAATTCCAAATAAATAAATTAATCATATCGCCCCTTCCGCGGCAAGAAGATATAGAGAGACATTCCACCAACTAAAGAGAGGAACCTTTTAAAGGAAAAATAATCATAACGTTTACGTTTTTACAGGTTTATACACATTAAATTTTTATAAGTACAACTTAGTTTATAAGCTTTTTTTTGGTAAATACAAATTAAAATTTCATATAGTTACACTGTGTATCTGCCATACGAACATAATGATTTAACGACTGAAATGATAAGCCCTAACTCAAATGAATATATTTTGATACATTTTGTTTTATTTATTTTTTCCATAAAAAATCATTGTGACATCAGGAACATTTGATTAATAACTATCCATTAAAACTTTGCATTACATTGCTGTTCAATGAGAACTTTAAAAAATAATTATGGTCTTTTATTATGGTTTTTATGGTTTTTTTAATTGATTTTTTTTAATTATAAAATCATTAACAGTACTTTGGTTAAAATTTATGTTCTTATAGAAGAAATACACTGTATACACTTTCGTTTGTAAGCTTTTTTTCACGTATGTACACATAAAAAATACATACACCTTAGTGTGTAAGATTTTTATCTTATCTACATATTAAAATTTCATATGTACACCTTAGTTTGTAAGGTTTTTTCAGGTTTATTGCTTTTTTTAAGAATATACACATTAAATTTTAATATTTACAACTTAGTTTGTAAGCGTAAGCTAATATGCACTCAAGTGATTTGTGCAACCACAATTGCACAAGATAGCCCTTATTTGTTAATAAATAAGGTCGATCGAATTTGCATCAGCACTCAAGTCGGTAAAAAAGTATATATTAGCAAAGTGGTTTCAAATCAATTTGTCCCAAAATGGCGCTTTAGTCTTTTTACATCGGAAGGGACGTTATGCAATGCGAATTAAAGGAAAACTATTGTTTTTTTCTAGGCAACTTAAGAAAACTATCATCACCTTGTTCAAAAAGTCAAGGGAATGGGAACCAGGGGAGTGAGAAAAAGTATGTTTCTTGTCGATTTTACTGAAACTGTTATTTTTACAGGATTAACTATTAAATCAACACATGCAGTCATTCATGAAGTTCTTTTTTCACTAAACACTGTATGCCAATTGCAAGAAATAAAATTTATAATCAAATTCAAGGTAATGATAATCACAGACAGGGAAATGATATATTTACCTTCATAGCTCAGAGCTCCAACCGCGAGTCACGTCCTGTTCCCACGGCGTTGGAAGCGCTACTGACGCTTGTCAGGCACGGTGGGTGCATTGCGTCGGAACACGTTTAAGTAGGGATATGCACATTGTTTAGTGAGGCAACAAGGGAATGATAGGTAAGCTCCGGACAAACCTTTCATGTAGATTTAAAAAAAAACTATGATAAACACAGCAACCATATTTTTTCTTTCAAATCAATAACTTATATGCTAACAATTGAACTAAATACAATAATTAATTTCAATCCATATCTTAGTCTTTTCAGGGTCGTTTGTTCCCAAAATGGTGAATGGACGCAACAAGGGAATGATGTATTAGGGGTTTGATATTTTTTTACGACTTATTCTAATTACCTTAAACACAAAAAAAAACCTGCCCTAGGTAGGTTGAGTGGTAATGTAACGAAACATTTTTAGTAAAGTGAATTGTTTTAATTGTACGGGTACTTTTTTCCTCTGGACGTTGAAAATTGACCCTTTCAAGAATCACCCAATGCCGCTCTTCGTCTGTACGCGGAGAGGTTTCCCGCACGAAGGCAACCCAACCATGGCCGTGTGATCGTCAATACGCTTATCCGTCTGCGAAATAACAACCCGCCGGTGCCGATCAACCGAGGAGGGGCTCCACAGTTACACGTCAGAGAGGAAGAACATGTACTGGACCATTTTCACAACCAACCGGGATCGAGTACGAGACGTGCAGGACGCATTTTAGGCATGAGTCACTCCTCCGTCCATCGAATTCTAAGACGAGATCAACAGCACCCTTTCTCTGTTAAAAATTTGCATGCGTTACTACCCGCCGATTATAACAAAAGGACTGAGTATGCTGATTGGTGTTTGCAAAAAATAAGACAAGATTGTAACTTTTTGCAAAAAGTTATTTGGAGTGACGAGAGCACGTTTGCTAGAAACGGAATGTGGAACCGGAGATGTGTCCACCATTGGGCTCCTAAACTTAGAAACCCCCACGTTAGTCGCGAATTATCACATCAGACTAGATGGTCGATAAATGTATGGGCGGGCATTAGAGGCGACGACATCATCGGTCCAGTATTTAACACGTGAGTGTGCACTCAACTTTAGCTGTCTATCGTTATCAACTGACATTTATGACATTTACGTCATTTTGTTTGTTGTTATTGAGAACACTGTAAATACAGGAGGTAGTAAAATAATTGTTTATTATTATTATTTTTTCATTTCCATTAAAATATGCTAATTTTGCACAAGCCCGTCACCATAATCATATTTATGGTCTAAACATTAATGGGTCTCTTTCTTGGCCTTTCGTTCTGATACATACTGTATAACAAACCTCTTTTTATGCTGATAGTACGAGAAAATAGGAAATTCAAATATAGAATGCCTGTAAACATACAATACTACTACATATGCAATTCCATGCTCTCGATAATTTATTTATACCTAATAAGTCGTCGTGGATATTCATGACATATTCATTCAGTCCCTTTCATACCTTTCATGTCATGAAACTTTATCACAGCTCTTTGTAAAATTTTATCAATTTTGGAAAACTACGCTAGAAGATTTTTTCAAATGACAGTAAATAAAAAAAAGGGAGCTTTATAATTCAAATTTAGAATACAGACAGCCAGAAACCCCATTATGAAAAGGAGGACGTACAAATTTTAAAATAACGTACGTATAACTTTTATAATTTTTAATTAAATAGTGTAGGCTAGTTACTTATCGTCCGTCCCTCGTATGATTATTTTTAAGCGGTCGTTTTTTCATACGATGTGTTAATGTTATTCACGCACGTGACATGTATTATTATATTCAAAATATGGTTATTTCACCAAGATCAATAATATTAAAAAAAAAATACGTTACACTTTCGTTATGAATACGTTACATTTTAACGTAAAGTGATAAAAACATGAGGTTAAGGGAAGTGCACACGGAAAAATACAAACTTAAATGTTTTTTACTACATTTTCAACGACAACTACAGTATTTTATTAAGTTGAATCAATTTGAAATTGTAGGTACGTACAGTAAGTTTATACAGGGAATCTGGCTCGAGATAATGAAATCCATTCTATGCATATCTATACTAATATTATAAATGCAAAAGTATGTCTCTGTCTGCCTGTCTTTCTGTCTGTTACCTCTTTACGCTTAAACCGCTGAACCGATTTAGATGAAATTTGGTATAGAGATAGTTTGAGTCCCGAAGAAGGACATAAAACAGTTTTTATCCCAAAAAACATAACATAAGGAGGTGAAATAGAGGGTAAAAAATTGTATGAAGCTACGATATAAACGAGTTCAACGCGGACGGAGTTGCGGGCAGAACCTAGTATTAATCAAACAGGCAAGCGAAAAGAACGAAATTATTTTTTTAAGACAATTATTTTTTTCCCAATGTTTATTAGTGTGATCTAAGCTTAATAAAAATGATGTTACGTTTTATGGTACCGTTACGTATTTTTTTTACGTTGGCTCTATGTCACATTGGTTAAAATTTGCGGCCTTACCCATATACCTAGTTACATACGTCCTCGGGTGCATGATTTGTACCTAATTATTCTGTCTCCAAATGCAAAGTTGACTCTGTTTGTTTTTTTTTAGGTTATGGGTTGGGTAGGTATTCAATACACGTACCTGACTATTGTGTGTTGCCACTGTAGTAATAAAAGTAATACTTAAAGTTGTATTATTGAATCTGGGCCTCTATTCAATTGCGTTATAACGATATCGTTTTTGACCTGTTTCCGTATTGTCAACGTTTTGATAATTCTTATGTCATTTACAATAATGGCGACTGTGACATAAACGATTCTTAAACGTGTCAAACACGATATCGTTTTAACGTACCTGAATAGAGGCCCTGTTTATATGTACCTATCTAAATATTGCATTTTGAATATAGGAACCCAGGGTTAGTGTACTGTTTCTTTAGCCTATGTGGTTGCCGGGTTAGTATAGTGCCACCCCATGGATAACTATCCTAACTAACTAACTAACTAACTATGACTAACCCTGGGTTCCTATATTCAATTTGACATTTGCTACATACCAAATGTGTCAAATTTTAACGAGACGTTTTGAATATAGGGACCCAGGGTTAGGGAATAAAGGTTTGTTACTCAAGCCGCCGTCGTAGTTGTTAGGCGATGGGCTTGCAACCTGGTACTAATACACTGGTAAACATAAGAAACTTGGCCTACTTGTGCAAAATGTGGTTATAGAATAATCAATAAGTCTTTTTAGAGTTGTTGGTAATTCTGTAGCTCTGCCTACCCCACTCTCGGAATGAAGGCGTGATGTTATGTGTGTATTATGTAAACATACTAAAGCATTCCTAGTCAGTTTGTAGGTCAGCGTTTAAGGCGATCTCTATCTATAACGTTGTCTATTTTATGGTTTTTCAGTGATTTGCTAGAATGTAATGGGTATGAAGTAGATGGGAATGTGGTGATATACTCTCGGATTGTGGTCGAAAACCGTTCGACGAGCGACCACGAGGGCGACTGGCCGGACAACGACGCTTATTCAGATGTAAACTATACCTCTACATTAAAAATACTTCGTTACTTTTTTTTTGTTAGAAATTATGATTTATACTAATTAGCTATAAGTAAAATATTTCTTATCTTACTGAAATGTATCATTAACGTAAAAGGTTTTACGCAAGTAAATTACTACTCGGTACGTACAGTAAAACTAGTCTTAATTTAACCCTTCGAACGCCAACGACCACTAGGGTGGTCATGAGCTGTCGTGCCTACAACGCCACCGATCATGATATAGATCACAGGTACAGTTTAAAAGAGACGTTATTTCTTATGGATTGAGTTAAACTTTGCATAACTTTTAGTTTGGCGTGTGAGTGACGTATTTGTATTTGACGTAAGGCGTTCCAAAGGTTAATAGTAGGTACTCGTATAGTCGGCTAGCTATCGCTATAGACAGCCGAGTACTATTAATACTCTGTTGTACAGTACTAACACTTCGTTAATAGTTAAAGCTATGGAATTTATGATGGCGAGAGGGCTTTATTGTGGTTAAACGTGTACATACACGTTGCGGTAGTGCATATTGTTTCCGCGACACTAGCTGCCAAGAAGTACTGTCAGCATGTCTGATCTCCGGAAAAAACGTTATTCCGAGGTATAATAAGTTATTAAGTTATTGGCCAAAACGTCTGAAGTACAAAATTGACTTATTCGTTCATCCACCTTTAAACAGCCACCCTAAGAAATGCGTGTCCATCCATCCATCGGAATTCACATATTCTTCCGATTTCTGTCATTGCTTGCCGCCATCGCTTATGCAGGATCGGCAGCGTTTCATAAGTTTCACCTCTTGAGTACGGAGCCATATCGTCGCTCACCAATTTGTCAGCTAGCTTTTGCGATCCGACTGCACAGCTTTCCAATATCTGCGGTCGTGGCATCAGGGTACCGCATTTCCAAAAGTTTCTATGTAACACACGTGACACATCTACTGACAGTTGCGAGTGCGAATGTGATAGCAATAGACAGCCGATAACTAATACGGGATTCGTAGTACTAGAAAAGTAGATATGTGTATCTATTTAAGTATGTATCTATTTATCTATATAAGTATGTTTATCGTTCTCTGATATCCATAGTACAAGTTTAGATCTTGTTCGGGACAAAGTCAATGTGCGTGAGATTGTTATTTATACTCGTGTATCTCTTAGGAGATGTTGTCAAAAGCTATCTAAATAACACAGGATAAATAACAATATGACTCTTTTCAGTGGGAGACGGATCAAAACAGTCATTCTGTGTCAGAAGGAAGCAATATTGCCTTGGATTTTAACGGTTTGTGTATTTAATAAGGATTTTTTAGGGTTCTGTACCTACCCAAAGGGTACTAAAAAAAAACATTAACTAAAACCTGACAATGAAAAAACGCACAAAAAAGGATAAAACAAGAAAATATTGTCATATGAAATTTATTTAATACTTTTGTGAACGTTTTTTTAGTAGTCGGGGTTTAAGTTTTTGAACTTTTTTTTATTTAAATTATTTTGGGGTACATGAATTATTTCAGACCCGTTTTGCTTTTTAGGGTTCCGCACCTCGAAAGGAAAAAGCGGAACCCGTATAGGATCACTTTGTTGTCCGTCCGTTCGTTCGTGCGTCCGTCCGTCTGTCAAGACCTTTTTTCTCAGGAACGCGTGGAGGTATCAAGCTGAAATTTATATCAAATACTCAAGTCTACTGTCTCTTAGAGCTGTGAAAAAACAAGCTTCTAAACCAACGCAATCAAAAGGTACAGCCGTTTATGCCGCAAATTTTCGACAATTTATTACATCACAAAAAAAAAAAAATTACGATTGCAAACTTTTATGCAGTTGGTAAACCAATCGCGACCTATGTCGATGTATGGAGACAACAGTTTTTCAACGGCAAAGTCAAAAACGTCCCTCAATACAATTTTACATTCTTATAAGTTTGCACGGATCCCTCGGTGCGCGAGTCCAGGTTGCACTTGACAGGCTTTTTTTATGCAAATGATAAATAATACAATGTGTTATTCCTATTATCTAAATACATGCAAATCAAGGATACTTAGACAGGCAGCATATATCAATATTTGAAATATGCTAATCACGCCCTTTCATATGACATTCCACGCGAAATGTATTTTTTTTATTTTTATAGTTCATGACTTTGTCCGCTAGGGGGCGCTACATTCAATTTAATGTGACGTCACATAGTCTATAACCAGCGGACCATCAAAACGCTTCCAACGATATCCCATTTGTTAAATTATGATTAGTGGTTTAGAAGTTATGAGGGAACAGATGAACATACATACCGGTCAAAATCATAACCCCCCTTTTTGCTTCGCCGTAGTCTGGTAAAAACGGGACCCTATTACTAAGACTCCACTGTCTGTCAAATACTAAAAACATAATAAAATAAATATTTAAGTGAGGCTGCCAAAGAACAAAGGTTATTTATTTTATTGCCGTTTATTTCACGATATTAATAACGGCAACAGGGCCTCTATTCAGGTGCGTTAAAACGATATCGTGTTTGACACGTTTAAGAATCGTTTATGTCACAGTCGCCATTATTGTAAATGACATAAGAGTTATCAAAACGTTGACAATACGGAAACAGGTCAAAAACGATATCGTTATTACCTTGTAGAATTCCAGCCCATGTTGACTAATATAGTATGTAATGTTGTATAGATGATGGTACGGCACCTTTCGTGCCCGAGTCCGACCCGCAAAAGCCGGTTTTTTAGGGTTCCTTATTCAAACTAGGAACCCTTATAGTTTCGCCATGTCCATCCGTCCGTCCGTCCGCAGCCTAGCGCAGAGAATCTTAGTACTAGAGAGCTGTAATTTGGCATGAATATATATAAGTCACGCCAACAAAGTGGTATAATAAAATGTAAAAAAAAAAATTTTGGATGTATATTTTTTCTCCTCTTCCCTATAGTGTGGGTGTCGTTGGATAGGTCTTTCAAAAATATTATGGGTTTGTGAAAACAGTTTTTCGATTAAGTAATCCGTTTATGAAATATTAAACTTTAAAGCGCTAATTTTTGTTAGACTCAAGTGTGTGTCCCCCCCTACAGTTAAAACTAAAAATCTGAAAAAAACCTAAAGTAAAGAACATAACGAATTTTATCTACATCCATGGTATAACTTCCCTATAATATGTTCAGAAACGATAAGCAAATGACATACATTACTAAACATGTATCTGTGGTTGCATCATAATGTTTAAATTAAAGTGCAGGTAGCCGAAACTTTAATCACGTTCAAATTTCGAACATCTTCTTAGAACAATCCAGCAAACCTGCAGCACCCGCGCGCCCGCCCCCCACCTGCACCGCACCGCACTCATTTGTTTCGAACTCTCGAATAGTGCGTAGACCAGAAAATAAAGTTACTTGAAAATGTTTGCCGGATTGTACATATTGTAGAAAATTTACGATATGTATGTAGATAAAGTTATGTATGCGACTGTACGCATAATTAGGCATTAAAACACTCGTGTGATCTTATTATGAAACTCGCCTTCGGCTCGTTTCATAAAACCACACTCGTGCTTTAATGCCTCTCATTATGCACCAGCCACATAAATAACTATTAAAGGAAAGCTATGACGACTGATAAGGCTTACTTCGGGTTGAAATTTGACATTTGCCCATACAAAATGTGTCAAATTTTAATCCGTAGTAAGGTTTTCTGTCCGCGGTTTGAATATAGGGTTCGGTCGTTAGTAGACATCATTGATTCTTGAGATACAGGCGATTAAAGTGTTTATTCCTACTAAAATCATCTAAGACGGCACCAAATTACTTTAAATAGAAAATTAGTTATTACTTGTTGCTTTTTGTATATGTAGTACTTAACGGCTTCGGAGCCCTATACTGAGCATGGTCCGACATGCTTTTGCCCGGTTTTTTATTTTTAGGAAATTCATAGTCAGGTTAATGACATTAGAAAACAAAATATAATTTAATACAGCCACTTAGAACCTATTAATTACATTAGAACCTAAATTGGGATGTAAAATGTGCTGTCTGTTTCATACGAATAATATAAAGAATATCAAACGATTTTTTTGTTCAAAAAGATATGTTGCAAACTTGAAACAAAATAGTTAGCGCTTTTGATAAGTAGTTACTTAGAAAACTACGCACAAAATTTAAATTTGCATTGCGGATACCAGTAACTTTTGTCTGTTTTTAATCGTTTTAGGATTTTACCTAAAAAACAATGAATACGTAAGATAAGTTAAAGATGTTAAATAAAATATTTCCAGTCCTGGTACATTTGTCACCATGTCAATTTCCTTATTATGATACTTTAATATGACAGTGGGCAAGGTTGCGGGAAGCGAGCGCAAGCGGCGTTGAAACGGTCATAGTGGCAAACGTTGGGGGAGGTCTTTGGCCAGCAGTGGACGTTTCTCGGCTTAAACAATGATGAAGATCATGGTGATCGACAGAAGAGACAAAACTAATAACGCATACTTAAATTTAATCTACTATATATATAAAAATCAATTGCTGTTCGTTTGTCTCGCTAAAACTCGAGAACGGCTAAGCCGAGTTGACTGATTTTGGTTTTAAAATGTTTGTCATAGTCCAGGGAAGGTTTAAAAGGTGCGAAAATAATTGAAATATGCACCGGGAAAGTCAGAAATTTGCAGCGGTTGAAGCCGCCGGCGGGCCGCTAGTCTGAAATAAAGAATATTGGCGGGTCAGTAAATTGTAAGGAGATAAATTATTTAAACATTACATTAACATTATTTATTTTAATAATATCAATAAATAATAAAACTTGATTCAAAGCACTTTTTTACAATGTTTGTACTATTATGTTCTTAACAAAAACCAAGAGACTTATAAATTACATGCCTCAACGAGGACGTTCCTGTTTCTCAGGCGTAAAAGGACTTAACACGTTTATATACAAAATATAGTCAGGTATAAGTAAGTCAGGGTTTTTTAGAATTTATAACTGTTTAAATTATCTAAATAAATTAACAACTAATAAATAATATAATAATACAGAAATATAAGGACGCTGAAATGAGTGAACCTATATCGTATTTTTCACGGTAGCTTGTTGGACATAATGCAAGTATCTACGTCATCAAAATTATAAGCTAGGTAACGAAACTATACAGGCAAAGTTAGCTTTTATTCACTTTAGTAATGTAAATTTTTAGCTTGTAGAAAATGGTATGTATGCAACGTTACATAGCAAAACGTTGATGCACTCATGTAGCCTACTGTACCTATACTTGGCGACATGCACCTTCATGTCATTGTATCTTATTCTCTGGCTTGAAGTATTTTGACCTTTTTTGCTAGGTCAGTACTATAGGAAGCCTCAGGTCGTTGTTTTATGTTCATGATGCTCGGCCTGAGGCAAACCTAGACTTTTTTAAGCGGAGATTGAAACAATGGTTTTTCTTCTAGCCCGCTGGCTTCGTCGAGCGCTGGATCGTAAGGTCAGGACACTGCGCGCTTTGCTCACTCACGACGAGGACATTACTCGAGAGCTCAACCGAGTGGTCTGCCGGCTCATGAGGGTCGCACTGAGCTCCAGTCGATGCAGAGAAGCCCAGGTCCAGTCGAAATGGTTACAATGTAAACTGCTCGATCTCTTAACACTCGCGGAAAAGGCAATTTTAAGAAGAAAAATTCGGTTTATTCAAAGGTATCCCCTGAAGCAGTTGGATTATGGTATGTATTGCAGTCATACTTACGGTTTTGTTTTTATCTCGTGGCGCTAAAAATATCTCTTACACTTAAGTAAAAAAAAAGACGTGTGGCACTCGGGGACTGCCGCGGTAAAGCTATTGCATAGCATTTTGTATCAACTTATGCAATTATTTTATTTATTTATTTTATTCATGCAGTATTTCTTTTTCTTTGATATTAATTCAAGTTACACTTTTTGAGCGTGGTGACCGATAAGAAAACAAATTTTTCTATTATTAAATAAATAAAATAAATACCTATACACCTATATACTTTCTCATAAACAGCTGCTTATGTATTCGTCCGATTTCGGAGCAGCTCGTCTCGATTCGTGCGAGTTTCGTAGAGTCGTACAATACGTCTAATCGCACACAACGCCGTGTCGAAGACTGCCGAACTGAAACGACGTTAGACGATGCACGGCCTTCAAGCCACACCTCCTTGCCCGTCGGAGTGGGGAGCGTGAGGTTTTTTCGTTACGGAATTTCTGGATTCGGACCCCGCGCTCAAGGCCCGCGATAGAAGCTATGCAATAGCTTAAAAAGTTTTAATTATTTAATGATTGTTCAATAATAGAGTGCTTCCCATTTGTTCCATGGTACTGTGACGTCGTAGAACAGAATGATAAATTAATGTGCTAATTGTTTCATGGAACATTTAGACTAAGTTTATCATTAGTTCTATGGAACTGATATGCCCTGGAACAAAATGATAAGGCAGATTCGCATGTTGTTCTATAGAATATATGGGAATAGTGTTTTTTTATTTTTTCCAAAATCGTAAACAAACATTTCTTAGTAGTTTTCATGATGGAACAAAATGGGAAAGGTGTATCTTATTTTGTTCTATTGCATCACTGACAAGTAAGCTCGGGTGAAACGCTAAGTACGTAGTTCTATAGAACAGTTTGGGACAAAAAAATCTGTTTTGTACCATGACGTCACAGTACCATGGAACAAATGGGAAGCACTCCAATAATATGCCTTAGATGAGCGCAATTCAATATTTTATTAAATACAATATTACAAAGGAGATTTCGTGGCAGACATTCATAAAAATATATGAAAGAGGTTTGTTTAGTAGGCAGCAGGCAGGTGAGTCGAGTTCAGTGTCGTATAAAGCTGCCTAATTGAGAAGGCACGCGCTAGAATGTGATTTGTACTCTCCGAAAAGACTTATTAAACTGGCCTGATAAAACTTCGCCTTTGAGATCGACGCAGCGCTGTGTTGAGAGAATCGCCCCCCTGAGATGAAACGCCGCCAGAAGCTCACTAGTCAGTCATTTTTTATTATTTAAATATTGGTTATGAAGATACTTAACATAACATTATAATTAAATAATGAATATAAAATAAAAATATCTTGCGTAGTTAAGCAGGAAAACGTATAAATACTTGGATTAATCACAAGAGTGAATAAAATAATAATAATATATGTGTACGTATGACGATGCAAGACCACCACATTAAATAAAATTTCAATACGTTCTTATATAGAAACCGTATCCCCTATACAAGATAAAACATGTACATGATTGTATGACATAGTTTTACGCTATTTAGGTATCTGGTTTAGGCCAGGCATTTTTGTCTATTAGATAATCTTTGACCCTATAGGAAGCTTTAGATATCAACGACTTACCTATTCAAGTATTTTTTTAGTACTGAAAATGGTAACTTTAAAACTACGCCGGGTAATATTTTATAGGAATGAATGCATTGATGTACAATGATTTATATAATTTACGGTTATTTCAAATTATGAATGTCATCATAATTCTTAATAAAAGAGTCTTGGTTCTTAAAAACATACGAAATAATATTCTCATAAATAAATTGTATTGTTTCATAATATTAATTTCTTTAAATAGTACCTACTCTTAGTAGTGATTCCTTTCACGAGATTTGAAGTTGAATATACTCATAGAACGAATGGCCTTTTTTGTAGTACGAGTATAGTCTGTATATCAGCCGCTTTTCCCCAAACTAGAAAACCGTACGACATAACACTATGAAAATAACTATAATAAACAAAGCGAGCTGTCTCATCATTGGTAAGTTGCCTGATTTTCCAAACAATGTAAGTATGCTGCCGAACTTAAGTTACCTGCTGGTACTGCAGTTCAGATATATCTGAACTCCATTGCAAGTTTTTGTCTTTTGTTCCCCCTAAGAAAAATGCCTTTTTTACAATTTCTAAACACTCTTCATTTACGAGGGCTGCACTGAAAGTTTCGGGAATCTAATACTTAGAAACATGTTTTTGACACATATCATACCTTTTTATAATCTCTAAAGTTTCATTATTTTAACACACTGGCCACATAGAAAAAAAACCGATGTTTCGGTTTCAATTGTTTTTTGAAGTCGTCGAGTCGCTGCTGAAAATGGAATTGTCCCGTGAATTACGACTTTAAAAGTGGATAATCACAAAAACAATGTGGAGACCGGATGATTGTTGCTTTTAGTAATGAAGCACCTTCAAAGACGACAATATACAGGTGGTATGCAGAATTTCAACGTGTCCGTCTATCCCTCACGGACGACGTGCGTGAAAGTCGACCAAAATCGGCAGTCACACAAGAAAACGTCGATGCTGTACGTCAGCTGATAAAGGAAGACCGACATGTGTCATATCGGGAGATTCAAGAGTATTTGGGAATTGGAATGAGTCAGATACAAATCATTTTACAGGAACAATTAGGCGTGCGAAAGTTGTTTTCCCGTTGGATCCCTCACTTATTGTCTGAGGAGCAGAAAAGGCAAAGAAGAAGCTATAAAATAAAAGACAACATACAGATAGCTGATTATGCAGTCTTATTGGTATTCAGTGTGCCAAAAAGAGACATTTCTATAGCTACAGCTACTGTTTCATATATAAACAACGTTTATGTATGCGGATATTGTTAACACCAAGACCAAGTAATTTACACCAGGGACGGACAAAACAATATAATTATAGATAGGTATCGACAAATTTTGAAGTTTTATAAAAATATAGCATATTCTTGATTATCTCGTATCATCCACGCGGCTGGACGGATTACTTGAAAAAAATAATGTATCTTGAAATTATAATACAAATAATGCAACATACTGTTTGCGTATTTATTTATGAGTGAGACCAATCAAATTGACACCTTTTACTTTCTCCTTCTATAAGTAGTCATAGATGATCAATGTGTCTCTTCCAAATTTCCCCCGAAGCAGTCTTGATTTCGTAGTGTAATCTGCCCAAAATCCTTATGACAGTCGCAAACTCCCACTTATCTCGACCATTGTTGTAGCTCTGTGCCTGGACTCCCTGTCCTACGGTAAACGTCCGGACTGAGGGTGGCGAACTCTCTCTGACGACTTGTGTAGTCTCCGTCGTCGCCTCCCCCGATATTGCTTGAACTGCACGTGTAAAGCGTTCCTTATGGTTCGGTTAAACATAAGCTCATAAAAACTTTTGCCAGTCGTGGCACTCGGCGTTCTCAACAAGCGTTATTTAATTACTAGGAGTTTTTCATACAGGTTTCCCGGCTGAGCATCTATACTGTTTAGGGCGTTCTTTACGGTCTGAACTTATCTTTCCGCTTGTCCGTTTGTAGTCGGATGGTATGGCCCGGACGTTTTATAGACCCTCTTAAGATATGTTTCAAACTCCGCTGAGACGAATTGACGTTCATTATCCGAAGCCAGTGTCAGAAGGAAACCAAACGTTACAAATAGCTCCTACAACTTCTTGATACATCAATTAGTGGTCGTTGACATCGTTGGGAGAATTTTGACCCATTTGAAATAGGCGTCTACGATTATAAATAGTGAATGTCCCTTTAGAGGTCCTACGAAATCGATATGCAGTCTCTGCCATGGACCTGTCGGCGGCTCCCAGTGGTGCAATATGACGTGTGGGGTGGGGGCTCGTTCAGATGAAGACGACATTCACGTCAGCCTCTTACTAACTTCTATTTCTTTATCCATGTTTTTCCAATAGACGTAACCTCGTGCTGAGTGTGTGCCCCTTGTCCTGAATGTAATTCGTCCAACACGTCATGTTTTCTCAAGGTTTGCGGGACCATTACTCGCGTCCCCTTCAGCAGGCATCCATCTTGGATGGTGAGTTCATTGTCGTTGTAACCGTATCGTCTTACCGTTCCACCCGTCATTAAAGCTTGTAATTAATTGTTGAATTTGACAATATTTTGAGTTTCATCTGCAATTGTTAATTGATCGATGGCGATTGTATTCATCTGATTTAATTGGAATGCAGTTTGCACGTCAATTATGTTTGGAGCTATTTTATCTACAGGGAATTTTAACAAATAATAATCTGCGTTGCTGTTATCATTTGAAGGCATTCGATGGTGTAGTTAAAGCTGGGGAGGAAATGGACGTAATGGAAGGGCAGGGTCTAATGAGGATGAAAAATGGTTGTTAGTGGGTTGGGATCAGCCACAAGTATAAATGTAGTAATAATGGAAAAAAATAAGCCCTAAAATAGTGACGTTGCTGCCTTATCTATTTAACAGATTTTTTTTAATTACTAGTCAATGAACGAGAAGCGAAAGCTGTTGGTCTATCGGATTCATCAGGTAAGCGATGTGATAGGATTGCTTCTAGGCCTGCGGGCGAAACGTCATTGGCCAAGACTATGGGTTTATCCAGGCTGAAGTAAGTCAAAACATGATCTCTAAGAATTTCCTCTTTATTTCGCCAGAAACTATCATCACATTTCTTTGTTCACTGGTAGTGAATGCCTTTCTTGAGCAAATTATTTAAGGGACTAGATATAGAAGCCAAGTTCGGAATTTTGTTATAATAGTTGGCCATTCCTACAAATGATCGTAATTCGTTGACATTGCTCGGTGATGGTACAGTCTCCTTAACGACTTTCACTTTGTTTTTGTTTTTTTTTTAAACCGTTTTTATCGATAAATTTTCCCAAGTATTCGATGTTCTCTTTCATTTTTTTATTGGATCACTAAATTATAGATTCATCGTTATACATTGGTGATGGTGTATGCTCTTGGTACTAGATGTGAACACAACATAATATTATAAGCAGTTCTTTATTAAGTTTCAAATTGTTCTTTTGTAGTTTTTGTAGGACTTGACGCAATCTCGTCAAAAGTTGTTTTTCTGATGTTACTTGGATGTTTATAACATCAAAAAAACATTTGATGCAGGCAATACCTTGAAGTAATGGAAACGGGTCATTTTGGTACCTACTAATGTCTAAATGTATAATGGATCAAAATGTCTCAGTATCAAATGTACAACGGGCAAAAAGTATTTAAATGTAAAGATGTTATAATGAACAAAGGACAAAAAAGTCACAAAAACATAAGAGCCTAATTGTATGACAGAAAAAAAATGTTAAAAGAGATAAATGGTCAAGATTCCAAAATATTCAATGGGATTGAAAATCCTGTTGTCACATTGTACAAAAGTCAAAAAGTATATTAATGTCAACATGTTTGTAAGGAAAAACTACAAAATGGTAATGGATAATGTTGGTACAAGTGCCGGAATGTTCAAAATGTACAACGGTCAAAAAGTATATAAATGTAAACATGATGTAATGAACAAATTACATAACGTTTTAATGTCATGAAACCAAGGTGTCTAAAAAAACCCGTTGACGATATGTGCTAATATGTCAAGCTGGGTCATTTTAGTAACTGTTTTTACTTGCCTAACTTTATTTTTTCCTCACTAGGTAGTAGTCGTAAATACGTTTCGGGTAGAGCACATTTACATACTTTTATTTACATTTTTTTCATATATTTTTTTCGCGTTTAGTACATTTTGGCCACAGAGTATTCTGTCCTGGAAACTTCCAGTCAAATTGATACTTGAGCCTGAATTCTATCAAGAAAACATTTCAAGTAGACCACATTTAGTCAATCGCGTTTTGTGTATTTTGGCCACAAAGTATTCTGTCTTGAAAACTTTCAGAAAAACGGACACTTTAGCCGTAATTAACTCTATCAAGAAAACATTTTGAGTAAAATAAATGTTGTCCATAGCATATTTTGCCTTTAAAATATCCAGACAAAATGACCTGGTGGCACAAACATTTCGTACTTTTTGTCAAAATTACATCTCTACCTTTTATGCATTTTGGCATTTGTACCAAAATGACCTGTTACCGTATTAATTTATCCATAAACTACGCTGGCTTCGGAGTCAGGGTCACTACTAACTAGGCCACCGTGTCATCGAACACACCATACAACTTTTATGAATGAGACAGACCAGGAAGGAAATATGGCGTTGTTTTTAAAAAGACATCCGGAACTAACAAAGTGAAATGTAGCGGCAGTGAAAGAATGTGACATAGGTAAGGGAATGGTTCAAGACCTTGAATAAACTGCTCCTATTCATTTGGACTTAGTCTTACTATTCATAGCATTATTTTAATGTTTGAAGGTCCGTTTCGTTATCCATATCCATGGCTCATAACCAAAGGGCGGATTTTCTCATCGCAATTTTTTAATGTCATAGGGATAGAACGAAGTATTTTATCGACTATCGACAAGTAGTTCTGGTTCACGTAGCACAACATCTTTTACCAAATAGAATTATACCTAATTAATGCTAAGTGTAATGTATCGACATTACACTTAGCAACATAATTTTTCAATATTAACAATGCCCTCTGGTAGTAATCTTTTCGATAAAAAAAAGTTTTTAGTAAATGTAGGTGTAGTTTTTATTATTATTGTAAAGTTCTATGTCTTCGAGTTAGCTTTATTTTAGCGACCCGTGTGGTTTCCGGGTTAGAATAGTGCCACTTCATATCTTCCCGTGGATGTCGTAAGAGGCGACTAACGGCCGAACCGTATATTCAAACGGCAGATAGAAAAGGCTTACTTCGGGTTGAAATTTGACATTTGCCCATACAAAATATGTCAAGTTTTAATCCGTAGTAAGGCTATCTGTCCGCGGTTTGAATATAGGGTTCGGCCGTAAGGGAATAAAGGCTTGTAATATTGTTAGGCGATGGACTTGCAACCTGTCACTAATACACTCGTAAAAATCTCAGCGTTTAAAAAAAATAATAAAACATACTATACTTTACTTTTTACTTGTGCAAAATATGGTTACAGAATTATTATCATGTCTTTTTAGAGTTTTTGGTATTTCTGTAGCCCTGCCACCCCACTCTGAGAAGAAAGGCGTGATGTTATGTATGTATGTAAATCTCAAAACTTTACGTATTGTTGAAATCAATAACTAATTGCGAATCAAGAATGACATTTACATTTTTATATACGAGCCCCAATGCAAAAGAGTTCGGCTACTATTTAAAATTGAAAGTAACTTTTTTTCAAAGTCAAATCTAGTTAGTAATTTTAATAGCATGGAAGCAAGAAATAAAAAAAAGTATTGTAAAATTAATCAAGTTTATTTCCTACATAATAAAAATTAAAATTATTTCTGTATTTAAATAAAAAAAATACAATTTATCTATCAACGACAACGCATAGTTCGCCTATCGATCTTGAGTATGCAAAATAGTTCGCCTACCACTTAGTTGTCTCGCCTTTACTCTTAAGAACAGCCTTGATTCTCAATGGCATCGTCTCTACCAACTCTTCACACTCTTTTGGGGTTATAGACTCCCAGACAGCGACTATTTTCTCTTTTAAATCACTTTTTGACCTCGATGGAAACTTGCGTATTTTTTTTTCATTTTCCACCACAATGTTTCAATGGGTGACAAATCTGGACTATTCGACGGCCACTCCATAGTGGGGATTCCTTTAGACTCGAGCCAAGTCTTCGTGGTTTTCGCAGTATGGCAAGAAGCCCCGTCTTGTTGAAAAGTGTAGACATTTTCATATTTCAAGCTTGGAATAGATGGAATTAAACTTGTTTTCAAAATGTCCTGATATTTCACTGCATTAACCGTCCCTTCTACAAAATGCAGGCGGCCTACCCCTTGTGCCGACATGCAACCCCATATCATCACAGACCCAGGAAACTTCACTTTTCTCTTAATGCAGTCTTTGATGAATGCTTCGTCTTTCTTTCGAATGATTTTTTTCCGTTCGTCGCCGACAGTTACTTTGAATTTTGATTCATCACTCCATATTATTTGACGCCATTGCTCAGTAGTCCAGTTTGAGTGCTTGCGAGCGAATTTCAGCCCTATTCTTTTTCTGTAACTCCGTTAGTACCTAAAGGTTTTTCCTTGGCCGTGTAAAAACCATATCCCATTCTTTTGAGAACCCTTTTGCAGGTATCCACTGAAACGTCTTTCTGGATCATATCACGCCATTTTACGGTAAGTTCCCCCGCACGAGCACGGCGGTTTTGTTTGATCATTTTCTTTAAAACACGGTTTTCAGCGGCACTCGTCATACGCGGTCGACCCGACTTCTTCAAACACGAAATTGTGCCGTGTTTCTTGCGATGCTCAATGATTGACTGGACAGTAGATCTTGGCAGTAATAAATCTCTGGCGATTTGGTTGGTAGATTTTCCACTCTCACTACTGGAAATTATAATTTTCCTGACTTCTTCTGTGACTGGTTTTCCGCGGCCCATGTTGCTCTAATTAATAACTTATAATAATGAAAAATACTTGTGGTATGTACTTATATATACCCTTTGACATGTTAAATGACAATGGGTTCCTAATTTATTTAAATCTTGTTTATTTTTTTGAGTAATAAAATTAAAGAGGCTTAACGTTAGGCATGTACGAACTATTTCGCATCAATTAAGAACCTGCCCAACTATTTTGCGAAACCATAATATGAATTAATATATATAGGTTTTTTTTTTCTTATAATGGATTTATTGTGCAATAGTGTTAAAGCAACGTTGTATTTATGGAGTATAATATTGTATAAATCGTTTGCTGCTAATGCCTTTCTAGAAATAAAACGAGTTGATATAAGATTCATATACTTAACAATCTATGACTTGACGAACTCTCTTGCGTTGGGGCAAAGCTAAAATAACAAAGAGATTAGTGATTACACAAAATCGATAACTGGAAAAGTCGATAAAGCAAAATGTTCTATCCCTTTGACCTTTCAATTTTTGCCATGAGAAATTCCGCCCTCGGCTCATAACCATAACATACCATAATCAAATCGAGTCTTATCAATCTCTGATACACTCGTATTATTACGCAGTTTATAAGTCCTTCCTTCTTCATGTTTTTTTTTTTGATACAGGAGCGGATTCTGATTAATAGTTTTGATTCTTTTTTTAGGAGTTGTGCTTTTAACCAATTCGAAAAAGTCGTAAATTATAAATAAACTTTATCACGAATGGCGATTAAAAACGTCGAAATATTCGAAATGTAATATATTCGAATGCCTTTCGATTATTTTATTCACTATAAAAATAAACCGTCGATTTAATGGACAACGAATATTTTTTATTAGAATGATCAATTAGATTAATTTTCTCGACTAATTATTAATTTTCTAATTTGAATAATATAAATAAAAATAAAATTGCCATTACAAAAAATGGTGTGTGTGGTGATGGTGGTGGTGTTCCGTAAAGTAGGTACTATCGAACCAACTGAATCATGACTCATAAGTCATAAGCTCATTTTGCCAAGTCATGTAAATGCATGTAGGTTTAAATTCGCTTGAAGATACATTTCCTTGGTAACGATTTTGTTATCATTTTATTAGACACTGACATTTACTGACATGACGGTATTAAATAGATCGAAAAATCTCGACTATACCCGTTTGTGAAAAATGACAAATGCTATCAATGGTCTCTGTCATTATTTAATTATTATTAGGACGTAGCTAAGCGAAAATGATCCAAGCCATCAATTTCACACGAATAAAATTTGACTTTATATTGACAGCAATAAGATTTAAAGTTAAATACATATATTTGCATTGTGGGTTGGATCCTTTTCACTAAGTTACGTGTCGAGTCAACACAAGCCAAACAACCTTATTTATTACCGAGTATCAAGTAGTATGTGGTACGCCATTATTGGTATTTTAAGACCATTTAGGGCCTGGCCCCGTTAGTGCGTTGCGTTACGCCTACGCAACGCATTTAATGTGGCATGATTATCATAAAAAATATGATATATGTAAAACGCAACGACGATGCAACGTGACACACACTAACGGGGCCAGGCCCTAGGGATACATACATACTTAGGGGAAACTTGCTTAATTCGTACCCCCTAAGGGAAAATGAGAAAAAACATAAAATATAACAAAAACAGAAACATGTGACTTATGTTTTAATAAACTTTATTCTATGAGTATTCAACAACAGTACCATATTGCACTTACAATTCGTAAACTTTAGAGTAATAATCTTTTTTTTTTTAAGTGGAAAAAGTACGATTTAGGATTATGTACGCCTAATTTGTACCACGGTATTCCTTAATCGTACTTGGTTATCTTATAATTAGTTTCAGTCTCAAAATCACAGCAAATCAACTAAAGATACGTCTTAATATTACTAGATAAATATTTTTTAATTCTGCATAGCAAATCTAATAGTTTTCTGTAATTATTTACAGTCATCACAAGCATTTTTATCAACTCCAGCACAAAGCTCGTGAACCCAGGTCTCACAGTGGGTGCACTGAATCATATCTTCTTTTCGATTTTCTACGCACAACTTACAGTACCAGTTTTCTACATTTTCTTTTTTTTTTTGTTTTCTTTACATTCTTTTTCTCTTTGGTAACATTTTCCCTTTTCAAGATGTTTAGTTCTTGGAAGTTCTTGCATACAGATTTATTTTTTGAATCAATAGGTTTTTTATTTTTATGTCCACTTGTTTTTTTTTCCAACGTTTATATTCTTCAATCGCTTTTTTCATATTGGTTGGAGCCCAGGAGTTATATTTGCGCTTAGCCATATTAACCTTAAACAAAAATAAAACGATACTTAATTCCTAATTCGTACCGGTACGAAATAGGCTCATACGTTAAGTACGAATAAGGCGCAACGACCAAAACCAATTCAAATTTACCGCGCAAAAAATGCTTGTAAGGTTGGCGACAGTACCTACTAAGAATAAACTCGTAAATAAGTTAAGAATTAAACAAACAAAACCCAAGTTGAATCGTTCACACTAACTTGACACAAAACCCTTATGGAATAATCAAAAATTTTAGTCAAAATTTGTTAAATTACTTACTTTTTTAATAATTTTAAGCAGAGCAGCGGTGCGGTGTTGTCACTTATGTCAGGTAGCATGGCGGACTAGTGGTTTCATTTTATGCCATGAGTGTCGCTACTGTTGCATTCCGTTCGGAAATAACGCTAGGGTACGATTTAGGCACAGGTACGAATAAGGCAAGTTTCCCATAAAATCACGCCTTTATTCCCAGAGTGGGGTATGCAGAGCTACAGAACTACCAACAACTCTAAAAAAAAATGTTGATAATTCTGTAACCACATTTTCCACAATCAGGCTAAGATGTTTACCAGTGACAGGTTGCAAGCCCATCGCCTAACAGTACTACAAGCCCTTATTCCCTTAGTCGCCTCTTACGACATCCACGGGAAGACATGTAGTGGCACTATTCTAACCCGGCCACCACACGGAAAACCCTTAGGCCCTTAGGGATAGCGTTAGTAAAACTAGTTAAAAAATAAATAATAACTTTACTTTGTTAATTTCAAGAAATTGTCTGAAGTAAAGATTGATGCTTAATTTGTACTAATTAATCGAGTGTTAGCACCACGGATTCCGATAACATCTAATAAGCGGTCACGTATCGACCCGATTAGACGACTGCTGTTTCCCTCATGTAATCCCAAATTTCGTTACAATGTCGCTCAAGTGCTTCCTTTGTCCTCTCGTTTCTATTATCCCACATTTGGACCATCAAACCCCACAAACTTTCGATTGGGTTTAGGTCCGGAGATTTACTCGGTCATGGAATCAAAGTAACTTCATTGTCATGCAAGTTAAACCAATTCGACGCCACTCTGGCCGTATGCACTGGGCCTCTATTCAGGTGCGTTAAAACGATATCGTGTTTGACACGTTTAAGAATCGTTTATGTCACAGTCGCCATTATTGTAAATGACATAAGAGTTATCAAAACGTTGACAATACGGAAACAGGTCAAAAACGATATCGTTATAACGCAGTTGAATAGAGGCCCTGTTTTATCTGAAATATATCTATCGCAATGAAAACAAAGGTTGAATTGCATAGATCTCTGACCCGTAGTGGCGCAATTTTACTAGTGTTTAAAACGTCTTAAGTGCATGATACATCATGATAGATCCTAAAACTTTGACGGCTTTAATCGAATCATCAGCAAAGTGGGTCATGCATGATTCAGTTCGATAGTACATTACCCGGCTTAGTTTTAAAGTTACCATTTTCAGTGCTTAAAAATTACTTTATCAAGTCCTTAATGTCTATTATAGTGAATCTCATTCGGACTGCCAATTATAATAATAAGTATACCTGACTGTTGTTATCTAAGTATTACGTAAGTATACCTGACTATATTTAGATAGAGGATGAAATACTCGTTGTGATGGGGATAATGATACCTCTAATAAATTGTTAATTTAAAATGGTTGAATGTAATATGAATTGTCATACATAAGAAATATTGAAAAAAATACTGACTGTTGAGTTTCTTGCAGCGTTTTCTCAGCAGTGATGTCCTCTTGGGAAGTGCTGGATTTTTTTTGACGAGTAAAGTGCCTGTGCAGCCTACTTATTGAATAAACATCTTTATGTGCATAAATGTGTGCGTGTCTTTTAATTGAGATTGAATCGTGAAACTATTGAACGATTAAATCAATCGTCCTATAAAAGTTTACTCGGTTAAATTAGACGCGAAATTAATCGAATCGAACTACATACATAACATCACCGTATGAGATGTAAGTACAAATATGATATTTTATTTGCCGGTACTGTAGGTACGCTGAATTGGCTAGTGAGTGTTTTTTCAGTTTTATTTTAAACCATGACTAAATCTCACGAAAACGTTTCGAGTGGGGACATGAGCTTAGGGAGGGCACTGTACCAAGTTTGAGTCTACTCAATTTGTTTACGTAATGCTGGCACTCCACTTAGCGGTACTTGCCTAAATATTCGTGTTGCATAATTTTGTCCTTCCTACTGCAACGACGCAACGCGAACACGCAACCCCAAGTGGAGTGCCACCATAGCAGTCATCTTCAAATATTTTGAGCAAATCCGACTATATTTCGACCAAGACCAATTTGGTCGTGAAATAGCTTCTATCTAACTTTGCTTCATATTATTGTCGTCAATGAATCTAAAATAAACCATATTTTGAATATTATAATTTATTGCCTTAATAAATAATAACATTATACTTCGCAACTGATTTCTCGATACGAAAATTCGATATTTGATATTTTCGATATTCGATACATTAAAATTCTAGTTAAATATTGCTTTAAAGATATTTCGAATACACAATACATGTTTACTTAGGATTTAACAATGCTATCTGACGATTACAATTTCAAATATATTTAATATGCCGCCTTACCAGTGAAAGCATTTTTTTTGATTTGAATTTTCTTGCGGGATATAATTATGAGATCTGCATTCAAGCGCAACACACGCTATTTTGCTGTTTATTGTTCTTCACTTTTACATAAAACACCACATAATAGATAATTGTTAAAATAAATTCTAACAAATATGAAGTCGCAACGGCAGCCTGCGAATGATAAAAAATACACACGACTAAAAAAACACGACATCCGTTTGACACCTAGGTTAGCCTAGTTCAATTATAGTATCTAGACACGCGGGAGCGTGTCAAGCCAAGTTCAAGAAACAGAACTGGCGAGCCGCACGTCCGTGTGTAATATTACACGAACCATTTGGAGCCACTTTTGACCCCCTCATAAATCAAAAACTATTTTACATAAACGTATCAAATTTGGCTCATATATTGAGACTTGCAAGATACATATGTGTTCTAAATTTCATAAGCTTATCTCAAACGGTTATTTAGATATTAATGTCCGAAATTCCTCATTTTTATCATTGACTGACCTATAGACCAAAACTCTAACCCAGTTCCAGATGACCTAGAGAGTTAAAATTTGGTATGCAGATAGGTAATTAGATGAATACAAAGGAATAAATAAAAAACTGGCAATTTTTAAATAATTAGATTCTATTATGAACGCTTAACATAAATACCTAATATTACTTAGGGTACCTACGTTATTAACTGGGATTAATTATTATTTTTATATTTAGCGCACATCCATAGTGTAAAATCATTACCTACTCATAAATAATGATAAAATAATAGGCATTTAGATTTTCGGTATATACTTACACGACGCGCGCGCGCCGAGTGACGCCGGAGCGGCGCGGGCGGGGTGGGTGTGGCGCTGTGACAACCGAATCGAACCGTTGACGCGAACGTGGTCGAGCGAGCGGCAGCCGCGCTCATAAGCGCGAGCGCCGTCTTGCTGTCCGGTTGTCTCTCGATATCTGACCTATAAGGTTGCGATTTATGCTGCGAAATTGCTAAGTTTTCTTAAGGAAAACTTATAATTTGTAGTAATATTATTATTACAATTTGTTTAATAAGTAGGTACGTACCTACGTATAGTATTATAGTATAGGCAATAGTTTAAATAAATAATAATTTTATAGTTATAAGTAGGTAGGTGTATATACTTATTATTACAATAACTTAACTAACTAACGTCTAATAGAATGTTACGTTAACGCTTGACGTTATATTCGTATAATATAAAGTCTACTTTTAGTTTTGAATTTGTCCTTTTAAAAGGACCCACGGCGTTACGAGGATATGTACTTACCTACAAAAAGTAATGATATCCCACCAAAAACATAAATGTAAAAAAGGAGAGCCAAGTTCAATACAAAAATTATTCTCTGCTGTGGGCTTCGCCGCAAAAAGAATGGAGATCTGAGATTGAGTGCCAAGTTCTATGCAAAATCCAAATATGTAGTCTAAGGGCTGACTTGGCTGGTTTTCCCATACGAATTATATAGCCTTCGCATGTTCTAAACCTGTTACCGTTCGGTTCTTATTTTATTATTCCGAAAATTTGGCTTGCTGGTAGAAACTACCCATCGAACATAAGGCTCTTCCATGACTGTGTAAAAGTAGGTACTTAATAATAATTCGTATGGGAAAACCAGCCAAGTCAGCCCTTAGACTACATATTTGGATTTTGCATAGAACTTGGCACTCAATCTCAGATCTCCATTCTTTTTGCGGCGAAGCCCACAGCAGAGAATAATTTTTGTATTGAACTTGGCTCTCCTTTTTTACATTTATGTTTTTGGTGGGATACAATACTACTACTACTACTACTACTGGTGGCATGGTACAGTCGAGTTCAAAAGTATGTATACACTTTAGTACCTTGTCTATTTAACGTCATGTTTAAACTGCCATATGAAATTATCCAAGCGATTAAAGTGACTAGGTACTAAAGTGTATACATACTTTTGAACTTGACTGTACTATCTTTATGAGATTGACATGATGGTCGCCAGTTGGTTGACGAGTTGGTGACTAGGTGTGTAAGGCTAGTTTTAGCAAGAACTGGACACTATAATCTTTCCTTTTTGAACTTATTGAACATTTATATTGAACTTTTCGATACAGGTATACAACGTGTTACAAAATAATCCATAAAAAAGATATTACTTAAGTAAGTTACACTATTAATAATTAAGTATTGTTACTCCTTATTAAATAACGTCAGTTCAGTATCTTAGGTATACAGTATACTAGGGTTGACACTACTTTCGTAATTTACGGCTTATTTTGTAACACGTTGTAGATTTGGCACTTTCGTTTTAAGGCTACTTCTATGCCTTTAGTTCTTTCCTATGACAAGAATTCAACAATATGTAGGTTACATTTGTTGTTAAGTAGTCATAGACTTTGACGTCGCGCCATAATGGCGGGCGTTTAAAACGCCGGAAAAAGTATGAAATTAAAAAAAAAAGTGTATACTACATTTAAAGTTTTTGGTGCTGAATATTATTTAAAAGTAAATAAACAATATAAGCTATCATAAAAAAATATAAAAAACAGTGCATATTCCCTATCACCCCGGACAATGTTGAGAGAATTATAATTTTTAACTTCAGTTATAGATTATAATACAGGAAAAAGTGGGCGATATGTACTGATGTAGCATTTGAAAAAATAATTATTTTATGACAAAAATAGAACGCCTAACAGATCAATAAAAACCAAACATACCTGTTATAATTTTCTAGTTAAAGTGCAGATTTACAGTTTATTCTGTAAAAGAAGGATATTTATATAAAAACCATTTTTTTCTATTAAAACGATGATTAGCGTGTTAGCGCAAATCCCATACTGTATAGTAATGCTTGCAAGTTTACTTTCAGACACCAAAACTGATGCACCACCTGAAATGTTTGAGCTGTGTAAAATTAAGGCAGATGATACGGCGTGAGCAATTACATTATTGTAGTACAGTAATGCTAGAAAAAAGTTGCATTCAACTTGGTGACGTCGAAAATAGTTTTTACGCTTGTACTTGTATTTGGCTTGGCTTGGCAGCCGACCACACGGCCTTTGCCCTTCCAATCTCGAGATAAAAAGCGAGGAATACCCAATGCTAGTAATTACACAGGCTGTTAAAAATACTGCGAAGAGCAGGCGGCAGGTTAGTCGGTAATATTTGTGAGGCAATAGATGGAAGCTGCATTATCAGGTTACGGAATGAGATGCCATCATACTGTTGTGATTGATTGGTGTTAATCATTTATATTTTTGACGACGCCAAGTAGAAAGTTACTTTATTAAATATACATTTGAATTAAGCGCACTAGATTGAGAACTCAAAATGCATAATTGTTGCCACAGTAGGTACAGTTGTGTGCAAAATAATAGCAGTGAAGACAAAATTTACTCATTAAATATGTAAATATAATTTTATATTGAATTTATTATTATATTTACTGTTCTACGTTTGATAATACTAAATAGAAATGAACTTAAAAAAACGCTAATATTATCAAGGTAAATTAAAAAAAAACACTAGATGATTTTCAAAATAATAGCAGTTACATTTAATAAACGGTAAACAAAAAATTAAAATCAAACAATTTGAAATAAAAATTATAAATTCTTATTAATATTTCATAGCTTGACCTTTATTTTTAAGAACAGCTTCACATCTCCTTGGCATTGACTCACCTAAGGATTGACATCTCTGTACAGGAATAATATTCCATGCCGACTGTACCACATGCCATAATTGGGACTTTGTGGTGGGTTTTTGATCACTTACAGCATTCTTAATATCTGTCCACAAGTCTTCGATCGGGTTGAGGTCCGGCGATTGAGCAGCTCAAGGTAAAACGTCAACTTTTTCAGTTCTAAACCACTCTTTCACAATTTCGCTAGTATGTTTTTGGTCATTATCTTGCTGGAAGACCCACTGTAGCGACATACAATCAATGGCATATGGATATTTTACATCTTGGAGCCCCTTCTTTAAATAATATTATTTGTTCATTATGCCCTCGATTTCAAAGAAAAACATCCCCATACCATCAAACTAAGTCCACCATGCTGAACGGTTTTTATTGTATACCGCGGCATGAAAGCGGCACCGGCAGGTCTCCTGACATACTCTCGACGACCTTTACACCCAAGCAGCACTACTTTACTTTCGTCACTCCATAAAATATAACGCCATTTCTCCATAGGCCAATCTACGTGTTCTTTGGCAAAAATGATTTATGTGCCTCTTAGTCAACAGTGGAACTTTTCTCGGACTTCTGGCTTTCAAATCAGCAGCAGATGCGACGGCGAACCAGGGATCGGAACCGGTTTATAAAAAAGCGTTTAATATTGCTCGTAAACCGTTCAAATTTTCGTTCATTTATAAACCGGTATACTACAGTTACATTTTCATAAAGAACGAAATCATTTCGGTTATCGTTATTCAAGAGGAACAGAATGTAAAACGTTTCGTGTATCGTCATTGAACAGGTAAATAAAATGACATACTTTGTCAATTAATTTACTTATCTATAATAGTCTCTTCCTTAAAGTTCAAATAACAACGGCATAAACCAATTCTTTATTGCCTGTAGAAAATAAAAAATATATTTTATTTAGTAACCGGCATAATTGTTTGAATTAACATCACCATAAATACACATTAATATACATTTCCAGGTCATATTATATTAATTTCTATTCTCATCATTAACTCAGGAAAATCAGTAGGGGTCAGTAAAGAAAATGTAATTATTCAATTTATTTAATTTTGGTGCTGATCATGTGCCGATATACAGGGTGTCCCTAAAACCAACGCTAAAACTAAGAGGGCTGATAGAAGAGCTTATAGACTATAAGATTAAGCGAATTTGACCCTTATGAAAATTTCATAGTTTTCGAGATATTGGCACTTTTATAAAACTCGTGATTTTTGATACCTTGAACCAGTTTTTTCGGAGACTATGACTGCAATTTTTTTTTTTTTGGAAATCTGTTTATTGCAGGGTGTTGCCAATAAACTGTGCTATCGAATGTGTTACAAGTTTTTTTTTGTAATCATAATGATGTGGCAGTTATGTAAAAACAAAATGCAATTTTTAGATTCTTGAATTTTTTACTGAAATTTGATTTAATTTTATTTAAAAAAAATACTAAACCAACCTGGCAAATAACGTTAAAAAAAAAAAAAAATTATTGTCGTTTTTAAAATAATATCGAAGTGACTAATGTATTAAGCGTTTTCTGAGGTAATGCTAGTTTAATACACAAGGAACGGATTTGCAATTTTAGTACAAAAATAATTCTGATTTCCATTTAAATTAAATTAAATGTTCGAATTGCCCGCCATTTACTTGAAGACAAGCTCGGCATATATTTGCGTCTTCTTGAGCCACTGTGTGAATGCGTTGTCTAAGCTCCGCAATACTGTTAATCGGTTTGTCATAAACTTTTTCTTTGATATAACCCCAGTAAAAGAAATCCAGAGGATTTAGATCCGGAGACCAAGGAGGCCATGAAATGGGACTTAGACGCCCGATCCATCTCTGTGGGTAAGTTTGATTTAAATATCCTCTCACTTGTCGAGCACAATGTGCTGGACATCCGTCATTTTGTAGCCATATTGACCTCCGTGTGGCTAAAGGCATTCTCGAGAAGATTTGGCAACTCATTGATGTCTTAAAATATTTGGATATCTTTCACGATACAATCTAGCGGCAGCTTTAGAGTTACCCCGGCATTCCCCATAAATCAGATGCATGTTTGCAAATTTTTGAGGAGTATAATTTTCTGGCTTATTTTTGGAATAAACAACAAATACAATACGCAACTACACTTGTTCTTAATACACAAGTCCAAGTCCGTATTAAATCAAAATAAAATTCACTAGGCAAAACACGAGTCTAAGATGCACAAAGCAAAGTTCAAGTCAAAATCCAAATCACAAAGCAAAAATGAGTCCAGGATACACGAAGCAAAGTCCATTAGTTAGACAAAATCCAAATCACTAGGCAAAACATGAGTCCAAAATACACGAAGATAAGTGCATTACTTACACAAAATCCAAATCACTAAGCGAAACAAGAGTCCAAGATAGCAAAGCAAAATCCCAAGAAACCAAACCAAACGATGCATTTCAAACGAATTAACGAAGTGTACTGAAATTACTAAAATAATCAATAACCAGAAGACCAGCTTGAGTTAGAATTTCGAATTGTGTTCCAATTTCAAATCATTCTTCAAATAATAGTTTTTTTTTCAAAACCGAACTGTGGTTCCAAACCATGGAATGATTGCAATTTGAGCTCTTTTTGAAATAAAATATCATTATCTCGTAAACTACTCCGTAAATAAGTAAATGTTTTACCATTTTAAAAACTAAAATTTTGTATTTTTTTAACGGTATAAATACCGTTAAAAAATACAAAAGAGGTTAGTTCAGTACATTTTTTTTAAATAAAAATAAATCAAAACTTCAGTAAAAAAATTCAAGAATCTAAAAAATGCACTTGTTTTTTTTTATAACTGCCACATCATTATGATTACAAAAATAACTTGAAACACATTCGATAGCACATTTTATTAGCTACACCCTGCAGTAAACACATTCCCAAAATATTTAAATTTGCAGTTATAGTCCCCGAAAATCTGTTTCAAGGTATCAAAAATCACGAGTTTTATAAAAGTGCCAATATCTCGAAAACTATGAAATTTTCATAAGGGTCAAATTTGCTTAATCTTATAGCCTATAAGCTCTTCTATCAGCCATCTCAGTTTCGGCGTTGGTTTTAGGGACACTCTGTATACCTATATAGTAATTTGGCAAACATCAATGTCTCAATATTTTTTTAAGAAAAAGTAAATCCACGGAGGTTTTATATTTATTGAAATAGAAAACTTCTTCATTAGAAATTATGTAAATTAAATTATGTCCACATAATCCACATAATATGTCGATTTTACTAGTTGGATTTTATTTGTACTACTTACCTATAAGCAGGTAGGTAGGCATTTATTCCATATTGGAAATTACATTATTTTATGTCACGCAATAATAATAATTCACAATAGGTGAAATATATTATAAACTAGCGGCCCGCCAGCGGCTTCGCCCCGCTGCAATTTTCTGACTTAACCGGTGAATTTTTCAATTGTTTTCGCACCTTTTAAACCTTCAAAGCAAACAGCAATTGATTTTTATACATATATTTTGACTGTCAAGTAATAGACAAATAATTAACAATAAAATGATATTGCGACTATAAATTGAAATGTAAGCTATCCTATCTATTCAAGTTGGGTCGATTTGCACAACGTGTGGCAAATAAATTTAAAATCGGTTCAGTAGTTTAGGAGTCCATCGCGGACAAACAACGTGACACGTAATTTTTATATATAAAGATGGGAACGAAGGTCGCAGAAAACCGGTTAATTTTGTTCAACAGAAACGAAACCTACTAAATAATGGTTTTAGTTATAATCCGTTTAAAACCGGTAACCGAAACCAAAAACGCTATTAATTTCGGTTTGGAGTGTAGAGCCGAAACCGGTTTGAATAAAAATACCGGTATCCGATCCCTGCGGCGAACAGTAGAACTACTCACATTTAAATTTAATGAGTGTTGGTTGTGTTTTGACGACAGAAATGTTTGCTTTTTCGATAGGCGTACAATTTTAGAGTTCTCTTGTTTTGTTGTAGCCTTTTTTCTGCCTCTTGTTTCGGGTTGGTCTTCCCGTTTCAGAGCATTAGTGATCATTTTAGGTGAACATTTTAAAATTTCTTGGACAACCTTATACGTTTTTCTTTCTTGTATCAACCTTTTAATCAAACTTCTCATTTCTCTGGAACAATGCCTTCCCCTTCCCATAGTCGTAAAATTGTCTAACGAGAATTACGTTTACACAATAGAAAATCCTATATTGTACTAACTTTAAATAATATTGACCATTCAGGGCTGGAGAAAATTATGTTTTGTAAACATTTCTCATGACACTGCTATTTATATGGGATGTACAAATTGTAATTCTTAAATATAACTTCTAAATTTAAAAACATATGAATGCCTTGGCCAGTGCAAGCAATAGTAAGGTAAATAGTTTCTAAATATGAGGCCGTTGTTTGAGCTCCTGGCTTATTTAAGAAATACTTATCCTAGTACATTCACTGCTATTATTTTGCACACAACTGTATGTGAGATGTTCGTATAGCTATTTGAAAAGTTTACAGCTTTGAATACCAAATACACCTGTTCGTAACTGATATTTATAAACCCGACGAGCGCACTATGTGCACATGGTGCACAAAACTATTCTTGCTCTACATCGCCCTATGTACACACCGTGAACACAACACATCTTCGACAACTGTTGAAATGTTGTCAAAAAAACGAGGCGCGCCACTGGTTGGGACCACGAGGTCAACGCCTACGCAACGCCTTTTTATACTTAGTTTGTGCGGGGATTTCTTTTTTGTAGTGGTAAGAATTTATTTGCAGATATAAGTATTAATTTTTTGTGTGCCAACTTATTTTTACATTGTTTTTTTTCTTATTTGAGCTAAGCAGTTGAAAAACATCACTCAATTTAAGTTACCACAGTAAATTAATAGACAGTGTAGGCGGTGCAGATGTTCTGCAATGAAAACAAAGAGTTAGGCTCACGAATAACATTTAATTTTTAGAGCTTTCCAACAACACGTGTAAAATATCAAAAGGGCGTAAAGTATGTGTGCGTCGCGCGGCTAGCCAAGGACAACTCCCGTACAAAAGATCGTCGGTTCTAGCAATGCATCCATCGCTACGTCACACACGCAACCTACCTGCTATAAAAATAAATTTTGATACAAACTTATTGTCCAAATGGTATTACAAAAAGTACATACTGACAGTAATATAGGTAATAAAAATAAAATAAAATAAAACATTAAACATTAAACCCTAAGTATGAGCTCGTCGCTAACAGACAGTAACAATTACAAACTTTCAACCCTTTTTCGCCCTCTTAACGACTGAATTTCGAAAAATCCTTTCTTATTTTCTCGTCTACGTTTTAACCTTTTCAACGCCGGCATGCCATGCCATGCCATTTCCGGCATGGTTGACAGTGCAAAATTGATCTGAGTGTCTATGAGGCAAGGTTGACATTCGCTCTGGGCCTCTATTCAGCTGCGTTATAACGATGTCGTATTTGACCTGGGCCTCTATTCAGGTGCGTTAAAACGATATAGTGTTTGACACGTTTAAGAATCGTTTACGTCACAGTCGCCATTATTGTAAATGACATAAGAGTTATCAAAACGTTGACAATACGGAAACAGGTCATAAACGATATCGTTATAACGCAGTTGAATAGAGGGGCCTCTAACTTGATAACTCTTATGTCATTTACAATAATGGCGACTGTGACGTAATCGATTCTTAAACGTATTTATCATAGCGTTGAAAAGGTGAAAAACAACACCTGTGAAATATTACAGCTTTCGAGGTCAGGTCGCTGCTGGGCGTTTATGAGTCAGTGAGTCTGGCCTTCTAATTATATATATATATTTTAGACTTTCTCGACTAAACACACACAATAAAATTATCAAAAGACAATAGGGAACGTGCATGAAAAACAGAATTGAGTTTCATTAATACGATATATATATATATATTTAAGACGCAATACACTTCTTAAAAATTTATAACTTCTTTTAAGGTGTGGATTTCTCTTCTCGGCATCCTTGTTTAATTCACTTAATAATTTTATTCAATGATATAGGATTAAAAAAAGTAATTTCTGAAATAAATGCATATTTCTGTATAATAATGGTCCATATATTTTAAACATGGAACAACAGCTGTGACGTCATTCCTGTCGTCGATTTTGTATGGAGTGTTTTTGCTGGGGGTCTGAATTATGACTTTTTAAAGCTTCATATGATATGAAAAAATAACTCGACAATTGTTTCGAGAATACAGTTACTCTTCTCTTTCATAGCACTTGCCAGAGAGCGTAAGTATAGTAAATATGCATGTTCCCTATTACCTACATCGCACATTGAAAATCACAAATAAGATAGGTAACATAAATGGGATAGGTATATAATGTCCCACCAAAAACATAAATGTAAAAACCTGGCAACAGCATGTCGGACCATGCTCAGTGTAGGGTTCCGAAGCCGTTAAGTACTACAAACAAAAATGGACAAGTAATAACTAACTTTTTATTTAAAATCATTTGGTGCCGTCTTAGATGATTTTAGTACCTATAAACATTTTAATCGCCTGTATCTCAAGAACCAATAATGTCTACCTGAGTCGTGATAGTTTTCCTTTTAAATTCATCATATGCGCTTTCATTTAAGATTTTTTTTAGATCTTTCGTATTTGTAGTTTTGGCTGTAGGGAGAAACACACACACACACACACACACACACACATTTGACTCTAACAAAAAATAGCGCTTTAAAGCTTAATATTTCATAATCGGATCCCTTGATTAAAAAGATGTTTGTAAAAACCGACAATATTTTTCAAAGATCTATCCAATGACACCCCACTATGGGGTATGGGGTAGACGAGAGAAAAATATATATAGGGGAGGTACACTAAAAAAATATTTTTTTGTATGATTTAATTAAACCACTTTGGTGGCGTGACTAATTTGTATATTCTTGCCAAATTACAGCTTTCTAGTACTAAGAGTCTCAAGAGACGATAGGAAAAAATACATCCCCACGTTACGTGTGAAGGAGGTACCCTATATTATTATTTTTAATATTTTATTGTATCACTGTGTTGACGTGACTAACATGTATATTCATGCTAAATTACAGCTTTCTAGTAATAAGGGTCGCTGAGCTAGGCTGCGGATGGACGGACGGACATGGCGAGACTATAAGGGTTCCTAGTTTGATTACGGAACCCTAAAAAGAAAACATACAGTCGAATTAATAACCTCCTCCTTTTTTAAAATCGTTTAATAAACGTATCTACGACTAATTTTCGTTACTCATAATAATTTTTGTGACATACATACATAGCATCACGCCTTCATTTCCAGAATGCGGTAGGCAGAACTACAGAAATACCAACAACTCTAAAAAGACTTGTTTATAATTCTATAACCACATTTTGTACAATCAGGCCAATCAGTTTACTAGTGTATTAGTGACAAGTTGCGAGCCCATATAACATAACATAATTCCACGCCTTCATTCCCAGAGCGCGGTAGGCAGAAGTACAGAAATACCAACAACTCTAAAAATCTTGTTTATAATTCTATAACCACATTTTGCACAATCAGGCCAATCAGTTTACTAGTGTATTTAGTGACAAGTTGCGAGCCCATCGCCTATCAGCCTTTATTCCCTTAATCGCCTCTTGCGACTTTCACGGGAAGACATGGAGTGGCACTATTAAAACCCGGCTACCACACGGGGTTAAAGACGTGCTAAGTTATTGCTACTAATAAAGTAAATGAACTATAGAACAATTGATCCACTTGGACCCCGTGTGTAGCGTGTGCGCGCCGTCATACCATACCATACCATACCATCTTTGGATGCAATAAAATGATAATTAACAGTAAGCCGAGAAAATAAGATGTTCAATGTTTATTAACTCTTTTTCTATATATACTTTATATGTTGCTATAGAGATAATATTTTTTTTATCAAATAAAAAGTGTTCAAATTTCAGAAAGCGGATATTTGAAAAATATCGACATTTACTGAAAAAGTCAGGTAATTATTTTACATTATATTTTGTGTATCGTTTGATTTGGTATGAATATATGAAAACGTTTATGATCTTATTTAGAACGATGTGTTTTTAGATAACAATATTGGTCTTAATGAATATTACGATGATTCTGACCTCGACGATCGTCTGACGACGACCACTCCCGGCAACGGTTTTATTAAAAGTGGTAAGTTTTATTTCTTACGACCATATTTGCATAGGTCTAATTACCTACTTAAGTAATGCATAAACCATTTATAACGTTACATAATATATTGGACTGCCAATTATAATAACAAGTATACCTGACTGTAATTATCAGGGAGCGAAACTTTATAGGATGTTTTTATATAAACAATATTGCGACACGCCACTGATTCTTAATAATGCTAAGATAATGTGAAAATGACAAAGAGGATAATTATTAATAAAATATTTTATTGGGTAATGTTATTCTAACGAAAAATATAATTTCCAAAAGTAAATGAAAAACAATACTTTAAATTTCGTTACATTTGGAAGTATGCAGAACGCTTTAAATTCAAACACAAACATCCGATCTTCTTCCTTATTCACAAACATACTTTTTATACGTTCAGGAAAATATAATTATCGAATCTCCCGCCAGTTATATTTTTTTTGTTTGTAATGATCACAATTTCTATAAACGCACCTGGAGCAAATATTGTCCAAAGTCAACGTTTCTTCATCTAAATCGATGTCTTCACAATGATGTGCTGAGAAGAACTCCCGACTATATTTTACTATTTATTTTGTCTCAAGGCTGATCTGGTGGCTTGCCGTCCAAAATGTATAAAGCTTACATGTTAAAAATGATTCATGCCTGCAGGCAATATTCGTACGGCCGACTTTTTAAACCTGTAACAAATTGACCGTTTTCCCCGTTTAGGCGACAATCGGTTGCCACTAGTGATGTGAAATTGCCGAGAATATTACCCATCGGGGAAATATTCCCCAGAAACTGACCGGTAAGTTTCAAATAATGGGATTATACTACAAAACAGAGTTTTTTCATAAGAAATTATATTTTTTTCATATGATGAAATATTTCAAAATATTGGTTTCTTATGTTAAAATTGACATTCAATCATTCTGAAGCTATAATTTAAGTAATATTTCTCTAAATTTCCTTATATTCTCTTATATTGCATGGAAAGTTTCCTAGGGAAATTATGTTTTTGAGGGATTTTTTACTAGCGGTGTATAAAATCTTTTATATTATTTATAAAAACATACAAATATCATTGGATTTTATTAAATTCACGTTCAAATGCTCATTACCGAGAAAAGCTTGTCCGTCGGATTTGATATGAAATATGGAATTAGGATTATTATAGGTGTACCGGAAATACATAAACCCTTAAATGAAAGCCACACCCACACAAGTTATTTTAATGTCAATGGAAAGACAGATCATTATTTTTACTGCAATATGGCGAGAATTTTTATGTTTCTGGTACACCTACGAAATAAATAAAAGTGTTTTTGTATTCAGTAATCAGTATTTTTTAATAATCTTAATTTTAACAATTTTTATAATAGTAAATCTGAATAAATCACCGGCGTAGCGTTAACGTATAGTATAATTATTATGCGAAATTGTACTTGTTTTTATTTATATTTATGATCGTATTAATAATCAGTCTTTTATACATGTAAAAAGAGATAAAATTTTCTAATCATAAATTACAACTATTGTAAAAATAAACTACTTTTAAATCTCTATTTAAATTAAGTTTAATTAAGTATCACACTCGTTAAAAAACGTTAAAATATATACAAATAACAATAGTATTAAATAATTTTAAAAATGCGTCTTTGCTTATTTTTTTGGTAAAAACATAATACAATGCAATAATTATACACTTAAAAGGGAGTAAAATCACAGCCATCGAGAGGATTGGCATTTAAAAATCAACATCTAACATAATTAAAATATAGAAATAAACCAAATTTTAATAAAATCGTTACACAAAATTACAACATACAACAAACATTTGTCAATTCTCACTTCCACTGTCTATTTCAGTATCAGAAGAATCAGGTGATTCAGTGGTTTCAGTACCAACATCAGTAATATCAGAATCGTTACATTCTAAATTAATGTCATTTTGCTCCGTTGATGATGATGCAGAAGTTGAAGCAGCTTTTAAACCTAAATTATTTTTAGATTTATGAAGCAAACGCCAATTATGTGAAATAAGGGTTATTTTCCCAGCCCGTTCTGTGGTCAATTTGTTCCGTTTCTTGGTGTGAACATTTGCAAATGTAGAAAATGACCTTTCCACTGCTGCGGAAGTAGCTGGCACAGTTAACACTCTACTTGCAATTTTTCCGAGCTTAGTTTGAGCATAAAAATGCTTCCACCATGCAACTGGAGACATTTTATCCACCATATCTATCACGAACTGCCGGCTCCACAAACCTTCTTGATTTTTGTATTCCGATAGCTCTTGGAACATTTCAGTGACAGGGCTTGAGTCCATTTGCTCATACACTTTCATAATTAATTCACAACCGTCCATATTTTCAGTTGTACTTAAGGTTAGCCCCTTATTGCTTGGATCTAAAATGCAAGCTGCAAAATGAATTGGTTTGAGAGCGGTTTCGCGACGTTCTTCGACTTTTTTCTTTAGTGTCTCCAACAAATCGTCGTCCAATATTTCATGAGCGGTATCTGTATTCATATTTGCAGTTATTTCTAAGAAACAGCTATGTACTTTATGTACGGAGCAATAATTTCCTTCTAAGACCGTAATCCATTTCGTGATCGGAATAAGAAACTTTCGTAAACGATTTGCCTTCTCCCAAAAACCTTCATCGAGTAACAGTTGTCTGTGATTTCGTGAGAAGAACAAATTTATGTCGTTTCCATTTACAACCATATTTTGCAAGACTACTTTAGATAATATAAAATTATCTAAGCAATGGCTGTAGCTTGCCCACCTCGTCTTCACAGGCAATTGAAGGCTGACTTTTAAATTCTTTTCATTAGATACCTCTTGGAAACTGGCTGTTAAAGTTTGTGATTTTTTAATCATCTTTATGACCTTCTTGATTTTAGATAAGAAATTTGTGATAGTTTTTAATTTTAGAATATCCGATACATGTAAATGCAAAGTATGTGCTAAGCAACCATTCCACATTATATGTGGATACTCTTCTTCCAGTAGCATTCCACATCTTTTCATATTTGATGCGTTGTCAGTGACAATGGCTGAGAATTTTTCAGCACCCAAATCTTCAATAACTTTTTTTAATTCAGTCATTAAGTATTCACCAGTATGTCGGTTGGATTTAGTTTCCACAAAAGAATAGAAATAGGGATTTGGTGTGAAAATAACAATATTCAAAATACCTTCATTCCTTATATTTGACCAACCATCGACTGCCAAATGAAGAACTTGGGAATTATTAATGGTAGTCACAATATGATCTTTTGTCTCTTTGTACTCGGAATCCAGAAGTATTGTTGATAAACGTTTTCTACCTGGTGGCGTGTACGCCGAATTGAGTTTAAGGAAGGCATCTTTCCAAAGAGGGTGTTCTAGCATGGATAGAGGTGACCCGGTTACATAAACTGCTTTAGCAATTGCACCGTCTATATCTCCCTGAAACAAATTCAAATGTTGTTATACATTTAATTATTTACAATAATTCAAAGTTAAGGTACATATGATCTAATATAGGCACTTGAATACTGTTTGCTGATTGTAAGAAGGTCGAGTCGAGATACAGACAGTGAAGTTTAAAAACTATATAGGAGATTTGCTTTCTCTGACGCTGACGGTGCAGTCACCTTATACATATAGATATAACCTTAAAAATATTAACTTACGTCGGTAGATCCATTGTTTTCAGGTTGCACCGCTACTGGTTCAGATTCTACTACACTTTTTGGATTAAAAATTATTTTCACTTCATTTGGGCAGTTCTTACACGCTATTATGTGTTTTTTCATACGAGTAGCATTAATATTACTATATTTTAAATCACAATATTGACACTCGTACACTTCTTTTCCTAGAACTTCCTTTTTTCTAAAATATTGGTGAATTGCTGATTTTGGTTTCATTTTGAAACATCCCGCGGTAAACGACTATCGTAAATCAACACGTAGATGCTACACGGAAGTTCGTACAACACTGATAAAATTCTACCTGGTTCGGCTGCAACAAATATAGCGTTGGCTAATTTACCGTTTTATACATCTATCTCTTTCTAACTAATTACTCGTTTAGTTGTTTTACTATATATCTTTCTCTTTCGTTGTTTGCCCTTATTAGCACGTGGTATTTTTTGGCCAGAAACGCACGTACAATTATTATTAAAACACAGGGGACAGTGTTAAACTCGAAAATATTTTTTTTTGTCAAAATTTCCGTGTTCTTAATTAAATTTCTAGGTAACTTTATGAAAAAGTTACGCGAAATTTACCAAATGATGGGAAATATATTAAGAAAACCCATAATTAATGAAAAAAACATGTAACCCTAGTCTTTAACCATTTTTCTTGTGATAATAACTTTCTCAGAAAGAGATGAATATATATGAAAATGTAATGTTTCCCTATATTTCCCATCACAAGAATATTACCGGAATATTCCCGGTATTTTTCCAAATGGTATCTTTCCGCAATGGGAAACTTTCCACTCGCCCATCACTAGTTGCCACTTCGTTTTTTTGCGATGGTCCCCGCACTCATCATTAACCTTGATAAAATCATAATAATTAGAGCCACTGTCTCGAAAACTATCAATTTCAAATGGATAGTTCCGTATTTGACCACGTGCTTTACGATAATTGTACGACAATATCAACGAAGTTTGAATCTTTATATCACTACATAGTCATATAAAATAAAGTCGCTTTTTCTGTCCCTATATCCCTATGTATGCTTAAATCTTTAAAACTACGCAACGGATTTTGATGCGGTTTTAATAGATAGAGTGATTGAAGAGGAAGGTTTATATGTATAATACTTTAATCCAGAGCGAAGCGAGCGAATTTGAACACATTTAGTAAAGAGTGTAAATAATGATAGAATTAAATAAATACAATATTTACATGTGCACTTTTTTAACAGTACTCGTTTTAAGACACTACAGTAAAAAATTGCGATTCGCCTTCAGGATCTTGCTCTTGGTATATATTATTAGAGAGGTAAGGCGGGGCGTGTCAAATCCATACAACAACGCTAAAGTTGTCCTTGTAATAGTATTTATTCTTAAGGTATTCAATTGCTTTGCTCGGAAAGCGTTTTTTTGCGCTAACGCGTTTAGTCTTTGATCGGCGTCGCACGCTGACTTCAGTCGCATATATTCGTATGCCTCCATAATAAGCATCTCATTAAGAAATGTTTTTCTTGGAACTAGCAAACAAATAAACCAAGTTACCCTAGTGCATCGAGAAGTACGAATCCGAAGGAAATTTATTAGCTAAGGCACTGAAATTATGTTAAACTCATTTATTACCATTATTTTGGCTTAATATAGAGTCGCGAAAGCCCTGCCTTCAGCTTCGCGCTTCGACTCGATTTTTGTTTGTGTGTACATAGGTATAGGTAAAGAGTTGTTACATAAAGAGCTCCTGATGCTAGCTCTGTCGCATGTTGTTACGAACTGTTCAAATAAACATTCGATAGTGACTTACTAGATGAATCCTTGGTTCTGTACCCAAAGGGAACCCTATTACTAAGACTCCGCTGTCGGTCCGTCCGTCTGTCTGTCCGTCTGTCACCAGGCTGTAGGTATGTCATGAATATGCTAGACAGTAGATTTTTTTACAGATGATGTATTTCTGTTGCCGCTAAAATAACAAAATACTAAAAACAGAACGTAATAAATATTTGAGGGGGGCTCCCATACAAAAAACGTGTTTTTTTGCCGTTATTTGATCGATATTAATAGCGAGAACAGGTAAAAGCTTTAAATCTTGACAGAATATTAAAACAGTATAATCACTTTAAAAATATATAATGAAATTAAAATAAAATAAACATTTAAGGGGATCTTGGGCCGTTTTTAGCTCTATATTAATAACGGCAACAGGTAGACTAAATAATATGTAATATTGTATTGGTAATGTACGGAACCCTTCGTGCGTGAGTCCGACTCGCACTTGGCCGGTTTTTTAATTTAATTGTAGAGTTCTATTCGCATATTCTGCATCATTCTTAATAATAATATATTGTTACCGAATAAATTAAATGAATAAATAATGAAATTAAACTTCAACACTTCAAGTAAATAGTTTTTTGTTTATTATGCTAATGAACGTAATATTGGAGCGTTTGATTATCATTGGAAGACATTGAAAGTGAAATTCTATTTGCAAAGTCCGTGGATAAAAATTAAACGGCGAGTGATTGAAGTCAACAGATATGTCATTATACTGTATAAATAAGTCATCCATCACGATTATTTCACTAGGGCATAAATCATCACGTGTTTCACGTTTAATAGCAACGTAATTTGTTGACAGATTTGGGAGACTTGGCAGATGCTGTTGAAAACCATAATGCATCAGATTTTGAGCAGGTTGGACAAGATGATTCACGGGAGTTGACTTCACAAGTAATGGAGACAATTAGTTTCCTAGAAACGGAACTGCCTCTTCGGGCGTGTAACGACGCGGACATCATTCATAGAACACAGAACTGGGTAAACGGGGACGCGAATATACCTACGTATTCCGAGGAAATTAATGTAAACAATGTAAAACACGACGATGACCGCACTTTTTCGAATATGAAATTTAAACACTCGAAAACACGCAATTGTAAAAACGCGTCAATAAATAAGTATTTCAGCTCGCTCACATTGTTAAATAATAACAAACTTAAAAGTAAGAAATCAAAACGTGATGTTAAAGCTGAAAACAAATCAAAGCAATCAAAAGTCCAGGGTTCAAAAGTAATAAAACAGAAGACCGGCCATAAAACTTTTATGAGAAAAACCAATAATAAGCCTACAGAATTGCTATCTACAGAAAATGCCAATTTCAGTTACTTTAATCCTGTTGTGAAGCCCAATACGGATATTGAAGGGACTTTGCTTTTACAGCTCACATCTTCTAAACCTGTAAGTCTTAATATTAGGTGTTAACCTGTAAAGGTTCGGTGAAATAAGGCATCACGCTTAAGATGCTTTCCAACGTTTTCTCGAGATCCTCCATCTTTTTGAATCCGAAATAGGAGAGTATGTATAATAGGTATATAGCTGAACTCCATTACCAATCAAAATTTCGGTTTAGGCATTCCTATAAATCTTGCACTGAAGCTTGGTGCCTGGAATATTTAGCGTATCCTTAATACTTGTGTAAGTTCCCGCGTGTCTTGTGTACTGTCTGTCTGTCTTATATACTTACATCGTTATCGCAGGGACAAAAACAATTTGACAGTACTCAAAGATCATGTTATGTAGATCTTACAACAGTATCTTTAAAAATTGTACAAATTTAGACATTAATTCAATAAGTTTAGGTAAATTTAAAAATATAATCTTAAACTCACTACAAGGATAAGCTTTTATTATTATATTGTTTCTGTTAGGACCATTTAATTGTGTAGCTTGCTTATAAAATTTTGAATGCCGTGCTAGCCTATAACTTAGACGTGTACTGTAGAATTCTGTGAAAATCATGCATTATTTAAAATGTACCGCACATGTTTAGTTGGTTTGCCTAATAAATAAATAAATATTATGTGGCGTCAACTTCGGTGGTGTGGTCATGTGTCCAGGATGCCGGAGCAGAGAGTGGTGAAGCGCATCTTCTATGCAGGACTCATTGCATTGAGCCGTCTTGCTGTGAGAAACAGGCTGCCAAACTATCCGAGTGGCGGACTCTGGTGCAAATCAAAGTCCGCGATTTTGAAAAACAACGGCGCTCTAGCTTAACGCCAAGCGCGACGAACTGAAAGCCCCTCCACCTGTGGCAATTTCTTAGAATATTGTCAATGGTTAGCTCACATGCCCGCAATACGCAAGAATTTTCACAAAGAAAATTGGCTACACCAGCAAGAACAGGGTCTTCTTTAAAACGGTCGCTGTGACCGAGATCGGTCGGACCAATCATCACGTATGCCAAGTATCAACGGAACCGGTTGAGTAGTTGTCTAAAAATCTATTGCAATATTTGAAGCAAACGGCCAAAAATAGATTTGCCTTAAAGCGAAATAAAACCGTATTTTTACACATGCTTTTTCCAAAGAAAAAAATAATGCAAGATCTGAAGATGTTCTTAGGGGTTGAAAATGGGTAGGCATAACACTAAACAGAAATTATATTACATGTGTTCTATTCACAGATCATAGAAACAAGGGAGATAATAATATGTCATGAGCGCAAATTCGATCGTGACCCCGTGTCGCCACTTTTAATAATGTGTGCGGTTTACACTTACAACTACATAAACTACTACAAAAACATCTTTCTCATAATTGGTTACAGTTTACGAAATAAAAACGTCATAATATCGTTTTGATAGTACCACACAATTCAGCTTTATGTTTATTTGGCAAGGTCGAGAAATGCTGAAAGGACGTTTTTTTCCATCGTAGTTCAGCTACTCAACTTAAGGTAGTGCTTACTGATTTACTTAGCTGCCATCTAGCGACGAGTATAATCTTGACTATTCAGCGCTAGATGGCGTCGAGACGGAAGTCCTTAAGTCCAACAACTTAAGAACTACGATTACAGCGACGTTAAATGAACGTTTTTTTCAAGCTGCGTGCGTCACTTGTCTGCTACTCAAGTAAGAATGTCACCATGCCTGTTTAAAAATATTTCTATAACCATGTAATATTTTGGTTGTTACATTAATAATATTCGATTCTCGGAAAAAAATATTATTTCTATTTCACTATTAGGTGATGTGATTACATTATTTAAACTTTTACATTAATTACTATACCTAGGTATAGGCTAAAGTGACACTTTTCTTCCTTATTTTTTCTTTTTAACAATCTTTTACATATTCCCATATTTTGATGATGGTGCTCTTGCCGTTGGAATGCACGGTGGAGGGCAAGCTAGGCATACAACCTCCACCGAGGCGGTCTTGCAATCTTCGTTTCGAAAATGTTGTTTATGGACTATTTGTTATGTTCGGATCCCAAGAATAACCTATAGTTGTCTCTTTATGTTTTACAGTGACGGGTTGCGACCCGTAGCTATTATCTTTTTTATTTTATTTTTTATTTAGTAGGAAATCTATAATAATGATTTTTGTAAAAGTACTCCATTGGTAAAATGATTAACACCTTCAATAATACTCCTATCAACATTAGTAACAAACACAATGAAGAATGTCAAAAATTTAAGGAAATCGGCCCATGTAAACAAAAAACAAAAAAAGTGTTAGTACAAATAGTTTTGATAAGTTAAGTTTTAGAGATATTTTATTTTAAACTTCGTAAGACCCCGGCGACCAGTGCTCACGAATTATGACGTCATTTACTAGCAGCGGTGCGCGTTCCTAATCGATTCATTTAGCTCACATCATGGCGGTATCTTTTTAACAGTAATAGGTAGCCAGCTGAGGTTTTCTAAGAAATTTAGAATACGTCTTACTGTAAACTCTATCGTTTAAAATAATAAATTAAATCCCCATCCCCGTACAAGAAACTTAAAAAAACATTCATAGACTAATTTTACATTGGTTTAAAATCTAAGACGGCTTCTTGACTGTATGTTAAATTAACCTTTTATAGTATTTAATGCTACACAACCAAAACAAATAAAATAAACCTGCTTTATTTATTTTACAAATGACTTTAATTGTGATGTACTGACGGATAGATAGACATATTAAATCTAATGAATGAATTATACCTATCTGCAATACACTTGAACCGAATTCCTATTTTAGTAAGTTCTTATTTACGTACGCCATTCAGAATATTACGTACTTACAGTGTAAAATGTATATTTATACTCGCTCGTTAAAACGAAAATCTAATTTATTGTAGCGTAAAAAAATAACAGAGTCATTTCCTTGTGTTTTATGCGTTTTATTCTATTGATCGCTGTAGAACGAACAAGACATTTATCGATAGTCGATAAAAATCACATTCGCATCCTTACGCTCGGAAATCCAAACAAACATACACATTCATTTTAAAATAGAAACAATGCTTAAAAATTTAATTTATCGGTGGTATGTTATGCCGCTTGATTTTAAATTAACGTTTGCACTTCGAATTTTGCAGTCTTTTACGCTAATAACAGTCATTTTAATATTTAAATGGGAGTTCATGGTATTGACAGCGATCGGTCGGCGACTGTGACAGTGTTTGACGTGTCTTGAACCGATATGTCCATTTTGACCATATCGAGGCGTCACGAACCACGCCCCCATAACATATCTCCCTTGTTTCTATGATCTGAGGTTCTATTACAGGCAACACCCGGTATAACAAATTTGTTTTTGCTTCCGATATAGGCGATAACGATGTATGCTTAATTTTAATTGACGATACGGATTTCAGTCATAATAATTATTTAAGATTGTTCAATGAATAACGTACCATTACGTAGATAGAGCTCGTCTAAGCTAAAATGATGAGCCCTTCCACTTGATTTAGATGTGCAAGTCGAAATATTACTTAATAACGACAGTTCATACTTAAACTTATCATCATCATCATCATAATATGTGAGGGCATCTACTGTTCCGTATCTGTATGCGTACGAGTATATCACGGTCCCTAGTTGCGTGATAAATAAATAAATAAATAAATATCACGGGACAATATCACACAAATTGCCCTAGTCCCAAACTAAGCTCTAGGCTTGTACTATCTATGGGTACTACTCGTAGACAATAATTCACTTACTTAAGCAACGCTGGTGCATTGAATGTAGTGTTGTGAATTAAAGCTAAGAGGCGTATACTACAAGACTCGAGTTGCGACTGCTTAGTCTAGAAGCCCCGAAGGCTCCAACGTTATAAGGTTCGAGCCTTCGGCTTAATAAAGCCTCTACCGTATAAGCCTTAAATTCAAAAGTTTGTTTGCTGCTTACGAGCACAGAAACCTGGAGTCTTTAGGCCACAAGCTTTAAAGCCTCCTAAGCATTGAAGGTTTAATTTGGAGCATTTAAAAGTCTTAAAAGTTAAATGCTTATAAGAAATCGAATCGATAACTGGGTTCACACTCCTCAATCACAACAACAAACTCAAATAAACACCAATCAATAAATCATTTTTTATTATTTCACCTTCAATATAATATATTGATAAGATAAATAAAAACAGCTTCCATATTTAAAACTTCCCTGCGTGCGTAAATGCGGTAGCGGGGTGGGGCGCCCCATCTTAACTTAGACAAGCTAACTTAGAAATAAATTTATTAAATAAAATAGGTTGTAGGCGTGTCACGTAACATGAAATACCCTTTTAGTGAATGGAGGATTTTAGGAGCGAAAAGTCTGGTAAAAATCATATTAAGTACCAATTTTATCATACGATGTTAAATTTAATCAATGTTAATCGACTGTTAGTTCATACATTTTGACAACTGTTAACGCTCTAATCATCTGGGCCTCTATTCAGTTGCGTTAAAACGATATCGTGTTTGACACGTTTTAGAATCGTTTATGTCACAGTCGCCATTATTGTAAATGACATAAGAGTTATCAAAACGTTGACCATGCGGAAACAGGTCAAAAACAATATCGTTATTACCTTGTAGAATTCCAGCCCAGTTCAGTGGTTAACATCGTATGGTGAAATTGGTATTAAGTACCAACAAAAGGTATTTTTTTCACAAATTCATTAATGTAATTTTGTAATGCGGATTCTTTGAGGTAAATCGTATATTTTCAGCCAGTTCGCACGGCTAGTTTTTTTTGACAGCTATGAAGAATAAACAATCACTTTGGTGTTTGCAAACATGGAGAAAAGTGAGTTTAGTGTCCTGATTAAACATATGTTTGGCGAAAAAAAGCCATTACGAATACAAAAAAAAATTGACGAATGTTACGGGGACTCTGCTCCATAGATTTAAATTATCCATAAGTGGTTTACGGATTTTCGTTTTGGCCGTACAAGCACTGCTGAAGCCGACCGACTCGGACGCGCAGTTGAGGTCACTACACCAGAGATGATCACCAAAATCCATGACATCGTATTGAACGACCGAAGGCTAAAGGTCCGTGAGATAGCTGATATTGTAAGCATTTCAGACGAACGGGTTCGTAATATCCTTCACACTTATTTGGATACGAAGAAGCTCTTCGCCCGTTGGGTGCCGCGATTGCTCACAGTTGATCAAAAACGCACTAGGGTGACCCTGTCAGAGGCATGTTTGGCAAAGTTTAGGTGTAATGAAAAGGACTTCTTGCGTCGTTTCATAACTGTTGACAAAACCTGAATTCATCATCATACACCAAAACCAAGGAGCAGTCAAAACAATGGATTGCTTCAGGTGAACCTGCACTAAAGAAAGCCAAAGTAGTTTTATCGGCGTATAAAGTTAAAGCTACTGTCATCTGGGATGCTCGTGGTGTTATATATGTTGATTACCTTCAGAAAGGTAAAACGATTAACGGCGAATGTTATGCCAACTTGAGACAGCGATTTCATGAAGTTTTAATGGAAAAACGACCCCATATGACCCCACACTTGTGCAGTTGCTATGGCTCACTCCACGAGTTGCGTTACGAATTGCTCCCGCATCCGCCTAATTCTCCAGATTTGGCCCCCTGCGACTATTTTCTTTTTCCAAACTTGAAGAAAAGAGAGGAGAGGAGAAGGATTGGTGGAAAAAGTTTTGGTTCCGACGAAGAAATCATCGCAGAAACCAATGCGAACTTTGAAGGGTTGGAGAAATCGTACTAAACAAAGGGAATCGTAAAACTAGAAATGCGATGGGCCAAGACATGTGTATTAAGTTACATGGGGACTAAGTTAAAAAATAATAATTACTTGGCCCAAAAAAAACAATTTCTCCAGACTTTTCACTCTGCCCTCGTATACCTATTTGCCGTAATTAAATATAGGGTAACTAGTGGGTATTTCTTCCAGCGTTTCAACCGCTTTGACTTCGGTGTCGCATTTTTAACCATTTCCCTGTACGAGTAGGATAACCATTTTCGGTTATTTTGAAGAATGCCTGGACTCCTAGAAAATAACCGAAAAAGGTTATCCTACTCGTACAGGGAAATGGTTAAAAATGCGACACCGAATTCAAAGCGGTTGAAACGCTGGAAGAAATACCCTAGTACGTAACTATTGTTAAATATGTGTCAGCGGCACCAAGCCATATTGAAAGAACTTTACTATTGTTTTTGGATATTGTCTACTTCTAGAAAGCGAAACAGCTGTCACTAGCTAGATATCAATATTATGTATATGATACTAAAATAAGGTTTAAATAACGGAGAAACCCAATATTCACGTGTATTTTCTTTCACAACCTCTTGGGTCATAAATTTATTTCATATTAGATTATGGCGGATCACCGGGTTCCTACAGCTGTTTTTTTATTGCTGTAATGAATATCCCGAAAGCCTATTTTAAACAGAATTTCCGTTCGTTTCCTGGAAACAATATTACAGATTCATTACTTGACTTATTTATAGAAGAATTTTCAACAACGGCCATGTCCTTTTTTCTTCCAACTTTATTTATGACATTACTCATTAAAATGCGATAAATAACTTACATATTCCGGCCTCTTTTTTTTGAAAAAAAAAATATTAATTTGATATTTTTTAAATAAAATTTCCCCTGAGAGTTCAAATTCAGTTAATTGTAGGTATATTTAGGACGACGACGGCGTAGTCTGTGTTGATTGTTATACATATTTATTATTGATGATGAAATTATTTAGTAAGTAGGGTTTGCTGGTTTGTATTGTACCTCGAAAAAGTTGTATCGATTTAAGGTACGAGTACATAGTAAAATCAAACATCATTTACATTCTAAGAAATTGAATGGAATCTAATAAAGGAAGGAATAAAAAATAAATAACCAAGCAATTTACGTAATCCATTTATCCTGACGCACCCGTAACCGTCATTCATTCCAATGAAACTCTTTTGAGCCACGCTACGCTTCGCTCCCACCTTCTAACCGAACCCATCCGAGTCACCTCTAGACGAGCCATTTCACTCGCTCGCTCACTGCCTTCTGTTTTTTATAGTAATTAGTATACCCCGGATTCTTGTCGCCATGACGTCACAATAGGGTAGTTTGGGGAGAAAATGGAACGGTGTTAATTAATAAAAAATAAATACGGTTTTTAAACTAATAAATTTAAATAACTAGGCATTGACTACAAAAATTATCTAGTCAATTGATCAAAATTATATTTTGGTATATAACTTCAAACCATACATTTGTACGTTAAACTGGCTTTTGACAGACAAAAAGTGGGCGACCGAAAAAAAGCCAGTTTAATGTACGTACAAATGTATGGTTTGCAGTAATCGAAAGATAACGTTGATCAATTGAATAGGTAATTTTTATCGTGAATATTATTTTTCGTATTAAATAACCGTTCCATCCAGTAAATGGAACAGTGGAACATTATTAAACATTATTAGAATTATATTTATCAATTAATCAGTTTTAACCTTACAACATAATTAAGTTTTGACCAAAGATATAAAATATCGTGAATGCCTGATTATAAATATTTAATTCCGTAGAACACCAATAGACTAGGTTACCGTATTAATTAACACCGTTCCATTTACTCCCCAAACTACCCTATTGTGACGTCATTGCGACAAAAATCCGGGGTCTAGTAATAAGGTAATTGGGTACCTAAGTATGTCGTTTCATGATCTACGCAACCTCATGCATTACGATCATTATGGTACGAGTAAACAATTTATTTATATTTTTTTAGTTTTTTTTTTTCGAATTTCGAATTTATCGAATTTTTGCCCTGTCTTACCTGTAAACTGATTAAAATTCGACCAAACTACAGATGCCAATTACCAATTATACCAAATACGTTTTCTGCAATGTCAACTTTATTCGAAAAACTATAATGTCAAGTATGGTGTGACAAGTTTCAGTCAATCGAAGTTATGCCAAACAGACGGCATCCCCATGGGACCACCTCAAAAGTAAACACTTAAAAAAAAAACGAAACTTGTCCTAAACTAGCGGAAAAATCGAGTAACTAACGCAATAAACAATAGAAGAATTGAAAGTCTTTTCTCTTTTTAAAGTCTGTTTAAAATGCTTTATAATAGAAAATACGGTCTGTTACTTCTCTAGCGTCGCGGGTGATATATATGATTTAACACTTCACGAACAGAATTTATATTACGCAACACATACTACCAACTTCAAGAAACGTGCTCAAAATTTGGCCAGTGTTCGTGCGGTGTTGCGCTCGGATGGTTTCGTTGGACTGGCTGATCTGACTACGTGTGTTTAGTTATAACGAGACTATGGCAATGCACAAATAACTATGAATTTTACATTAACACTTAAATTGGCAAAAAAATAAAAAGTCATGTATTCAAACCCTATTTATTATTAGAACCAGCATAAAAAATATAAATTAAAATCTAAAAACAAAAAACGAACTTTATGGTATGGGCCGTGTGGTGGCCACTGCCAATTTAAGGGTCATTGCGTCGCTAACATAGTCAAAAATCGTGAGATGATCTTGCACCATCCCTGGTAGCCCTTGCACTGACTAACTCGACTACAAAACGCCATGTATCTAAACAGTGTGAAAAAAAGTACACGTGTCTAATATCTAGCTACTAAAAATACGTTCGCAATATGATAACGATAATATTTATACAGCCTATATTGCAGTGGATCACCTTTATCCACTGCGACCTATTAAAGGCGACCATGAACAGGTAAAGCATCCATCACTTTTGAACTTACTTACTGGTCAGACAGTGACAGATGTTTTGTCTAGGTTTATTCACATCGATAATTACGGCCAAAATACGCCCGAGCCTAGGCATGGGTAGTAAAAAAAACAGAAATCACCATTAAAATTATTTCAGATTCCAGGAAGTATTATTGAACTTTGTCACCCAGAACTGTGTGACCGAAAGACTCAAGACTCATTTTTTTCTGTGGATGAAGCTTTTGGTATCGCTGGAATTGAGCATTCTGTAGCAGCCACAGAGGAATGTTGTTTCAGGCCATTTGCCTCAGTGGAAAATCAGGAAAGAGAGTCTTTGCGAAGAACTGTTGGAACAGACGCAGAAGTCTATTCTGAAATTTACGATCAAGAGATTGAACTTTCGAATCTATCGAATATTAATAATGACGATGCGATCTACGAAAAACTAGATATAACTACCGAAAATGCTCAATCTCAAACAATATTTTTGTATGGTACGATCTCTTTGTAATAGTTGATTTTAGTAATTTAACAGAACATAATGTTGAAACCAGGGATTGTAAAACCGGTTATAATAAACACCTATATTTAAATTGACAAATTTATACCGCTAAAAAATATATACATATATTTGAATTAGAGATATTGTTGTCATTCCGCTTTTGTTTTTATCGCTATGTATACTCTATTTACAATATTCAATACCGGTATTCAATACCGCTATTCATTGCACCTGATAATTAAGATGTCATTTAGACTATAATTATTATTTAACTGTAACTTTAGACTTGTCTAAGACGTATCAAAATATTTTTAAATAACACGAAAAATATTTACAGAAACAAATAAACGAGTATATTGTTTTTGATATTACCGGTAATTGTTTTTAGGGGTAAAGTATCAAATAGAGGTATTGTTGCCAATTGGCTAAACCGATAATATACTCGAATACCGGAATTGATTATACCGCTAATCAAAGCTTTAGCGATATAGGCCCTGTTTTAATACAAATTGATATGGAAATAGGGCCAAATAGAATCTTGTCAGGCTTTAAATAGCGAAATGCAATTATAACCGGTTATACCTACTTTCGAACCGGTAGTCAGAACACCGGTAACGATCCCTGGTTGAAACACTGTTAACCGACTTCAAATACTCAAATCGCTATAGTTTAATGTGATTAGTATATGTATTTCTCCAGGATCCCATCATCAAATCCTGATTTGATGGATCCCGTACACATTTGTCACTTTTCGACTAAGTTCCTAAAAACGCGTTTATGTATTTTTAGTGCACTTTCGTCAGCAGTGACGAATCTGTACTTAAGTTTAATTTCTATATGTTTTTGACACTAGTGACCAAAACGAACTTACAATAAATTTGGGTACATTTTCGTGTGCAACAGACAAAGTCGCTTTATAAAGTGACGAATCTATACTTAAGTTTTCATTTCTGTTTGTTTTTGACACTATGACCAAAACGAACTTAGAATAAAATTCATTAGGTATTTTTACAATTTATTTATTTAACCCTTCAATTTATTTTGATTTAGTGACTTGATATCAAGTAGTAGCGTGTGGGTACGAAATGCTGTGACTTAATATCAAGCCATTGGCGGCGAAAGGGTTAAAGTATTTTAGATAGGTAGATACTAGTAAATGTGGTTATTGCAATAAAACACTTTTAAAATTAACCCTTATTATATAATTAATAAAAATAAACATTACTTTTCATTAAACTAAATTACTTCAAACTCTGTCTTAAATTTATAGGTAGGCAAGGAGTATAAAAATATAACAATCATTTTCTCCACGCCACACCCGACTTAAGCGTGTCAAGCATGTTTTTACATTAATTTTACCTTTCAGCAACAAGTCAACTAAATGTTTTCTTTGTTTTGTTGTTTCTACATCGACTTTTCTGCGGTTCTCGGTATTAAGTGTGCCTGATTGTATTTTTATAATTTTGATATCGTTTATCCTAATTTCGTTATTTATGCCATGCATAAGTCTTAATAAACTTGCTTTTCTTGGGATCTTTTTATTAAGCCGGCTATGGAAACCCTCGATTGAGTTGGTTGTAATATGGCGTTCATTAAAACAACTGAATGTTTTTATTGAGTCGTTAAATAGCCACTGATCTATAAAATAATCCATAAAGTTTGTTTTCATATTATTCGGCAGCATATCGACTATGGACAACCATCCTTCTCCGATCAAGTCCTCGGGTAGGTGACATAGAGATTGACAGCATTTTATAAATGTTTTTCCCGTTTTGGTTTTATTAATTTTTAATTTTTTAGCTTTCTTTTTAATCGCTTTCGTAAAATGAAAGAAGCAGCCGGATGTTTTACTGTCTGGATAAATTTTGTTTATAGCGTTAGACGTCGCGATCTCAAAATCGAGTTTAAAAATTGATGGGTTCCACAAAGGAAAATTTTCTTTTAAAATCATCAATAATTTTTCGTATGTTTTTTGTGTCTTGTCTGGCAAGATTGCATAAACAAGGGGCACTATAACATTTTTTCCTGAAGTACCCAGGTCAGCGTGGAATGTGTAAAGTTGTTTGAAGGGGTGCCGTACAATTTTGAATGTTCCATCGCTTAGAATTATTTTTGCCCTTTGAAATATTCCTCTCGTATTCCGGCTCACAAAGATCAACATTCCGTCATCAGCCTCATTTAATAGATTTGGCTTAAATTTTTCCGGTATTTCCACTTCTTTCAGAGACGTAAATTTTTAATTTTTTATTTTGTTATGACGTTTTCTTAAATTATATAATCCTGTCTTTTTTTCTTCAAAACACGGTATATTCTGCACAAATTGTGTTCCCTTGTCGAGAAGTGGTAGCATGCAGTCTTCAAAAATTTGCTGTATGGGCGTAAATTCTTCCATTACTCTTTTTTTACAGATTTCAAATTGTTTTACGAGTTCAACATTCTCAAAATTGGCGGTGCAATGTTTTGAATGCTCAGACTGTCTTATGATTGAATCTCGATTTGAATTTATAGTAATAGATGCATTACACAAATTTCGCTTTTCGCATCTCCATCTTGTCGTACCGTCTAGATTTTTTCTTGATAAAGTATATCTGTATCCATTAGTAAAAACAGAATCTTTGTTTCTTTTACCAGGCGTTATAAAAATTTCCGCACAATCCAATTTTCACAACTATAATTATTATTTTGCATTCGCAACAGTAACCGATATTGTAAAAACGTGCAATGAAAATATGACAATTCTATGTCATCATTAATCATAAGCATAAACAAGAAGTACCTAGATAGCAAGATAATAAATCTATTTCCAGCCATGACTGAAGTGGAGTAAGGTTGAATAAGGTTGTTGTTGATTGTAAAATATCTAACCAAAAAGGTTGCTTGGTGTAGGTGGCACGCTCTTTATTTTTAGAAGTGACGGCAAAAAGGCTAAAATGTTTTTTTTGCAGACGAAAATATATTGTAAGTTAGTGTCAAAAACAAACAGAAATGAAAACTTAAGTATAGATTCGTCACTTTATAAAACGACTGTCTGTTGCACACGAAAATGTACCCAAATTTATTGTAAGTTCGTTTTGGTCACTAGTGTCAAAAACATACAGTAATTAAACTTAAGTACAGATTCGTCACTGCTGACGAAAGTGCACTAAAAATACATAAACGCGTTTTTAGGAACTTAGTCGAAAAGTGACGAATGTGTACGGGACCATTTGATGTCAATGGGACCTGGGAAGTATACCTGTTTCCCTTCGTATTTTCACGGAAACGTACGAACATGTCTTGCTATTTCAGTCCGTCATAGTACTTTTTGTACCTCCTCCATTACCGAATCTGGTTAAAAAAAACTTTGATATAGATAAATTAACGAGAGCATGGAATTGCATATGTAGTAGTATTGTATGTTTACAGGCATTCTGTATTTGAATTTTCTATTTTCTCGTACTATCAGCATAAAAAGAGGTATGTTATATATTGAAGAAGTAAGTACCAAAATAATGTCAGTGTCAAATTGTGAATATTATTTTGTCAATATCATCAATGTGGCGTTGGTGTCACGTCATCACTTGACACAGGTTCATATTCCGTTCTCCATCTTTACTTCTTAGGTTTCATTGATTTGATTGTGAGAAAGAGACATCATAGTTATTTGGGTAAATTAGATTTATAGGTTAGGTTAGGTTTGGGCTTGTGATAATATTAAGACTGGGAATATACATCAGATAAGATAGTCTTTAGACTGATAATTTCTTTTTACACACTCTTTGCGTCCAGCAGTCACATTACAATGTGACAAAAAAACTGCGTTTGTTTTAATCAGTTTGTTTCAATCAGGCCAATCTAAAACGTGTAATTATCTTTTTTGTTTGCATCAAAGGCAACCTAAAGATAGCTGATTTTGCACAGTCTTATTGCTATTCAGTGGCCAAAAAGAGACAGTTCTATAGCTACAGCTACGATAAAAAGTCATAGTCGTACACTGTTGCACACTGTTTCATATATAAACAAATGTTGTGTGCATAAATTATTTAGATCAAAGACTAAATTAATATCCATCAGAGACGAACAAAACAATAATATCGATATCGACATGTTTTGAAGTTTTACGAAAGTAAAACACATTCTTTATTACCTCGTATCATCCAAACGGCTGGACGGATTTCTAATGACGAATTTTAGGTGCCATTATATGAGGCTTGAAAACAAATGCATAATCTGATTAAATAAGGTTCAAAATGGTATACATTTTTTTTTGTATATGTCGTAGTTTAAAAAAGTTTAGTATTTAAACACCATAGCCGACGCATTCATACCAAATTTACAAGATTTGTTTGAACACATCACATCAGCAATGGTTTATTAAAAACTCAATGGAAACTCTGCAATATTTTTTAGATATCTGGGCCTCTATTCAACTGCGTTATAACGATATCGTTTTTGACCTGTTTCCGTATTGTCAACGTTTTGATAACTCTTATGTCATTTACAATAATGGCGACTGTGACATAAACGATTCTTAAACGTGTCAAACACGATATCGTTTTTACGCACCTGAATAGAGGCCCTGTATAGACCATTCATCTGTATTCTATACTTGAAATTTGACATAAGTTCCATATTAATTTTGTACACAACCACATTATTATTATTATTCAGGGAGTGGCTATTCAAGGCTCCAAAGCCTAGTATTACTGCGACCAGGATTGATCTATTGTGATAGCCACAGCCTACAGTTCTCCGCTGAGTCCTGTTATTGCGAAGAACTTCAGGACTTTATTGGCGCCGAGATACTTGATCTCCTCTGGGCACATTAAGTGCTTTCCCAGTGAGGAGTTACGGTGTCGCATTAAAGCCGGGCAGACGGTGAGAAAGTGCATAGGCGTTTCCTCCTCCAGATGGCAGAGTCTGCACAGCCTTGTGTTACATTTCCCAATCGTCTGCATGTGCTTGTTCAGGCAACAGTGCCCTGTGAGCGCCCTGGCAAAAGTGCGAATTTTGTTCCTACTCAGCGCTAAGGCCTCCTTCGACGCCTTTTTGCTAAATGCTCTTATGATAGCCTTGGAATGGTTCAATCCTGGAGTTGTCTTCCAGAGTTGAGTGGCTGCATCATAGCAATATGTCCACAAGGTGAGTTTTGTTAGGCTTCTAGGGATGCCGCAGAATGGTTCCGGACCAAACTGTGTGCCCCTAGCTCCTATCCGTGCGAGTTCGTCAGCTTTCTCATTGCCCACGATGCCCGCGTGCCCTGGGACCCAACGTAAAATTACCCTGTTTTTTGCACCCAGAGTATTTAAAAGTGTCCTGCAGTTCTCGACCAGCCTTGAGTTCATGACGTCAGAGGTTAGGGCCAAGAGAGCCGCCTGACTATCCGAGTGGATATAGATGGTACTGTTGAAGTAGTTGCTTTGCAGATTGGCTGCCGCACATTCAATTATGGCGTACACCTCCGCCTGGAATATAGACGAGTACTTTCCTAAATTCAGGCTTAACGCCTTTTTAGGCACCTCCCCGTATATTCCGCAGCCTACTTCAGAACCGGATTTGGAGCCATCAGTGTACCACTTTAGGCTGCCTGGTTTCCATGTTAAGCGACTGTGTGACCAGTCATCCCTAGACGGGAATTCCACAGAGAAATTTTTCTGTGGACAGTGTTTAGGGGGCATGGTGTCTGAGAACATCCCCATTACAGGAATATCGCTTACAGAGTTCTCGAGAGATCTCATATTTTGTGATAGCCAATGGCCTCTCTTCAAGCTCGAGATTCTGTGCATACTTGCCTTCGCCTCCTTTTCCAAGAACAGGTGAAGGGGCGGCAGGTTCAGTAATGCTTCCAGAGCTAGTGTCGGAGAGGTTGACATGGCTCCAGTAGCGATGATACAGGCAGTTCTTTGGAGGCTGCCAAGTTTTGATATTACAGTTTTTTGTGCCGCTTTTCTACACCATACCACAGAGGCGTAAGACACCATCGGCCTCACTATGGATGTGTAGAGCCAGAGTGCAATTCTGGGTTTTAGTCCCCATCTGCTTCCTGCTAGCCGACAACAGATTGCCAAGGCTGATTTAGCCTTTTGTAGGGTGCCGTTCACGTGCAGATTCCATGTAAGTTTCTGGTCTAGTGTGACTCCCAGATACTTGGCCTCTGAGGAGAACGGTATTGTTTTCCCATTCATGCTTGGCGGTTTAAGTCCCACTAGCTTCCGCTTTTTAGTGAATGGGACGATAATGGTTTTATCCGCATTTATGGATAGTTCATTATCTTTACACCATGAGTTTATTGTGTTTAGAGCCCTTTGCATTAGGTACGATAAAGTACTTTGGCAGCTGCCACGCACCGTAACTACAAGGTCGTCAGCGTATCCCTGTGTGTCAATGCGAAGCTCTGCCATCTTATGCAGGAGCCCATCCACAGCAAGAGTCCAGAGCAGAGGGGATAGTACACCTCCCTGCGGGCAGCCTCTTACCGTGGTCACCTCTAGTGTAGTGCTGAGTAGTTCTAGCCTGACCACTCTACCTGAGAGCATCCCTTGCACCCATCGGACAGTGGTAGTGTCTACGCCTTTTACAGCCAGCCCACTGACCAGTGTCCTGATGGGAGTATTGTCAAAGGCACCCTCTATATCCAGGAAAGCTGTGAGAGCAATTTCCTTATCTTCCAGCGCTCTTTCGATCCTATCAACTAGGTTTAGTAGGGCCGTCTCTGTGGATCTGCCACTACGATAGGCATGCTGACTTTCATGGATAGGTTTGTCCCTGAGACAATTCACAACCACATACAACAGGTCCTTTCTTAAAGTTTTTTACCTATATTCCTTTTGTACATCGGTTAAGTTTAATGAAATGTTTATGTTTTAGATATTAACGAGCCGTCGACGTCTAAAGGTCTCCGCCACGTAAGCATGGACGTCCAGTGTGGAACTAATGCGAATGACTCAAATTACGCCATGTTGTCTGCGACTACCTCACTTACTACTGTGTCCAAGATGTTTACGACTGGAATCAAAATCGGAGACTCGTTTTCTGACGTGAGAGCTGACAACACATCTGACTTTGGGGCTTCTATTAACGAAGTTGGCAAGAATTGTGAAACGTTATCTCCCAATTTGAAATCGGTCGGAATTAGAATAAATGACTCTGAATCTCTCATTGGAGATTCAAGTGACAGCGTAAATGTAGTAGAAAGATCCATTTTTAGTAGCGACAATAATCAGGATTGCGTCGAAACGATTCAAAGATTAAAAGGAGATGGCTTTGCAGTGCAAGATTCCTTACCTCTAAATAATGAGACCAATGCCGCACCAGTCATTACTAAACACGTAAATAGTACAGACAAAATGGGTACTGAAAATGCGGGAATCTTAAAACAAGTCACCAGTTCTGTAGAACTGGAATTTTCCCGCTCTGATTTTATTCCGCCTGATATCAGCGGAGGTCTGTCAAATGATCGGGTGACTAAAGTTCGTGTAGTTCAAGAACAAATAATTTTAAAAAAATCCATGCCAAGGTTCCCAGTACCGAAATACATGCGACCAAAATTGAGTTGTGGCGGCGTCTATGTTCATAGTTACATGGACCAGCAGATATCTCAGGACGTAGTTTTTCAGGGAGAGTGGCAGCGGTACAGGCCACAAATGCGAAAGAAACCTCATAACTTTATGGCTGTTAGGAAAAGAAAAGTGCCACTACTAAAGCACAGATCTAAAAGTAACTTAGGAATTGAACCGAAAGGAAAGGTCATTAGTGAAAAGACAAGGTTATCATCTGCACTGGGGCGGCAATGTGTGTACTCTAAATTAGTGGAAAAAAAGGATGATGCGCTGAAAAACCTAACTTTTACCCACAGAGCGCCCGTTAACGTTAACCCAAACAGAAAACCTGTGTTAAAATTTACCAGTAATACAACCAAGGTACCAACCGTATTTTATGTATTATGAACTTTAAGTACGTTGATGTGCAAATCATGATTGTGTTTTTTCAGGTTGCGTCTAAAGTAGCTTTAACGTAAGTATTTTGACAAATAGTGGTTTGTGTAAGTATAAGTGGTGTGTTTTAATTGTCTTTTAACCATATCAATTTTATTTAGCAATATACCAAAGGTGACGAAATCAAAGCTACACGACACTAAGTCAGTGCAGAGTGTAAGAAAAATAAAAATGACTCCCCTTGTCATAAAAAAGGATAATGAAATGTCACAAATCCGGCTAAGGAAAAATTATATACCTAAATATTTAAGCAAAATGCCTAAAAGAGCACAAAATCAAAGTCATTTAAATCCAAACACAACTTTTTTACATAGTGCAGTAAAAACTAAAATTCCAATGGCAACACAATCGAATGCGGAGCCAATTAAAACAGATTTATTACGAGTTAGTCCAAAGTGTCGGAAAAACATAAGCTACATTGTATTTCGCAACGAAATTGAAAAGTCCAACTCCAAAAGCAGGATAGCGATGGGTGAAATTGCAGTTTCTGCTAGAAATAGTGACAAAGGCAACACTAACAGACGAGCTCTCAGCCCAGTATCTCAAAATAGTTCCTCCTGTTCCTCGCCAAACAGTGTAGCTACTGTGCGACCCGTGTTGATGCGGACAAAGGCTCTGAGCTCCAAACGACATTCAACGCCAAATAAAAGAACAAATGATTCGCACAAAGGCACAGATAGCAAAACTACAACCAGAATAAGAAAGTTTATAAAAAAGGTCGTCGTTTCCAAACGAGAATTAGATAAAAAGGTCTCTAGTAAAGAACACTTCCCAGGACCTTCGGATGATTCGAAGTCAAATACAAAAGAAACAGAGCAAGATGTCTCTGGGGAAGTATTTGAAAATATTTCATCTAAACCAGTTTTAATTGAAACGCCCAATAAATCAAGAGCTGAAATCCAATTAGTTAACAGCAATGACAGTAAGAATATACCAGGAGCCAGCGAGGAAGGTAAAGACGGTAGCAGTTTGCATGATAAAGATAGGGTAGAAATTTTAGAGTCTTGTAAGCTACAGAGCCAAGCTAAAGCGGCATTGCCTAATACTTCGAGAACACCGGAAGAATTAGGAATCATAGACAATAAAATCCTATCGGAGTTGATGGCCAGTACAAATTTAAACATAATAGAGGGGCATACGAGTAATATTCTGGCAGCAATGAAGCAGCTAGTTGAAGAAAGTTTAGATTTTATTGACACAGCGGATAATTATCCCAACATAGATTCAGAAACAGTGGTTCTAAGTCGCAATGGAAGCAAAAAGAGCAATGATGCAATTTGGGATCAGGCTCCAATTAATTTGTCTGGTAGTAAAACAGTAAATTATTACGAATCTGATATATTTTATAGCCCTACTGGTCTGGCGGAATCTGCCACAACTATGTCCATACACAGTGAAGCTCTAAGTATGGTGTCGGCAGAAGATATCGATCTTCTTTCATTCAAGTCCGTTCACTCTGTTTCCAAACTGTCGGATTGCTTTGCCGATAATGAGAGCTATGAGTTTAACTTTTTTTCCAACAAAGATTCTGCGGTCCGTGACATATATGAAAGAAAGGAGACAATTTTACCTCAGGTACGTGGTCTAACAAAACAAGGTATACCCTTCCGAAAAAAAACTGTTTTCGACATTGCACAGTTGCTTGATTTTCCACTAACCAAAAATAAGAATGATGTCGCGTTTAGATCAGTTAAAAACTTAATTTAAAAAAATCTTCATACTATTCGGACCTATGTGCTGGGGTGTTTCATAAGTCCCCATACATGAATGGTACGGAGCCATTGACGTTTTTTATCGTTGTAGTAACGGCGACGGAACCTTTCGTGTGCGAGTTTGATGCGTACTTGGCCAGTCTTTTATCGTTGTAGTAACGGCGACGGAACCCTTCGTGTGTGAGTCTGACTCGCACTTGGCCGGTTTTTTATCGTTGTAGCAACATCCAAGACTGAGGAACAAATACTCGCGCTCATCACACAAATATCTGCCCTTACCGGGATTTGAACCCAGGACCGCTAGCTTCGAAGGCAGGACTATCGTTAGTAATCTCTTCCTGACTCCCCTTGGTGCACAAGGTACTTTATTACATACAACAAATCTCACTGCGAACAACTTTTCTCATTTCACATGCTGATGGTACTCTTCATATATTTTTGATGCAAACTACGAGTAAAGCTTTTGTCCCAGAAAGAAAAGCCGTTTCTTCTTTGCTATGAAATCTTGCCAAAACAAAAGAAAAACTTTTTTTAACGTTGTAGAGTTGGTAAGTTTAATAGAAATTAAGCGGGCACCGACTGACACCGAGTTTTCTGTGCTCATTGACTTAATGTATTTTATGCACTCTGTGTATCTGTGCGTAAAGCACACCAGCAAGGAGCGAGCTGGAGCCGTGCGCCGATCCACTAGGCGCGGAGGTTACTACCAATGTTTACAAAATAAAACAAAATAATCGATTCCGAATACTGTTATAAAAATATTCACTATTAGCAGTAAGAAACATTTTTCAGACATTACTTTAAAAAAAAAAATGTTTACTGTCGGTAGGTAAGGTAAGATTGAATTACTTGCATTAGGTACAGTCACATGATCACACCACGGGATTGTTGAGCCACTATAGAACCCTCTCACAGATAGATAGATAATTTTTAATTAATGGCGTTCACACAACTGAGGTTTATTTCGCTAGTGTCAAGTTATTTATAATATTTATAATGTAATCGCGCACACGCGAGGGCAATTGTTCGGTTAAAGAATAAATCAAAAGTAAAAGCCGGACATGTTCCAATCGGCCACCTTCCCCCCCCGAAGGATACCGAAAGACCCCTCTCATACAAAGTTGATGGTAAATTTTGACGTAAGTAATTTCTTTTGCGTGACTTGTCGCTGTCATTATGACAGAGCTCTATGATGGTTCAACAAGCCCGTGATGTGATGTAACTTTATATTGAATTGAAATATAACCTAATTAACTTTACTGATAATATTCTAAGCAGAAAACGAGACGTACACGTATTCAGCTCCATCACTACCTTTTTCGCAGAATTGCTACGACATTCGACGTATTTGTACAATATTTTATCATGTAGCTTTTCTTGGGCATAGGACATCTTTGAACTATGTGTTTTTTTACTACCAAATATTCATAATAGTCAGCATTCTTATATATGACACAATCGCTGCTAGTATAAACATATGTTTTTTCTGGGACATGCTTTAATTGACGTTACTTATTCAGCCGGCGACATGGTCACGTGATTGGATACGTACTGTCGCTCGTTGAGTATTAAATTATTTATTATTTATTGGTAAATAGTAATATATACCAACTTGGGTAAATTTTATACACATTGACTGGGAACATCATAATATCAAATGTTATAGTTTTGATTTCAATGTTGTGTGCGATGATTAAGTAATGTCGGTTGTGATGTATAGTTATTAGTTGCACAATTATCCTGATACTAAGGTAGCTTCAAAAATATATGTAAAATGTAAGTAAAAAAAAATGTATACAAAATCAGTTTAATTTTGCTATTGTCACCAAGCACCAACAAGATTCTGTACACTTTTATTAGCTAAGACCTTACCACCAATAACACAAATTTACCAAATCCCAAGCTTAAAGCTCTAGGCTGTACTATGGGTACTAGACAACAATTTATAGTCTTTAGACAAGATATATACAAAATATGCAAGATTCGGTAACAAATACTCACGCAATTCACACATTTTTTTGTTCATACCGGGAATCGAACCCAGGACCGACTTGGCTAAACGCGTCGCCGAAATGGTTGAGAATTGATGAAGATCCGACTGAACAGGTTGGGTGGCGCAGTTGACGCGGTCTCTCCCCGTATTTAGCACTTAGTGGAAAGATCTTATGGAACAAAAGTGTGCAGCATGTTGAGTTGGTGCCAACTTGGCAAAGATTAAGCTTATTCTTTGAAGTAACCTTTAAAAATTACATGCAACGTCTAGTTAGACATATTATTTAAAAATATATACAGGGTGTTAGGTAATTAGTGCATAATCTGAGACCTGCTCATAGGGGGCACTTAGGACGTCCGAAAAAGCTAAATTAGTCTCAGTAAAAGTGGCACTGATATCGAGATATTCTCACTTTTTTGGGATTATAATGTAAGAAACAACATGTGTAACATGAACAAAAAGTAAAAATATTTCGAAAACAGTGCCATTTTTACTAAGACTAATAGCTTTTTCGGAACGTCCTAAGTGCCTCCTATGAGCAGGTCTCGGCTTATCCACTAATTGAAAGTGCTGTTCGTTTGCGCCGTGTGTGGACGTGTAAATTGTTGCTTTGAATCTGTGATAAATTCAAAACCATACTAAATGGTCGTTTGGTTGATTGTTGAAATTTTGGATTCCTTGTTGCTCTTGTGGAGCACTTACCTGTCGACGCCGCCCAGTGGGCGGTCTTAAACAGGGACAGCTAGCTTTCTGCTGGTGACGTACGGAGGATCGATCCGGCATTGTTGGATCACAAGACCACAGCTAACGCCGCTGGACCACGCAACGTTGCTCGGCGGAAGGTGAAATAGTGAAGTAAAAGGTACAGCCACGTCACCACGACCGTGCATATCAGCGGGAAGACCGCTTCGCAGGTGTGCTACGGCAGCCTGCTACGCCGACGAGGTCCTACGCTGCTGCTCAGTCCGACTAAAGTGCTACGCCGCTACAGGGCCATAAGTGATCGTTCGTGATGTTGAAAAGGGCAGATAGTGGTGAGTTGTGACGCCTGCCGGGCGGGAATCAATGGCGGTGAGGAGTACTTGCAGTGCATGGTTACAACATGTGGTAAGATGTATAGATGACTTATCGAGAACATGGAATTGCATTTGTAGTGGTTGTACCGTTTGCTACATAAGGAGAATAATTTTCTCTTAATTTATTAATATTACATACCCTTAAGAAATGGAATAAGTAGTAGTCCTCTGTTTTTTGCTTTTAGTCGCTATCATGTTATTCATCTGAGCTGTCACAAGTATTGATAATAAGATTGTTTGAAATTCGATCCATTTCCCCTTCCTGACATCGATATTTATTTTCTTCACTTTCGACATGGCGACAAATATTTCCAAAGTCCTCTTTTAAAATTGCATCTATGTGGTTACTCATGAAACCGCTCTTTATTTTGTTCAATTAAATCATACAAACTGGGTTTGCACATCAACGGGCTATATGAAATGTTGTGTTCTGTCAACCCATCCATCATTGTTTATGAGAATTTGACGTTTTCTATAAAACAGTTAAAAATAATTTGCTTACTTTGAGTCTCAATCGGACCAAAATAACTCACTGCCATATTTTTTGAAAATTATGTAACCTACACTTAGTCGTACGGGCTGACACAAAATAATTCTGATAATTGTGAGAATACAATAAAATCAGACGTAAAAATATATGCACAACGTAATTAATATTCACAATTTGACACTGACATTATTTTGGTATTTACTTCTTCAATATATAACAAACCTCTTTTTATGCTGATAGTACGAGAAAATAGGAAATTCAAATATAGAATGCCTGTAAACATACAATACTACTACATAGGCAATTCCATGTTCTCGTTAATTTATCTATACCACTACCTGTGTACGAATAAAAAGCTTACACCCAAAGAGAGGGACACGTGGGTATGGCCAGAGTGCTGCGTCGCGCATAAAAGAGGAGGACGTAACTGCGACACCCCTGCAGGTCACGCAAGTTACCAATTAATTTAACAATCGGGAACAAGAGTGAGTCTCTCCTCCTAGCGCAATCATCTTCGGGTGGCGTCCCGGAAATATCGACAGAGCTGCAGCTTCTCAGGGGTCAAATTGTTCAACTCACAGAACAACTGAAGGATGCGGTCTCCACGATCTCCCGGGAACGATCACGATCTACTGGGAAGTTTGAGGAACTAAAGAAAAGACTGATGGGACTGGAGCTAAAGTCGACGTGTCCATGCCTGCATGGCGGTGATAAGTCTGTATCAGTCATTAAAAATACACAGGAGAGCAATGTGCCATCCTATACCAAGAAGAAAAGGAGTCATTGGCACGGAACGAGAGAGTCCGGTCTGCCTGTGGCAGCGAAGGCGGAGCCGGTAAGTGCGCTAAGTAGCGCTGTGTCTTCAGGTGAATCACCGTTGGGGTGCATTGCAGCCACACCACCTCCCATTGATAGGGGAAAATATATTTTTAAGGCCTTATATAAGAGGCTACAGCTGTACTACCCTTACATGTATCCAAACTTATTTCTGCAGGGGCACTTAGGATACGACTCCTTGCAATTGCGTAGGTTACTCTCTTTGGTAAAGTTTGCTGTAGGCATAATTAGGAATAAAATAGATTGTGTAGGCCTTGTTGAGGCATTTGTACGTCTTTTTGTGTCTGATCGTTACATTCGCGCGAGAAGGCACCCACTATTAGCGATGCGAGCGGCGCGCACGCGCAGGCGCACATCGCGCGCGCGCTTTGTTTTTCTCCGCAGTGTGATCTATTTGCGAGTACGATTGGGCGACTGATGATAGAACGCAAGAGAGCGGCAGAAAGCGAGATGCCTGAGAGCTCGATGGAGTAAAAGTACTCATCATGTATTGTTTGTAAGTTTTAGTTTTATTTAGTAGTTGTATGTAATGTTTGTAAATTTTAGAATTAATTAGTAGTTGTAAGTTTGTGCTGTTTTGGGTCTAGCTGTTACAGTACAAATTTGTTTGAATAAATAAATAAATAATTACCTAACACCCTGTATAAAGTATCAACTTGTTGTTTAACAGAAGTCCATTAGCAATAAACAATTTATATTGCATAAGGGCGTTTTCCAAAAAAGTGTACATCGTTAAAGACAAAATTAAGAAAATTCAGCTTTTTCCATTTCGTCACGTAAATTAACGTATCTAATTGTATGGCTGATTTTCGTGACGAAATGAAAAAAGTTAAATTTTCTTAACTTTGTCTTTAACGACATACACTTTTTTTGGAAACCGCCCATAAAACTCCATCAAAACGACGTTACTTTGGCAGTAATTCAAATAATCACTATTTTAAAATTGTAGATATTCTGGATATATTACTTAACGAATGCTCACGCAAAACAGCCCCCCGGCCACGTGGTCCGACTGCTTTGTCCGATCAGTCCGACGACGTGGATTTTTTTTCCCGTTCTTACGACTATCGAACTACATGAAATCGCAATTCCGATTCGTCCGATTGGTCGGCCTACCTGGTCTTTTGTATTCCTGTTAGATCGACTAATCAGAGTGCATGGACTCGCAATTCCGCTTCGTCCGAGTGATCGATGTACCTGGTCTTTTGTATTCCTGTTAGATCGATTAATCGGACTAGAAACTCACACCATATTGTCAAAACAATAACAACAATTAAGGACCAATCAATATGAAGTTAAAATGATAAGCATTCATAAGTGGCCAGTATGATCGTAAAAAATTGATAATGTATCTTTGGAATCAATAATAAAACTCTTTACACAATAAACATTGTACAACATGTTCTACACTCATGGACAAAATTAGGGGAACGCAAAAAAAAGGTTTAAGAACTACTTTCATAATTATCTTAGGTACTGGCCACTAATATCAGAGGATGCCATTAAATTAAATGTTCTTTTGGAATGTTTTTAATGTTTGATTTTCATTTGTTTTTTTCGCGATTTTGTCGTATTGTGTCATCTCAGTAATAAAAAAGTCTTCGTAATTTTAAGTTTTTGATGAAAATTTATGTTTTCTTCGAGTTTATGTGTTGAGTTTATTATTAGTTGTGTTTAACGTGATTGATTGAAGGATATTAAGTAAAAATGCCAGATCTAAATGAATTTCAAGTGGTTAAAGCTGTCACTTTAATTGAAAATGGCTATACTTACAAAGATGTGGCCCAAACATTAAGAGTTTCGAAATCGGTGGTACATCGAGTGGTCAAGAGGTATCGTCAGACCGGCCAGTATAGCAGACGAGCAGGTCAGGGGCGAAAACGAAAAACAACAGCAAGGGACGACCGGTTCATTGTGAACAACGTGCTCAGAAACCGAACCATGACTTCTTCCGAGGTGCGTACGAAGCTGCAAGAAGTCAGACAAGTCTCAATAAGCACAAAAACGGTAAGAAGGAGACTGAATTCAGCTGGGCTGTCATCCCGTTTGCCTGCTAGAGGCCCTCTTCTTGCCACAGGGCATAGAGTAGCTCGACTTGAATTTGCCCGATATCACGCAAATTGGGACGAGGAACACTGGAGCGAAGTCTTGTTTACCGACGAGTCAAGATTTTGCCTGATGCCAGATGACGGAAGGGTTAAAGTGTGGAGACGACCAGGAGAAAGGTACGCTCAGTGTAACATCATTGGAAAAGAGGCATATGGTGGAGGGTCTGTAATGGTATGGGGAGGCATTTGTATGGGGGCACGTACAGAGCTTCGGGTCATAGAAAATGGGTCATTAACAGCTGCACGATACGTAACTGAGGTTTTGGAAGAAATTGTTGTGCCTTTTGCCCCATTCATAGGAGAAAATTTTCTTTTGATGCATGATAATGCACGCCCCCATACCGCAGCTGTGGTTACCGATTATCTTCGAGACGTTCAGATCAATGTTATGAGGTGGCCAGCACGTTCGCCGGATTTAAATCCGATAGAACATGTCTGGGACAAGTTGGGCAGACAAATTAAAAAAAGAAATCCTGCCCCCACTAACTTGAGGGACCTAAAAAACGCATTAATGGAAGAATGGGAAGAAATTCCCCAAGATTTCATTGATAATCTGATCAGAAGTATGCCGCGGAGAATGGAAGCAGCTCGAAGAGCTAGAGGGGGCAACACTAAATACTGATGGATAACTCACAAAACAGCGATCAAGAAAAAGATAAGAAAAAAAAGGAAAATTTAATTAAATTCTTAAATGTTAATTTCATTTACAATTTCTTTAGACGGGTTGTTTTCTAAAACTGGTATTAATTTTACATTTGATTTTGTGTTTTTGATTTTAAACTGATCAGTTACAGCTACTAATAATATTATTAAAGTTAGTTGTTAAGAATTTTTCATGATAGTTTCATTTTATTGAATCTTTTTTTTGCGTTCCCCTAATTTTGTCCATGAGTGTATTTATAAACATAATATTCATACTGAAGTTTTCGGATGACATTGTATGTGCTAGAACAAATTGTCATAAATGTCCGTCTATGGTGATTTGCACGAAATACATTTATCGTTTCTGAATAATATTGTTTAATCAATAATCGTAATGTCTCACCACGATGACTTATTATACATAAAGCGTAAAAGAGTTACTTTATAATGGACATCAATACCATCGCAACAAAAAGTACAGGAGCGGGGCAATTATCTGGGCTTGCATAAAAAAAAATTGCTGATATATTTTTCTCTATTACAGGATTCTCGCATTGTAAATTGCGGTAAACATCATTTTACTCCTGATTTCGTAAAAAAAGAAATTGACATAAAATTTCATATGATGAAAACGGAAGCATATGAGACAATGAAAAAAAAAAAGAAGATTCTTTATTTAGGTATAAACCCATCAATGAATTAAATAGTTAACAATATTAACATCAAACATTCATAATTAATAATTTATAACTTAATTTAATTTAATCTAATATATAATTTACAATTTAATTTACATTATTTTATTTTTATTACACCCGTGAAACAGATATACGATAAACATGTGACACAATTAAAAGATGCTGGCCTCGAATTGGTAAAAAGTATACCAGTATACAGTTCCGTTAAGAGTCGTTTATTTAATAACAGGGAGAAAGCTCTAAAAGTAAAAAAAACTGTCTTACAAAAACCCAATGGAAGTACAAGTGCCACCAATATTTAAAGATTTCGTTTTAGGGGACCATGCATATGAAGATACTCGCATTATAGCATTTTGTTCGCACGAGGCCCGACAGCTCATACCGACCCTAAAGTTTTTTCGGAGACGGCACTTTCCATGGCTGCCCATCACCATTTCAGCAGTTGTACGTCATACATGCTGATATTGGTTCGACCTACGATTTTATAAACGTCGTGCCAATTATTTACGTTTTAATGTCGAACCAAACGGCAGACAGTTATGAAATAATGCTGATTAATAGTCACAGATTACGGGTTTTAATCCCAAACAGTTTCAAAGGTTGTTTTTTCCACTATGCTAAGGCATTGTGGAGGCAAGCTAGGAAGTACAAAATAACAAAAGCTCTAAGTCTTAAACGGATTGTAGCTCTGGCGACCACGCTTCCATTCTTGCCATCATTTTTGATAAGGGATGGGTGGGCATACATATTGAACGACCTGCCAGATGATGATGAAGGACTGGAAAAATTTGAACGTTATATGGAGCGTCAATGGTTGAAAAGTTATGACTTCATTGCAGATGGGTGTATCTTTGGAGAGCTCATCCGAACAACAAATTGCCCCAAAGGATGGCACTCTAAATTGAACGCGTTGGTAGAGCGAAGGGTACCAAACTTAGTAACTCTGCTTAATATCTTGAAGAAGGATTCGGAATTTAATTTAGTCAAGATGAAAGGTGGTCTCTTGGAAAAAAAAGGAAGTCATCCGACGAGGCAATTTTATTTTAGATACAAATGCCATGCTTACAGATTTCGATATGGATGTCGGTTTCTTTTTAGAGCAATTGGCTTGGAAAGGCTCGCTCTTTAAATGTTGATAGTACCTACTCGTTTTAGTACTGAAAGGGAAAGTTTCATTTTAAAACAGAAAAGTTTGTTATTATTCAATTATATATGAATCATAAAAAATAAATATGTCCTTAATTGTTGTTATTGCTTTGACAATATGGTGTGAGTTTCTAGTCCGGGTCAATCCACGTAACTCGGACACAACAGCGAAAAAATGAAGTGTCGAATTTGAAACTTTTTTGAATGTAGAATAAACAAATGAGGATAGGAGAAAACAATAATACGTCATAAGTCAATACCAAGTCAACAATTGTCAATATTTTTTGTCATTGTCCGTTCTGCCTGTGGAAGCAATCTAAAACTTAAAAGACGTGGTCACGAATATTAAAAATTATACTAACATATACTCAAAGAAGAGGTAAGTAAACCTTATTCATCTGTTAACCATTAAAGTCTTGACACGATAGTTTAATTGCAATTATGATAAGTCGAAAGATAATCACGTAACATGTGATTGAAAATTGCATGTCGTTGAGTAACGCGAGATACGCAAAAAGATAATATTCTCATTTTCTGTACTGTAATTTTGTACAACTGAAATTATATTTAACGATATATTTAATTGAGCTTAAATGTTGTCATTCGCGTCTTTTTTTCTTAGCAAAAGTGGTATTTAAAAGTAATACATCACTTAAGATCCTTGTAACGCGAGTCACGGTGACTCGCGTTACTGCAACTGTAAAGCGGGTAACTAAATAATTTAATGTATTTTGTAGCCACGATGCCTCTATCAGCGGCCGAGAGGGCAAAAAGACGAAGACAGAAGCTGAAAGATGAAGGGAAGTACGAGGAATATAAGGAAAAACATAGGCGTACCTGCCAAAAAAGCAGGCAAAAGAAGAAGAAGTTGCTAGATGAGTATCCTCGAAAAAAAAAGTACAACTGATACAGGGAGAAAGAGAGAAAACCCGAAAAAGAGTTCAAAAATACAGATTAAAGAAGAAAGCTGAACAAGCAAGTACCCAAGATAGTTCAGTCGCAACGACTTCTTCGTCGTTAATTAATCCCCAAGCTTTGGGCAGAGCTAAATCACGCGTTAGAAAAGTTTTACCAAAAAACCAATTTAAAAAGCAAATAGTATTAAAGCACTTGTTAGAAGAATGCGATACTGATTCTTCCCAGACTTCTGACTTTACCGTTTGGCCAAAAACACGTGCGACACGGTTGGGTAAAGAAGTAGTTCAGAAAATAGAGGAATTTTATCAGCGAGACGATATCAGCCGCCAGTCTCCTGGTCTAAAAGACTGTATCACTATCCGTAATGTTAATGGCGAAACTGAAAAAATACAAACACGATATTTATTTCAATCAGTTTCTGAAACTTTTGCCCTGTTCGTGAAAGAATATGGGAAAATCGTAGGAAAGACGAAATTCGCTTCGTTCCGGCCAAAACACGTTTACTTATCAAATAAATTACCTCATAACGTTTGCCTCTGTAAATATCACGAGAATTTCTCTATGGCTGTGAACAGCCTCCATTTTGTCATAGGGAGCCCCAAATACGATCACGATTTTTTAGAATTGTTTATGTGTAATCCAGCCAAACCCGAATGCTGGTTAAATCAATGCGAAAGCTGCAAAGATTTGCTGGAAACTAAACTGAATGAGTGTGAGCTTTTTTGTGATGATTTGCCGAACGAGGTGATTTGGTACACATGGAAAGATGTTGAGAACAAATTGAGCAAGGTACAAGAAACAGGCACGATTAAAGAACTCATAGAACATGTGAAGGATATGTCATCAACTTTCTACGAACATGCATACATTAAAAGACATCAAGCTGATTCTTATGAAGCTGACAAAAAAGCCTTATCGTCACCGAACCATGACCCAGATATCTGCTTGCTACAAGTAGATTATTCTGAAAACTACACATGTATTGCCCAAGACGAAGTACAAAGTTTTCATTGGGTTCAACCTCAGGTTACTTTGTTCACTGCTTCTGTTTGGTATTCTGGAGAGCAGCATCCCATTGTCATTGTGTCTGATAACCGTCACCACGATAAAAAGACAGCGACTATCTTTATAGATTGCATTCTACAAAAGCTGCCACAACACATAAAAGAAGTACACCTGTGGTCAGATGGCCCTGCTTCACAGTTTAAGAATCGCTTTATTGTCGAAGCAATAAAACTCTTGGAAGAACGAAATAGAGTACACATCATCTGGAACTACTTTGCTACTTCCCACGGGAAAGGCCCAGTGGATGGAATTGGTGGCTCTCTTAAAAGGACTGTGAGGCGTCAAGTGATGGCGAGAAAGGCGGTTGTCTTTAATGCTGAACAGTTTGCCAATGCAGCAAAGGAGTCTTCTGTACAAGTTATCAACCTCTCTCCTCGGGAAATCGAAGCTGTTTCTAAAGAAACTGATTTAGATACAGTATTTTCTAAGGCTCCAAAGGTTATTGGCATATCTAAGTGCCATATAATGTACTGGCAGTGTGGAAAATTGCAGAAAGCTCAAATTTCCCAAGCATTTGACAAAGGGGTAAAAGTAACACAAATATCGTACTTGCAGAATTAAAAAAAAGAAAAATCAGCCTTTTGTACTGTAGAGTGTACCATATTTTATGATTTATGTTTAAAAAAGTAATATGTTTGTTTGCTAGAAATAATATAAATATTTAACAGTGTTCTGGTTAGTCGCAAGTAATGCGAGTCACGAAATCGACGTAACGCGAGTTCTTAATATTTAATATTTTAATTAAATAAATGTATATCTTTGATTTAATTTGGTTAAGTATTAAAGAAGTTTGATTGTTTATATCATTGTTTTGTCATTTTGTCAGTAATTAATTCATTCAAAAATCAAAGGGAAATCAATAAACGTATAAGGTATTAAACCCCGTGTCCATTTCATGTAACGCGAGTCACCGAGTTATTTTCCACTTTTTTTCGATTTTAATAATTTGTTGGGGGTAAAGTACTTTGATTTATTCGTCACACTGATGTCCTTTGTGATATTAACATCATTTTTCGGTATAGGCAGCAATAGATTTGAAACATACGTCAAGGTTGTCACGTATATAGTGACTATGAAGTAACGCGAGTCACCGTGGATTGACCCGTCCGATTAATCGATCTAACAGGAATACAAAAGACCAGGTAGACCGATCACTCAGACGAAGCGGAATTGCGAGTCCATGCACCCCGATTAGGGTTGAAAATTCTCGAAAAAATCAAATCGTTTTTTTCAGGACGTTGTAAAATTTTCGTTTTTTTCCGTATTTTTCAGTTTTTTTGGGAAAGAAATGAAACTTTTATCTTAATTATTATTATTTATTAGTCACTGTCATTGCCATCGTCTAAGTCTATCATACACGAATCGATGACGTCGTCGATACCGTAAGAATGAATTTGCAAGTGCAAATTAGATCGAATAAAAATTAGTTTATTCAGCCGTTCCGGCAAAAGACGGTTTCTATCCTTGGTGTGAGTGCGACCAAATAACGACCAGTTCCTCTCTGATGCGGCAGATGACGGAGGAACACTAAGTAACCTTACGGCAATAGTTGATAGAAGTTTTGTCGCACACAATCCTTTCCACCAATTCAGAGGACTTATGCTCATTACAGGCTGCCATATGAATTCATTGGCCCAGAAACCGAATTTTGCTTGGTAATCTGCGAACTGACCCATTAAGTCACAGGTATTCATGTGCATATTGTCCGCTAATTTAGTTAAATATTGTGCCATTTTTAAAAAATCATTGTCAGTTAACATTTCATATTCGGTGAAGACAGATTTGTGGAATCTGGGGTCCAACATGTATGCGGCTAAATGCACCGGTTGTATGCAAAATTCCTTACGATTTTTCACGTACTTTAAAATAGCATCTTTGCTTTCTGCAAATTCAGAACAGTCATCTGGAAAATCCATGTTTTGAATTTGTTTTTTTATTGTCAAAAATGCAGCGGGAACCTCTGAAAGAAGAGCATTGTCGGACTCTATGTTATGAATCGCAATCGAAATGGGTAACAAAATTGCTTCTGTAACTTTTAATTGAGACCACAAAGAATCAGATAAAATTGTTTTTTTAATATTATGATCAACGTGAGCTCCCCCGTTTGTAATAGCCAGAGCTTCTAAAGCTTCTCGATTTTCGATAAGTGATTTAAATGTCGCAATGGCACCAGCCCATCGTGTTTTACTAGGCAGTTTCAAAGTGTTGTATTGACTCCCATATTTTTCTTTTTGTAATTCTTCAAATACCGCAAGGCATACATTAATATGTTTTATAACATTCTTGCATTGGGTGAAAAATGTTTTGAAGCAGTCTATTGTCATTATATCGCCAAATAAATTCAATCCGTGTGCCGCACATCCAATGCAATCGATGTGGTTATAGTGAGCTTGAATTTGATGCCATGCTGCTCGCATATTGCTGGCATTGTCTGTCACAAAAGCTACAAACTTTTCTGCACCAACTTCATCCATTACTTTCCGCACTTGGTCATTAATGTATTCCCCTGTTTCTCTTTGTGTGCCGGGATAAATGCTACTCCAGAAAATTGGTTCAGGAGTTGTTATAATAAAGTTAACAACCCCTCTGCCTCGGACATTTGTCCATCCGTCTGTAATCAAACCTAGTGTTGATGAGTTTTTAATTTTTTCGTCCATATCATTCTTAATTCTGTAATATTCTGCATCTAGTAATGCATTACTCATTGCGTATTTCGTCGGGGGCTTATAATCATTTTTTAATAATTTTAATGCAGCACTCCAGTACTTGTTTTCGAAGCTGCAAAGTGGCATACCAGTTGCATAAGCAGCACGGGCTAGGGCTGCATCTATTTGCTCATTTAACGTTGCCGTGTCCATAGGGGGCTCATGGTCTGCATCTTGCAAAGTCGAATGTGAGGACAAGTCAATTTGATTGTTTTCGTCCTCGTCTTCCTGTTGTCGCGAACAATCCACAAAATTACTGGACGTACGTGACGTGTTTGATTTAACGTACGGGGATATCTTCTTACGCAACCGTTTCTTTTTTAATTATTTTTTTATGTCATGAGGACATTTGGCACATATAAACATGAGCTCCGTTAAACGTGTTGCATTTGGAAACGAATATTCTTTTAAACAAAACACACATTTAGCAATTTTTTTGCCATCCTTCTCGTACATTTCGCAACACACCGCTCTTTACACGAGGCATCACGATAATATTGGTATCACAGAAATGCAATATGAACAAAGATATGAAAAAATTGCATTATGCCACTAACGGCAGCGTCAAAGTCAATAGACATTTTCACAAACGATGGCCAGCATTTGGCTAACAAAACCTAAACTATGGATTAAATATAAATGGAAAAATTCACAAGTTCTTTTCAAAGTGCGTTTTTTTCCGTTTATTTCTGATTTTTTCGTTTTAATCGGAAAAATATAGACACTAAGTGACATTGTTTTTTCCGAAAAAAACTTAAAAGAACATGGGTTTAAGAAAAAAACGGGAATTTTTCCGGGTTTTTTCAACCCTAACCCCGATTAGTCGATCTAACAGGAATACAAAAGACCAGGTAGGCCGACCAATTGGACGAAGCGGAATTGCGATTCCATGTAGTTCGATAGCCGAAACAACGGGAAAAAAAAACCACGTGGTCCGATTGGTCGGACAAAGCAGTCGGACCACGTGGCCGGGGGGCAAAACAGTAGTTCTTAACAGGTTCCCTGGCTCGAAGTAATTTGCAGCGTTTTTTCGACACGTCCCCATAGTATATGTATATACAGTATCTGGGGGCACGGCAGTGCCCCCGCCAAGTCGAGCAAAAAAGCGGCACGGCCGTACCATCCTTTTCTCGAAGCAGTTCAGGCCATTTTCGACCCCCCTATAACTTCGTTGTGAATAGATTTAGAAGCCTGCATTTTTAGTAACGAGATAGGCATTGTATAAACACGGTATATTTCAAATTTCATCAAATTTGAACCAGTAGTTGAAGAATTATAACTAGTCAAAGTTTCTTAATTTTGTCACTCACTCACTGACCGATCACCAAAACTCTAAGGCACTTCTAGCAGACATAGAAGCTTCAAATTTAGAATACATTTAGTGCTTAGTGTAGAAATCAAGAGAAAACTTAAATATTTTGCAATTTCGTTCCAGTTTCCTAGATACACCAACAGCATAACTAACTTTGTAACCCCATAAAAATGTATAGGATTACAAAGTTACATTTGCAGATAATCGTTTATGATGAAAAGAAAACCTTTTTACAAGACGGCTTATAGAGAGTGTGTGTGTGCGTGTGCGTGCGTGCGTGCGCGTGTGTGTGTGCGAGTGTGATCGCGTGTGTGTGTACGTGTGCGTGAGTATTCGCGCGCGTGCGCGAGTGTGTGTATTTGACAGTGATGTACTTACGTGAGGCTACAAAGTTGCGTATTATATGACCTCTAGCAGTTTCCCGTTTCAAGATAAATAAGATAAGACCATTTACTTACACATCTTTCATATGCAATATAGGTATATAGATTTATAGTACCTGCATACTAAATTGGAGCCGTTTCCGAGATTCAGATTATGTATATATATATATATATATACAAGAATTGCTCGTTTAATATATAAATATATATTACAATAAAGAACACGGCGCGGCTACGTACGTGCGTATTTATATGCTCATAAGGTTGTAATGTAAATAACCGCGCTCGCGTACAAGCGAGCATAAAACAGAGAGTGGACTTTAAGAAGTAGAAGGTACTAGACCAGAAAAAAATAGAACTATCTACAAAAAGAAATGAGATCCCATCAAAAACATAACTTGTAAAAAAACCAAGTCTCGCAACTCAGTTCTTCTACCGTAAAAAGTTGTGAGATCCATGTATTACCAAGTCGGTTAATTTATTCAGTCCCTACTTAACCCATTCACCGCCATGCTATACTCGTAGCGCTATGCCGTAGTCCATAGCAGCTTAAACTCCGTATGTAGCGAAAAACATTCATAGCGCTCTGACGCATACGTGTTGTGATTGGCGCTGAATGGGTTAAGGGTCCTTCTGTCTTAAGTTATTACGTAATTTACTAACCTAACAACATCTTATAGTGACTATATCAATATTAAAAATCTATCATGTTTTAAATAAATAGATTGACTTGGCAATCGCTTGAAAACACATTGTTTCTCACAAGTATTACATATTATATTAAATTAGATTGTTTAGTGCGATTGCCAAGTCAATCTATTTATTTAAAACATGATAGATTTTTAATATTGATATAGTCACTATAAGATGTTGTTAGGTTAGTAAATTACGTATTAACTTAAGACAGAAGAACCCTTAACCCATTCAGCGCCAATCACAACACGTATGCGTCAGAGCGCTATGAATGTTTTTCGCTACATAGCATACGGAGTTTAAGCTGCTATGGACTACGGCATAGCGCTACGAGTATAGCATGGCGGTGAATGGGTTAAGTAGGGACTGAATAAATTAACCGACTTGGTAATACATGGATCTCACAACTTTTTACGGTAGAAGAACTGAGTTGCGAGACTTGGTTTTTTTACAAGTTATGTTTTTGATGGGATATAACCTTACTAAAATCATATCATTAAACCAGTTGATGGCCAAGTCGAGTTAGTTTTTCGCTAGTATGTGTCAAATATTTTTAATTTTATCACTGTTTATAAATTATAAAAGCTTACCTTTTTCAAAGTCCGTTTACCCTAAAAGTAACACCCGTGTATAATGTTTACGTCGTGAGAGCAATTACCAGACTGCGTAATAATGAAAGAGTGGTTCCGGTGAATACTGGTAGGCCTCGTCCTCGTATTGACGTCAGAACGGAAGAACGAATCTTAAATCATTTTGCACAAAATTCTGGCTCAAATAACGGCTAACGGTGGACGCCACGGTGACCTACGTCGTATTTAATTTAAGTGTAAGGTAAAGACACCAGTACTCGACAAAGGACCAATGTTGGACAGTGATTCTTACTCAAAGAAGAGTTATTCATTTGTTTTACAACAATCAATTTATAACCCTATGATCTTAGAATTAAAAGCTTCTGTCGATTATTGGTGCATGTCAGCTAAAAGTGTCGAAAATTGGTGTTGTTACCTTACCCATAGCCTTCCTCTAACTGATATTGCATGGGTTGAACTTGACCTTGACTTGACAACCAGATAGCAAAAGTTACAATTGTAAACAAATAAATACTAATGTTAATGTTGTTGTTGGGATGTTCTAGAATCACGAGTACAGTAAACTTTATTTTTTGTATAATAATAATTATTTGTTTTAAAAAGCTTTAGGATTTCAATAATTTATATACCGAAAACCGAGAGAGAGATTTTATCGCCGAGACATGCCTGGATTTAAATTAATGTTTTTAGTAAGTTTACATACTGTACATTTTTAACCCTTTGAACGCCAACGACCACTAAAGTGGTCATAAGCCTGTCGTGCCTACAACGCCACCGACCATTATATAGGTCACAGGTAAAGAGACGTTATTTCGTATGAATTAAGTTAAATTTTGCATAACTTTTATTACATGTTTGGCGTGTGAGTGACGCATTTGTATTTGACATAAGGCGTTCAAAAGGTTAAAGATAAAGAAATCTGCATTATCTTTATTTCTGACCAAGAGAATAGGAATAAAGGGATTGTGGAATAAAGGCCGTGTCCTTAGTCAGCAGTCTCGCGGGGTGGGGTTTTCTTGAGCGCTTATTTTAAAGATTACTAGAGAGTGCATTAATTATCTGCAGAATCCAGGTGCTTTGGCTATACAGGCATTTAGTGGTTTCTCTATGAACACTGAACCAGTAACCGGTGACCAACAAGATTATGTCAATTTGATTGACTCTGAAACTGGTAGCATGGCGTACGATGTGGCACGGCATGCGGTAAGTGTCAAATTATTTCTACTCCGATTACTGCCTTAACTTTCCATTTTCCTAACAAAATGCTACAGGCCAGTGATCAAAAATCTACGCGGACGAGAAAAGTATCATTAAAAAGCTGTTTTTTTTTTTATTTTAATCAAATGGCGCCCTACTCGGGAGACCATCGATCGTTTTGCAACCGAGTATTTTTTGAAAATAATCGATATTTGTTCTGCAAGGTTTTCTCAAAAATTAATATCAAAACGAGGTGATTTTGTTTGGTCTCCAAGGAGCTCTGACTTAACTCCAGCAGACTTCTTTTTACTTGAAGAGTAAAGTGTACTCGAATCATCCGTCGACTACATCAGAGTTAAAGGAGAATATTCATTCGAGTGATTCCCGCTTATCCGTTCGGTCGACCGATGGACCAATCAATCGGTCCAATGAGTCATTTTTTCCCGATTGCCATACTATTCAAACCTATGGGAAATCGATGCCCCATTTTTCCGATCATAATAGAAACGTGTAGTCATTTTGAAAAGTACTTATTACCTAAATAATATTTATAACCAAAACAAAATTCACCTTCTGGTATAAAAATAAAAGAAAAACTCACTGTGTACAGTCAGCGTCGAATAGTGTGTAGCATCCAAAGTAGCCAAATAGTTCGTTACACGTCCTTGTTACAAAAATTCGCCTCGTATCATAAATATATCGCTTGATCGAAAATATGTTTTCACAAAACAACAATATTTTTAAAATATCTATCCAACAAAACCTCACATTCTGGTGTAGTCGAGAAAAAAAATACATCCACACGTTACGTGTAGTGAAAGTACCGTATTTTTTTTTTCTACTTTTTATTGTATCAGTTTGTTGGCGTGACTAATATGTATATGCATGCCAAATTACAGCTTTCTAGTAATAAGAGTCTCTGCGCTAGGCTGCGGACGGACGGACGAAAGGACGGACATGGCGAAACTTGATAGGTCAACCGATCGGACGAACCGGAAACACTTGAACGTTCGTCAAGAAATCCAAATAATATAGCCGCAAATTTTAGGACAAGTGTTTCAAAATTTACAAAGAAGGCTGGAAGAGTGATGCGACCGCAACGGACGACGTCTTGATGATTTTATTTTTTAAACGTAAAATTTATTTTATTTAACTCTAAGTCAAAGTATGCCTATTGTTTATTTGAAAACACAAAACATTATTGATTTAAAAAAAAAAGTTTTAGACAAGGCCACTTAAAAGAGTAATTATTTTTAAGGGAACGATCCTTTACCTTTTCAACGCCTTACGTCAAGTACAAATGCGTAACTCACACGCCAAACGTGTATTAAAAGTTCTGCTAAATTTAACTTAATCTACTATATGAAATAACGTGTCTCTTAAACTGTACCTGTGACAACTATCGGCGTCGGTGTTGTAGGCATGATAACTCATGACTACTTTAGTTATAATTGGCGTTCAAAGGGTAAAACATAATTACTCGTTTAAGGCCCGATTCGACCAAACTTTTATACCGGGGTAAACGCTTACTCTAAGATTAGTAATGTCAAAAAATGACAGTCTTCTATGGCATTTTGACATTACTAATCTCAGAGTAAGCTTTACCCCCGTGTAAAAAGTTTGGTCGAATCGGGGCTTAGTGTCCTTGTCTAACTCGTCTTACACAATACCGTAATGGATGTTAAAACAGAGAAAACTATTATTAGCAAAGACAAACACGTTTCCTTGGAACGGCTGTAGACTTAACCTTGAGTTAGGCGACTAATGTCAATATTGAAAAATGACTAGGTATAAAAATAACGACATCTTATTTAATGTCGAAAAATAACAAGTACTAGAATATTTTTTTTCGATGTATAAAAATGTCGACATATAACAATGACCATCTGATTTTTGTCGATGTATAAAAATGACGACAGTGGGTAGTAGGAGCTCCGTGGTAGCTGAGCTCCGTCGACGCTCTTATTTCAAATCGATTACGCGGCGCTCCTATTTCTGGGTGGTTTGGCCCTCCGGGCCTGCTACAAAACTAACATAACCTAAACCTACCTAACCCCTGTTCCACCAATCCCCCCTCGTCTTAATTCCATTTTGACATTATTATACTTCGTCGTTATTATTACTCGACATTTTTATATTTCGACTTTTTTATGTTTGGAAAATCGGCATTATTATAACTCGTCATTTTTCAATATAGACATCAGTCGAATAAACCTTAATCTTGATACCTTTCTACTGAAGAGTTCAACATCACTTACCGAACTAAGTTATAGGACATTTGGGATTTAAAACTAGTTTTAGCCATACGGATTACTTAGAACATCCAGCTTCAGGTTCTAATGTTATATTATAAATGAACCTGCTATCCATTATTGGCACTGAATATGTTAAAGATTAGAGTTGTTATTGATTTATAGACGTCGGAGGAACTATTCGTGTCGGGCCGGTCGTCTGCAAGCTACGCGTCGTGTCTGCCGGAAGATGACTCCGTGGTTCCTAACTGGCTCTTCCAAATCATCTCCCAGCAGCAGTCGGATAATATAAATGTGAGTCTTAACTAAAACTCTTACCAATTTCCGCGATGTCATGAGTTTTCGTTCTTCTCTTCTCACGGTGTCATTTCCCACCGGAGGCGTAAGAATTAGAAGGGTAACTTCATCCCCACGGCCCCACCACGCGCGCTCCCGCGTGGCCTGCCAACAGTCCAGGACTACTTATCGCAGAAAACACTAGCGGGTTGCCACCCAGAATCGGCGCTTGAAGTAAACGTGCAACAATATTTTAATGAAGCTCTCGAAGGCGCCACTGTCTACGCAAACTGTGGTTTTACCATACGAAATTGTTAGTTCCGTATTTGACCACGTGCTTTACGATCATTATTATTGTAGGACGATATCAACGAAGTTTGAATCTTTATTTATTATTTGTAACGTAAATACCATAATTAAAGAGCGTAAAGAATTAAATAAATACATTATTTAACTGTGCACATTTTGGTTAGATTTAAGAATACTTGTTTTAAAACACTACAGTTAAAATTGCGATTGGCCTTCAGGATCTTGCTCTTGGTATATATTATTAGAATTATTACGTCACTGATACGAGTACCGGCGTTTTATTTAAAACTGCACCGTTTTACTGATAAAAGACTTGATAAATACCACTGAGACGTAAAATATTTAGGGTACTTTTTATCAAAGTGTGTAAAAAAAGGTTATGGTTTATCGTATGGTTTTACAGGTAAATAAACTAATTCTACGGGAACGAGGTAGCAGGCTCAGTTAGTCGCCGGCAAAAGCTAGTATTATATATTTATAAAGGCTAAAAACGAAATACGCTGTGCCCTATGATAATTGTCGAAATGTTCGATTAATAGTACATTTAACCAGGGATTGTAAAACCGGTTTTATTCATTACCTGTATTTAAAATGACAAATTGTTACCGTTAAAAAAGTAATACCTTATATTCGAATTAGAGGTATTATTGTCATTCCGCTTTTGGTTTTATCCCTATGTATTCACTATTTACAGTATTCAATACCTGTATTCAATACCGCTATTCATTGCACCTGATAAGTAAGATGTCAATTGGACTGTAATAAATTGTAATTTCAGACTTGTCTAAGGCGTGTCTGAGTTTTTTTGTAATAACACCAAAAACATTTACAGAAACAAATAAACGAGTAGGTATTGACACTGACAGGTTTACTGGTTATGGTTTGTAGGGGTAAAGTATCAAAAAGAGGTATTGTTCTCAATTGGATAAACCGATAATATACCTGAATACCGTTATTCATTATACCGCTAATCAGAGCTTTAGCGATATAAATAGCGAAATACAATTATAACCGGTTATACCTCATTTAAAACCGGTAGTCAGAATACTGGTAACGATCCCTGCATTTAACATTAGGAAGATTTTGCTATAGCGACAGCAACTTTACGTTAAATTTATATTTTAAATATCGACGTTAATCGCTCGCCAGCACCATATTTTGCGGGGGCAACTCAACTCGTGCCCTTGCAGTGTACCCAATGATATTACATACCTAGTAAATTGCGTTTGAAAATAGTCGCAGTTGCATATACTTATATAGATACCTATACAAACTACAATATGTTCACTTTTTCGCTAAAGATGATGGACATATACGGGAAACAAGAGCGTAAGAGCGATAACTATCTGTAAACAATTGCCCTTCTAGTGTCACCGGGAGGATAGAGATTAGAACAGGGATGGCGAACCTTTTCATTTCAACGTGCCATTTTTCTAAACAATTGTTTATTGAAGTCACAAACGTGCCATCAAATACTTTTGACTTTGTGATTACTGGGAAAATAATTACAATAAATACTCAAAGCTCATTATTTACTACAAAAAATTTGGTGAATTTTGCAATGTTTCAATTTAAAACGCGTTATTTAAATTAAAGTAAAATTAGTATGACTTCTGTTGTTGCAGATTAGATGACAAATAACATATGTTAGGGTTGTAAGATGTTACTTTTAGCAGAATGCATGCTTTAACTTTGTATTAAAATACAATCATACGAACGAAATTCATTATTAAGTTGTGTGTAAACAAACTAAGCGTCAACTCATAATGTAGATTGTAGGTAGGTAGGAAAACAAACGAGCGAGCAAGCGCCGCCGCGCTTCCCACCTAAGACACCCCGCGCACACATCATATAATACCTACTTCGCATATTTTTTTTCGTAATGCATAATTGTGATCAGTGACGTGCCTAAAATATTGTGTTGCGTGCCATTAATGGCACGAGTGCCATCGGTTCGCCATCCCTGGATTAGAAAGAACACATCGGACATTGCTAAAGTGCACAGTAGGTAGGTAACAGATAGAAATAAAATATATTTCTTAAGGTATTTATTTACGAATGTCAACTTTTTACGAATATGATAATATAAGTGCAATATAATATCATGAAATAGAGTTTTATTTATTTATTATTATGTATTTACTCGTGTATGGAGCGACTGTTTTTTCCCTTTGAAGTTGCTAGCAGCTTGAAAATGTAATTGAAATAGTTGATAACAGTTTATTCTATGCAGCGGCAACACTGCACTGCATTCACGATACGCCTTACATACGCGCTCGTGGTTCACAATTCACTTGTACTATCTATTTTCAGTCAATACATCGGAAAGTGCGACGTTACAGGATATGTATAATAATCATTTAGAGTAAAACTATGCGGATAGTACAGTCACGGACGTTAATTGTTATGCCACTTGCCACTGTTCGTATTTTAGCCGTGTAATACAAATCGGGTTCAGTCGGGTGTACTCGTATATCGAGATAAGGAAATTCACACGTCTTCGTATACGAAGACGTGTGAATTTCCTTATCTCGATAGAAGAACAAAATGACATGCAACATTAACGATTGGCTAACCTGAGGCCCAAGTCTAACTACCAATCAGACCACAGAGTGAATTCACCCAAAGTCAAATTGCATGTCTAGTTGCTATGGTTACATTTAAACAACAGCCACTATTGGTGATATAGAATAAAAATTTGGCATCCGTGACAATGTGATAACTGTTGCAAATATCTGAATATAAATAACACGTCAAAACCCACCATCTTGAAAAGAGTTGATTAGTCAGCGTGTAAGTCGAAAGACTAATCGTGGCAATAAATAGTCAAACTTTTAAAAATATTTATTCTAGTGTTACTAGATATTTGATTTAAAAATTATTAAATATTCTAGTTCTTTTAGTCTCTTTCTGCATAACTATGGCTGATTGAAGCATTACAGTCAAGGACTTTAATTGTTATGCCACTGTAGAACCCTGTCATAATGACAGCGTCAAACCACATGAAAGAAATTACGCCAAAATGAATGATTAACGTTATGCGACAGGGTTCCATATTTGCATAACAATTAAAGTCCTTGACTGCCTCACAAGTAGCGTAAAATTTAATAAAATAAAAACGTAAAATACATTACATAATGTTTTAATCGGTCAATAAATTATAAAATACAGGTTTAAGTAGTGTATATTCCGCAGATAGTTGAGAAGAAGCAGCATGAAAGAAATCCAGCAATGCGTTTGCACGATTTTGTCAGATTTTTTGCGTCTCGGGCTGTTAACGACCACCTTTTTATATGTTAAACCGCAACAAGAAAAAGCAAACATTTAGATCTAAAAAACATTTGGGGAGTAATGGTGCAAAGACAGGAATGTCGTTTCCACATGAATTCGAACTCCTCATGGATTCCATCATCACAACAGGATTTTGAAAAAAACTAAACCAATTTGAAAGTCAACAAAAAATCTCCTCTAAAAAAACAAATCTTTCCCCTGAGTGAATAACTTACAGCGGAATTGAGAACCTTCTTCTATTTTTTAAGGCGATATGCTCGAAACCGACATTACACTCGCCTAATATCGTGTATATGCACCTTCGTTATCTATGACAGCTTGAAGTCGTGACCACATAGATTGACATAAGCATAAATCACTGTTCCTGTTCACGGTCGATGGCAAAATTACTAATTCTATGCGGACGAAGTCGCGGGCAGAAACTCGTCATAATAAATATAGAAACCAACACACCGATATTAACAACTGTCTTGCTATTGCTCGCAAACTTAGCCCTTCTTGGTGCAAAGTCACAATCATGTGACGAGTTTCCGTAGAAATTGCTGGTGGCATCTTATTTTCTTTAAATTTGCTTATTTATAATAATGACGTCTTAACTTGATCTGTATGTCATTATGACAACGATCCTGCAATATTTCTAAAATGCCAGTTGTCAATATTTTAATCACGTTTAACTATTATGTAGTTCCCGCGGTGTCATGTATTCGTGATTAATCGTGTAATCTCGTAAATGCTCGTGGATGCCATACTGCAAATTTAAATAACTTCACAATGGCATAACAATTAAAATCCGTGACTGTACCTACTATAATTCGCCCGGATATATATATTTTAATCTATGTATCCATCCGTATCTATAAGTATTCAGGTTTTGCCATGAGTTTATAAGTAAGTAATATACTAATTATCATTGATCGGATTTCCCAGTGCAACACGGGGTAATATTTTTGCGATTGCAAACTTACTTGCAGTTGGTAAACTAATCGCTACCCCGTCGATGTCTGGAGAAAACTGTTTTTCAACGGCAAACTCAAGTTTGTCCTTGATATAATTTTACATTCTTATAAGTTTGAACGGAACCCTCGGTGCGCGAGTCCGATTAACACTTAACCGGCGTTTTTTTATTATAGGTGGAGAGGGTCCTTTCCCGGATGGAAGCAGATCTACCAATGCCGATCTCAATCGATTCGTTCCCGGATCTTGACGAGAACAGTAACGAGGTAATCAATCATGTAATTTAAATAACTAATGAAACCTAACCTACCAGTGCCATCGGCAGTAGGGCAAGGCTCAAGTTACTGATTGTTAGGGACTTAGGGCCGTATTAATAAACTGATCTCGATTGTAATACTCGTCTCAAGATGCGTCGAAACTGACAGCTTTGTATGGTTTGACGTTTACTTTGACGTAATTGTGACCGCATCTTAGCCAAAATGAGTTTATTACTACGGCCCTTAGAGCTGCGGAGTTATGAACTTCCTTGGACAATACATACCGTGTCGAGAAGTATTAACCTACTTTAATAAAACGAGGTTAGCTTCGTTGGTATAGGCGTACAACTTAATTGCGAGCCGGGATATGCTGGACGTGCGGGGAGACTGCAATGGTTACTGTATGAGCTTTATCGTAACTCACCTCCGCCTGCACCCCATGCCTACCCGGCCCTCAATTAAGTTGTAATCTTATAAACTACCGTTGAAGCAATCTGTTCCGGGAACAATTCCCGGTATGTTTATAAGTGTGATAAGCACGAGTACCTATAATGTTCCTAATCTGTTTAGTTATTCATGAGACAATCGTTTTAATGCATAATAGGCGTAGATACAAACATTTATAGTAGCCCTAACTTCGGTTAGCATAGTCGTTGTGGCTATTTAGTATTGTATGTGCTATGGAATTTTATTGTTAAATAAACACCTAAGTTATAAACAAATAGGTGACCGTGTCAGCCATCGCAGGCGCCGGTGCGGGCGACGGCCGAGGGATGCACAGCGACCAATCACAGGACAGCTCAGGCCGGGGCACTTCTTTAAGTTCTAGCGCCACGTCGTCGGGAGCGCAGAGCGAGGTAATCGATCGCATTTTCAGTCATTAGGTTTCTTTTATCGCCGTCGACGATTCAATCATGCAATACAATTAAGCTTTTTAAGGTTTTATAAAGATTCGTTAAATCAGATTACGATCAGGAAAATTAAAAACAAAATTGAATTGCTTATGTACTCTTGCTTTGTACACTGTACCACAGACCACGAGGGGTGATCCATAAGTTTTGATAACCAGTATGAACCATATCCTTATAATGATATTATTTTAATGAGAACTATATCATGGCACTAATATTAATAAAAATAAACCTTAAATTAGAGAACAAATATGTGTACATTATTCATTTGTTTTTCTGTGATAGCTAAATGAACAATTTTACAAGTCTGCAAAATAAGAGTGAGTTTTGTAATTATTTGCAGCGGTATGGAGGAAGTCATGACGCATTATTTAAAAATGTTGTTACTGAAAATAAAAACTTGGTTTATCTTTATGATAATAAGGATAAATAAGTTGCCTTTGTAGTAGTTTCTTTTATCTTCAGCTCTGTCACCAATATTTAGGGTAGGATTTTCGGCCCTTTTCAGGATTATTGAGGCCTACAAATAATTACTGTGACGTGTTGTTGTTATTGGAGTGACTAATATGCATATTCATGCCAAATTGCAGCTTTCTAGTACTAAGATAGTATCTGCGCTAGGCTGCGGACGGACGGACGGAAGGGCGGACATGGCGAAACTATATAAAAATCAAGAGCTGATGATGACTTAATATTTTTAAAGGGGTAAAATAAAACAGTTGAAAGACGTTATTAAGTTTTTTAAATAGAACACGCACACATCTATATATGTAGGTATATTATATAAAATTCAAAGTCCTGACTCACTGACTCATAAACGCCCAGCCTCAACCCTTGGACCTAGAAAGCTGATTTTTTTTCCAAAGTGTTGCTTTTAAGACGTAGGCGCGGAATAAAAAAGAATTTTACGAAATTCTATCGTTAAGGAGTAAAAAAGGGATTGAAAAATTGTATGGCAGTCCGTAATTTTTGAAGTTGGTTTTTGCAATTTGGTTCTTAGGCAATTTACATATACAAAATATAGGGGGGGTCGAAGTTTGTATGGGAGATTCGCCATTTTTGTAGTTAGAAATGTGGAAATTGGTATTTAGGGTACTATTTATAATTAAAAAATATATCTGTTGGGCTGTTTAAAAAAGTACCCCTAAGGGCCTAAAATAAGGGGTAAATATTTCTTTGGTCAAATTTACTTGAAACTTGGTAGAAATATTCTTCAATGCATATAATGAGACACGTATTTCAGCGATTACTAAAACTTAACCCCTAGAGGAATGAAAGGGGGTTGCAAAGTTAGTATGGGAAAAATCTTTTAGTGTCAATTTTACTTGAAACTTAGTAGAAATGCTCTTCACTGCAAATAATGAGACATGTATTTCAGCTATTACTAAAATTTACCCAGGGCGATGAAAATGGGGGTTGTAATTTGTAAAGGATTTACTTATGGTCAAATTTACTTGAAACTTTAACTAGAAATGCTCTTCAGTGCAAATAATGAAACACATACCTATATTGGCGATTACTAAAATTCAACCCCTCGGGGTATGGAAGGGAGTTGCAAAGTTTGTATAGGAGAAAATATTTTTATCGGCAAATTTACTTGAAACTTTGTAGAAATGCTTTTCAGTACCAAAAATGTTTACTAAAATTTACCCCTCGGGGTATAAAAAAGGGGGTTGTAGTTTGTAATGTACTTTTATGGTCAAATTCTGTCTGGCAAAGTTGCGTGCCGTGCAAGAAGCCTTTCGGCACGCTACGTTTCTGGACACGTTCCTAGTACAGTCATGGTATGGAACGGTGTAATGGGCAGAGACCTTAAGTGTAATCAACATTTTAAAAAAACCTTCACTTGACAAGGACACAAATTATTATTATAACACTGGCAAATAAATACTTTATTTACTATACACATATTCTCCTTGAAAAATGAATGTATTTTTATTTGTTAAAGGTAGCAATTATAGACCCGGCGGCATTTATTGCGCAGTTCGAAATTCTTAGAGAGACGGCAAATGCTTCAGTTGAGGTGACAACAGAATCGATCGAGCATTCATCGGCCAGGACGTCATGTATTGGTAAGTTTCTGATTGATTAATTTTGTTTCTTTTAGGGTTCCGTACCCAAAAAGGGACTCAGTTCGTCGTATTCGTTGTCCGTCCGTTCTTCCATTAGTATATCTGACCACACTAATTTTAAAGAGCTGTTTCTTTTGAATGTTATGACGGTGTTTTAACTAAAATTTAAATAAAAGTGTTACAAGGTGAATTATTTTACAAGAATAGTATATACTTACTAAGGCGAGAAAGTGCGCAATTCATGGACGAGTCATATATAGAAGACTAAAACGAAGTTGAGGCCCTCTTGTGTACAGTCAAGGTCATAAATATGTATACACTTTAGTACCTTGTCACTTTAATCGCTGTGACAATTTCATATGGCAGTTTAAACATGACGTTAAATAGACAAGGTACTAAAGTGTATACATATTTATAACCTTGACTGTACAATCGAGTTCTCAGATATGTATACACTTTTGGACGGACATGTCACAAGTTGTTTGTTGACTTTTATCATTTCACTATGTTCCTGTCCATCCAGCAGTCCGTTTGCGGTTTAAATCTGAGACACTCTTGGGTTTAAGTACAAAGCTGTAACTTGGCATGAATGTACATGACATGTGGGGAGCTATCTAAAACCTCACACGAATAAAACAACGTTCACAATTCTGCCCTCCTAAGCTAAAACACAGTATGTCAGATTCAATTGCCAAAGTAGATTCAATCTTCTCTTGTTAGTAATAAGGTTTTGATTGCTACAGGAGACTTATTTGACATACTGCTATTTGGCTTAGTAGGGCAGAATTACTTGTTATATTATATTATTTAAAAGCAACGTGGTCGATCGCTATCACCGATCACAGTAAAAGAATAACTACTATGCTGAGAAACACAAGATAAATAACATTAAGGCAGAGCTAAACAAATATTAACATTTTTCTGGCTTTAACAGCAAACAGACATCTTTATTCACGCAGTGACTCGGCGCTGTCAGACTGTGAGCCATGGAATAAAGTGTAGTCGCCACATCAGCCCCCCCGGAGACCTTTAGGGTCGATAATATTTGGGAAAAACAACCCGACGACCAGAACGTGTAGTTTTAGGTTGCGGCTGTTTCGAACGAGTTAGGATAGCTGAGGGCGCCTTCTTAAAGGAAGGACGAACAGGCAACGAAAAAGTGTTACAAGGTTCATCCGACAGGATATAAGCGGGCTTAAGTCTATCGATCGAAACATTTGTTACTCGACCACCTACATCTACAGCAAAAAAAATATCTTCTCTACTAACTACTTTATATGGACCTGCATAAGGCGGCTGAAATGATCTTTTTACCAAGTCCTGTCTAATGAAAACGTGCGAAACTGTCGCTAATTCTTTAAAAACAAAAACTTTTTTATCGCCATGACGTGCTACGGTTGTGGGCTGCAACTTCTTCATTTGAAGTCGAAACCTTGTCAAAAAGTCAGTATAGTCGGTCAGTATGTCAGAAACCGGTTCGAAAAATTCGCCAGGAAGCTTAAGTATCTCTCCGTAGACCAACTCGGCGGTTGACGCAGACAAGTCTTCCTTCCATGCACTGCGTATACCTAGGAGAACTAGAGGAAGGGATTCTGTCCAACTACCATCAGCGTGGCACATAATAGCTGCCTTGAGCTGTCGGTGAAACCGCTCCACCAGCCCATTGGCGGCTGGATGATACGCTGTGGTTTTTAAATGACGGGAACCGATTATCGATGAAATTCGACTGAAAAGATGGGATTCGAATTGTCTCCCCCTGTCAGTGGTCACCTTTTCGGGGCAACCAAAACGCGATATCCACGTAGATATAAAAGCTTTCGCTACAGTTTCCGCCGTAATATCGTGTAGCGGAATTGCCTCTGGCCATCGCGTGTATCTATCGATAGCGGTGAGGCAGTAGTTGTACCCATTAGAAGAAGGGAGGGGGCCTATAAGATCTACGTGCACTTGTGAGAAACGGGTTGAAGGAAGTTTAAAGGCGTGGACTGGCGCGTGAACATGTCGTTATACCTTAGACTTTTGACAAGGAATGCACGATCGCGCCCAGTTTCTACAGTCTTTTCTAATACCCGGCCACACATAGCGTTCAGTCACCATTTTAATGGTTGTCCTAATACTAGGGTGGCAAGTCCATGGATATTATTAAAAACTTGCTTCCGGAATTCTGATGTTATGAAAGGACGAGTTGGCCCGGACACGTCACAAAATAGATTTGTGTCAGCAAAAATAACTTTTTCTAAATTTAACCTTTTTTTAGTAATGTTTTAAGTTCGGTGTCCGTGGCCTGAGAGTCGGCTAATGCGTTCAGGTCAAATGCGTCGACCCTTGATAGCGCGTCCGCGACAACATTGTCCTCACCGGCAATATAACGAATATCGGTGGTAAATTGAGATATAAAATCAAGATATCTGAACTGTCGCGGCGAGCACGCATCAAGAGACTTTTTAAAGGCGGATACTATAGGTTTGTGATCTGTAAGGATAAATAATGGTTTTAGCTCTATCATGTACCGAAAATACTTAATCGACTCGTAAATAGCAAGTAGTTCACGGTCATAAAGCACTGTATTTGACTTGCGCTGGCGTTAACTTTTTAGAAAAGAAAGCAAGCGGTTGCCACTGACCATGAACTTGCTGCTGTACCACAGAACCGACAGCAAAATCAGACGCATCTGTGACGACAGCCAGGGGAGCAGAAGGATCTGGATGAGCAAGAAGGGTAGCGCTGGCAATACTTGCTTTGCAAGCATTGAACGCTTCATCTAAACTAGGTGTCCAGTCTATGCTGCTATTGTTATTTACTGTGGGACCGCTTAACGGTGCATGGAGGGGAGCCTGTACTTTCGCTGCACCTTTCACAAAACGCCTATAAAAATTTAATGCGCCTAAGAAACGCCTTAGTCCTGTTTTGGGGCGCGTAAAATTTCTAATCGCGTCGACCTTATCGCCTAGAGGCTTCGTACCATTCGAAGAAACCATGTAGCCCAGGAACTCTATCTCTGATACGGCAAAAATACACTTATTAGGATTTAGCAATATGCCGTGATCACTAAACCGTTCGAAAATGCTTCTTAAATGTTCCTGGTGCTCTGTTTCATTGACCGATGCCACTAATACGTCATCTATAAATGGGAAACAGTAATCCAGACCCCTCAAAACCTCGTCCATGAAGCGCTGAAACGTTTGCGCAGCGTTGCGTAAACCAAAGCTCATGTAAGGGAATTCAAAGAGTCCAAAGGGCGTCGTGATGGCTGTTTTTGCAATGTCGTCCGCGCGCATAGGAATTTGATTGTACGCGCGAACTAAATCTAATTTCCTAAAAATATTGCACCCAGCTAAATTGTGCGAGAAGTCTGCAATATGGCGTACTGGGTATCGGTCCGGCACGGTACGAGCGTTAAGCGCCCGGTAGTCACCGCACGGGCGCCAACCCGCACCCTTTTTAGGTACGAGATGAAGTGGCGAAGACCAAGAACTCTCAGATCTTACGCAGGTACCAGAGCGCTCCATCTCTTCAAATTCTTGTCGCGCTATTTTTAAGCTATCAGGCGCTAAACGTCTGGGTCTGGCAAAAACAGGTGGTCCTGGTGTGGTTCTTATGTAATGCTTAGTCTGATGCTTACATTTTAGTTCGTCGGGCGTTCCAAAAGGTCGCATAATATCAGGATACTCCTGGAGTAGCTTATGGTACAAAGAATCACCCGTAATTACTTTTATCTGCGGGCAAACACACTCGGTAGCAACCAGGGCAGCTGATGAAAGCGATGTTAAATTATCCATTAACCGAGAGTTACGAACATCAACTAACAAGTTATATAAGGATAAAAAATCTACACCTATTATAGGCTTGTTTACATCAGCTATAATAAAACGCCGGCTCCGGGATGGGTCGCGACGAGCGCCTCGCGACTTAGATCTTGGTCTGAAATCCGGCCGTTCTCTTGGCGTTGACAATGCATCAAGCCTTCTGGTCAAGGCTTCGATCTTCTTACTAAGCTCGTCGAAGGTTGGAGGAGGTGGAGATGAATACGTGGTAGACGCGGCCGCGACTTGAGGAGTAATACCCTGCGGAGTAGCTTCATGTACCTTGTCCACAAGCAAAGCTAATTTGTCGAGAGGCATGTCTTCTTGCATTGCAATAATACTCTGGAGTAAACTAGGTAACCTACTCGCCCATAATGTTCGCAGGAACTCATTGGGATATCCGGGACCGGCTTGACCGCGCATATTGCGAAGGAACTGACTCGGTTTCCTGTCCCCAAGCTCCTCTTTTAACATCAACTGCTTGAGCTGTTCCGTCCTCGAAGCTGATAAACGAGCTATCAATTGTAGTTTCAGCGTTTCGTCTTTTTCTGTTGCCGGAGGCTTGATAATAATATCTTCAACTTCTTCGGCATATTTTGGCTCCAAAACTGATATTACGTAGTAGAATTTTGTCGCGTCAGCAGTTATATTTGAAAGCGCGAATTGGCCGTCTAACTGGGCAAACCATAGCGACGCTTTTTCGGGCCAAAATGGCGCCTTCATTCGACTTTTCGGTGCCTATTTTTTCGTTGTACATTGTCGGCTCTAACGTACTCTTACTCGGTGATCTGATCGTCACGTCGGGGTCACCACTTGTGGGGAGCTATCTAAACCCTCACACGAATAAAACAACGTTCACAGTTACTTGTTAAGGACCGTATCGAAAAGAAAGTAGACAAGTTAAAAATGACATAATTTTTATTCTGGATGACATTTGGAAATAAAACACTTTTTCAAGTACTAATTTTAAGAAAACTGTCGTTGACCTCCTATTTAGCCTGCAATCTTACTTTCTTTTTGATGTCCTTCATTAAGTTTTGGACGACAGTATTTGCTATTTTTCCTGACACTCTGTTCCACTTTTCTTTAAAGTCCTCGACTGATGTTGCAGCTTTGACATTCTTTTGGAGCTGCCGCTTCATAATAGCCCAGTACCTTTCGATAGGGCGGAATTCAGGGCAGTTGGGGGGTTCATGTCTCTTTCGACTATATCAACCTTGTGGGCCTTATGCCATTCCAGTGTAGCTTTTGATTAATGGCTGATGCCAAGTCTGGCCAAAATAAAATAGGCTTCCTGTGCATTTTAATGAAAGGCAGTAGTCTTTTTTTCAAGCACTCCTCACGATATACTTCAGCGTTTAAGTTACCTGTGGTGAAAAAGGATTTCGACCGCATGCCACATTGACAAATTGCTTGCCAAATTAGTATCTTTTTACCGAATTTCTCAACACTGATGGCTTTATCTTTTTGAGAAACCTTTTTACCAGCGGGTACAGTAAAAAACTGAGGTCCGGGCAATGTTTTAAAATCTAATTTGCAGTATGTTTCGTCGTCCATAATAATACATTGCGTTTTCTTAGTTAATACACGATCATATATTTTTCTTGTTCGTTTTCTAACGGATGCCACTTGCTTTTCGTCTCTTTTAGGTTGTTTCTGTTTTTTATAAGTCTTTAAGTTACATCTTTTTTTAATTCGCTGAACCATTGATGGATAAGTTTTAGCTTTTTTAACAGCATCTCGGACAGAAACAGTTGGATTTTGTAAAAAGAATCGTACAACTCTTTTTTGCAATGCAGGGTCCCAAGGTCCTCGTTTTCTGCCGCTCTAAGGCAGGTCATCCAAAGTTAAGGTGTTGCCGAACTTATTTATCAACTTGTTTATTCCTGCAGGACTGACAACATACTTTTTAGCAAGTTTTCTTATTGTTATACCCTTAATTTTGCACCAGTCGTCCAAAATCTTTTTCTAGTGTCTAAGTTAATCCGTCCCATTTTGACAATTTGTTAAGAAAAGACGTATTGCTTTTGACATATTATCGTACCCAAGAATAAGGTTTATAACCTACTAAAAAGTATTCGTAAATCGGAGTTGCGTATAAGTATTTATACGACCCTAAAGTTGTCTACTTTCTTTTCGTTACAGTCCTTATATTATATTATTTAAAAGCAACGTGGTCGATCGCTATCACCGATCACAGTAAAAGAATAACTACTATGCTGAGAAACACAAGATAAATAACATTAAGGCAGAGCTAAACAAATATTAACATTTTTCTGGCTTTAACAGCAAACAGACATCTTTATTCACGCAGTAACTCGGCGCTGTCAGACTGTGAGCCATGGAATAAAGTGTAGTCGCCACATACATATTAAACAAGTACTACCCATACACGTAAAACGGGGACGTTTTTTTGCTCGTCGTTTTATTGAGATGAGTCGCGTTTCATTGGATCTGGGGCACGGCTGTGCCCCTCTAAGACGATCCAAGCGAAGCGCAAAGCCCCTACTTTCCTTTTCTCGAAGACCTTTTTTGAACCGTAATACTGGATTTCGATTGTACCAGATAAACAAATTTCTCGTGATATGATGTCTATAGTGAACTTATTATTAGACCCCGTAATCGGAGGTGTAATTTGGTACCTGGACGATCTTAGGCAAGGGTAAAAATAATTTTGAAATATAGCTATGTCGATACTTTTTCTCAATCATAATGATTGCATTAGATTTAATTGAAGGGGTTTATTTTGTTTATTTCATGCACTGGCCTGCACCTCGAAACAAAAAAAAAGATAAATTGTAACTTTAAACAGTTGTGAAATAAGAACATAGTGTTTTTGTTCTACTTATAGCTGATTCTGCTTCTGATGACATTTATTATTATGGAATACAAAAAAAATATACATTTTTGTGTAAAAAATTGTAAAAAGGGTAATTTTTAAATAGGTGCACAAAATTAAAATTTGCTTTGCTATTGTTAATCAATAACACATGTTGTGTTATTTTTACTCTAGCTTAAAAATATTAGAGATATTGCCGATTCAATGATTCCACTAACTTAACGATATCCATGGACTCTCTAATGCAGGGATGCGAGGAGAGGGGAGTGTTGTTAAGTAAGTTAATAAATGAAATTTCAAATTTCGAATATCAATACAGTGTAACGCATACCTACAGCTTTACAACCCATGTCATCATTAAGTAAACTATCACTTTAAAAGACTTCGTACACACGTGTTCAACTGAATATTTAGTTGTTCACTACAAGCAAATGCAAACACAGTTAATTGTACACTTGTAACCTTATCTCCTGATAATAAGGTTCACTAGTAGTCATTAACAGTGTGGGCGATATGTACATAAGTTATGTTGTGTTTATAATTTGTTTAAATAAGAACCACACTCAGCAGCGAAGTTATTAAAAATTATTTAAAAATACAAATACAAAACTAAATGTACTTTAACAAATGCTCAAAATGACCTCCGTTATTTTCTATATAAAGCCGTGCACGTTTTAGTAAGTTGCTCTTTAGTCTGTCTAAAACACGAATTTCGTTTTTAATACCATCGAATGCTGATATAATTTTCGTTTAATCGTCGAGACTCTGGGCTTCTTCGACGTATACGCGACGTTTGACTTCACCCCACAAGAAAAAGTCACACATCGTGAGGTCCGGGCTTCTGGCTCCTGAGGTGCTCCACGCCCTATCCAGTTGTCTCTGTATTCGTTATTTAGGTAGTTTCGCACTGTTGTTGCGTAGTGGGGTGGAGCACCGTCATGCTGGTAGTAAAAATCTCGTAGATAGGCTATCGGAACATCTTTCATTAACTCGCTCACTACGCCTTGTAACATATCCAGGTACGTTCCTCCGGTCAAACGGCCTTCGATAAAATATGGTCCTAGTATTTTATTCCCAATAATTCCCGACCACACGTTGGCACTAAACTTTACTTGGTGGTGTTTTTCTTTAACTTTATGTGGATTACTGTATGACCACCAGTGTTCGTTATGTATATTGTAAATCCCAACACGGGTGAACAGTGCTTCATCAGTCCATAAAATGTTGGCATCGAGATGACTAAGAAGCCACTCACAAAACCCTCGACGAGCGGCTGGGTCCGGTTCATGAAGTTGTTGTACCGGTTGAAAATGATAAGGGTGGAGACCGGCAGAATGCAGCAACTTCCACACAGCGTACTGGCGGATACCGAAACGAAGTGCCGCGTCATGCGTACTGGCTCCCAGGTCATGTTCGAAAAATTCTAAGATTTCTTCTTCAGCTTCTAACGCCAAATGAGGTCTACTGCGTCCATCAACGTGCCGGGGGTAGTAACTTGGCCGTATGCCAATAGTCTGCTATTGGCGGCCAAAATTGTTCGCATGTTTGGTACTCGTGGATTTACGTAAAGTGTCATTCTATGGAACTTGCTAACTATGTAAACAAGCCGCCATACTAAAATTGACATTAGATGTCAATTTCAATATATTGTTTGTTTACATAGTTAGCAAGTTCCATAGAATTACAGTATATCCTTGGCTATGAAGTCGAGGTAAACTTTCGTCTCGGTACATCCTCTGAGCCTCTCTTAAACTTTCACCGCTCAGAATGTACATACGGACCATTTCGTAATACTCCACATTAGAATATGCGTAAGACATCGCGAGAGATTTTATCCAAGTTGAAAATTGTCTTTACTGCAAAAATTGTAGTGACATGACGCTGTCAGCTGAAGTTTCGCTATTCGAAAAAAACTAGTTTAATTGTAAAAAAGGTTTTTGTGGTTGAAGTTTGTAAAAAGTGATTTTCTAGTGTGACTTTGTGTCCACACGAGAAGGTAAAAGAGAGATAATTTGCAGCAAAAAAAAGTATTTTTAATTCGTTTTATTGTCGTAATATATTATATTAACGATACAAAATCATATGTTAAAATTTGTGCACTGATAAAATAATTACCAATTATTAATTGTACAGAAAAATTAAGAGTATCGATATCGACATCATAAATATCATAAATATTTTTACCTATGCCTAAGAAAGTCCAGCTACCGGAATGCACCTCCGATAAAAAATATAATATAACTTAGTTACTCACAAAAAAGTGAAATTCCACCAAAAACATATTCATGTAAAATGTTGCCAAGACAATACCATAATAACATGGTTTCGCAATGTCAAAAAGTTATCACTTAGCAGATCATGTGTATAGCCAAGCTCCTCACTCTGTACGCCGTACCTTCACAAACTCTACACCTTAGTCGAAAGTCCTTCAGCCGTAACATGAAAAAAATATTCACTGCTCACTACTGTTCTGTATACAATATTATTCTTGTAGTAACGAAACGGCCATGCCACATACTCGTATCGTCTGTATAGAGGAAAATCCCACTAAATACTCAGTGAGATTTTCCCTGTATAGAGTCGAAATTTTGACTGACGTGTACAGGTTGTAAAGTTAGGGGTCGTAGAGTTAGGGCGTTTATAGTTAGAAGCTAGGCTCTACATGAGATGTGATAACTTTTTGATAGTGCGAGCCATATGGTCTCGTCTTGGCAATATTTTTCATGTAAAATTAATTTTGCCAATTGTGGGATCCGTTTGTGAAATATTAAACTGTTGTCTTGTTTATGTGAAAAAATTCACGATAGTAACTTTTATGTTACTCGTACTCACAGATTCACAAGCCGCCAGCAGTCCAAACGGGGACCGCCCCTCGCGGCCGATAACGCAAGTGATACACAGTGACGTGGACGCCGATATCAGCTCCATAGACACAGACGTGCCTTCTGACAACTGAAAGACACAAGATATTGTTTTCAATTTTTTTTTGAATACGTATTTCAAAAGGATGGAATTTGATGGCATGTTTCATAACATAAGAAGTATTTGCTTCCGAACTGAAATGTAAATTAAATTTGTATGTTCGAATAAATTGAAGTACCGTTGATCATTAGGACCTAAACGCACTAGCGGGCAGCCGCGTGGACTGTAGTGGTAAAGTATTTTATGCCGATTTAGATCGTCCAGCCACTTTTCCCTCTGAAACTACTTCCCGGAAGTACTTCGTTAGGCCATGTTGCTGTATGGAGAAGCCGTACGCCCTACTGGTAGGCCGGGGGCAAGCGACAGTTCAAAGGTGCGTTTTTCAACTTTAAACTGTCGCTTGCTTCCGGCCTGGTTTTTAACTCAAATCAAAGCCTTTACATACATACATAACTCACGCCTTAATTCCCAGAGGGACAGAAATACCAACAACTCTAGAAAGACTTCTTGATAGTTTTAACCTTTTTTTGTTATATATGTTATATATAAATACTGTCTATTTAGATATAAACAGATGACGATTGGTCTTTTTTTTACACACTTTTTACTCATTCATTTATATTTGTACACTTCGGCATCCAACTTTCAACCAACAGATGAAGCCATGAAGAATAATTATGCCTTCCCCGCGTTTTACGCGCTGGTGCGAATGTCTATAGGTCATTGCAAACAATACGTAAGTAACCCAGGAAGAATAGCAGTAAGCTATCATTTATTTAGGATAATATAAGGAAAATTGGTCTATTGTTGAAAGAGTGGACCATAGGTTTATTTCAGAAAAGAATTTAGAATAGAAGTGATTCCAAAAAACTTGTCTACTTCATTAGCTGGCTTTAACCTGGTGCGTCATGTGTGGTAAACAGTTGTGATAAAAAGAAGCGCACTGTAGCGATCTGTTAAAATATGATAATTTGATCAAGGCATTTAAGTTTATTTATTTAATCTTTATTGCACAAAAGAATACACTTAGTATACAAAAGGCGAACTTACCAGTTGACCTTTGGGCAAAGCAGAGATGAGAGTTTGTTGTTTATGTTGAAATTAGAAAGTTATGGAATTTGTTTCGGTAAAAAAAATATTTGTAAAATGTCAATGCGCCTGAGTAGCTACAATATAGTCCAGTAACTTCATACATCAGAGCTTGCGTCAAATCCGTTAGTTGTGATTTTTTGCAGACTTGTTTATGATGTCGGCCTAATGAATGAGCAGAGTTCGTGACCTCGCACGCCGAACGCAACTTTGTCATAAAACGAAAATATCGTGATATTTTGGATTTTTTTTCAGATTTTGGCGATTATAACCTTTGAGGACTAGGTTTTGATAGTACATTTTTCAATCATTTTTAAAGTAGACTAAATTAGCTAAAATATGAGGGTAGAATTGTTTCTGTAGACGCAAAAAATTTCGACAAAACTTTTCAAATAATCATAATTTTTTAGGGTTCTTTAGTCAAACTAGGAACCCTAATAGTTTCGCCATGTCCGTCCGCAGCCTAGTGCAGAGACTCTTAGTACTAGAACGCTGTAATTTGGCATGAATATGCATATTATAGTAGCCCTCAACCCAAGTGACGACCGGGGCCATAACAGTCCGGGCGTGGGCCATAAACCTCGACGGACGTAGTGAGGGTAACGTATCGATAACGAAAAGGTTTAAAAGTCGATGAAATGAATATATTTTGTTGAGTTTCTGTATTATTGCCTATTTATTTAATTATTATGGTTTTTAAAAATAAGATGTTTTGAGCTAGTTTCTAATGAGATAATTAGTCAACAATTACGTAAATTGTGTTGACCATAATCATATGACACATCATTATGCAAACTGATTAAACACCGAATGCGGTGTTTAATCAGTTTCCATAATGATGGGTAGTTATCGAGTTTTACATTTAATTGCCGACTTTTAACCTATTAGGTAATTAGACTTGTTGATATAAAATCAATAGTCTTGTAAGGTATACGTCATTCGTGTCTCGAATACTTACAGAGAACATACAACTGATATCGCAATATTCGCAATGGAAAGTTTTTGCAATCACCATGTTACCAAGTTAGAAGGTGATATTAATGGGCAATGTCGTAAACTTATTCTTAATATTTATAAAGTATTTAACGAGTTGAAAGAAGATCCCAATAAGTTAAAGTCAATGAATTTTAAACAACCAAGGAAGCTGACGGCCTTAGTTTGTGGAACGAGCATTACTACTCTGGATCGCATCCAGGATCTCCATGTGCACCAAGACAAGATTACCAGGGAGTTGCCCCAGTAACCAATTTGGACGATTTTGATAAATCGGTGATTAAAAGGATAGTGTCGTCGTTTTACGCGAAATAATTTATTATTCAATTCATTCATAAGAACCGTGTTTTAAATTATCACTCAATTCTATCGACATCCCGTTTTGTGCGTTTACTACCTGCTTTACGGTCCCGAGCACGGGTAGAGCAACACAATGGATAACTGATAACGCAAGCTCAAGGGTTTTATGGCCCCGGTCGTCATTTTGGTTGAGGGCTACTATAGTCACGTTAACAAACTGGTACAATAAAATGTAAAAAAAAAATATTTTAGGGTACGGACCCTACACGTAACGTGGCGATGTATTTTTTTTCTCGTCTACTTTATAGGGTGGGGTGTCGTTGGATAGGTATTTTTAAAATATTATGGGTTTGTAAAACAGTTTTTCGATTAAGTCCATTATAAAATATTAAGCTTTAAAGCGCTGATTTTTGTTAGACTCAAGTGTCCCCCCCCCCACTTACAGCCAAAACTATAAATACAAAAAATCTGAAAAAACTTATATGAAAGAGCATATAACGAATGTTAAAGGAAAACTATCACGACTAAGTAGACATCAGTGGTACAGGCGATTAAAATGTTTAAACCTACTAAAATCATCTACGACGGCACCAATTGACTTTGAGTAGAAATTAGTTACTGATTGTTTATTTGTATGTTTGTAGTACTTAACGGCATCGGAACCCTACACTGAGCATGGTCCGACATGCTCTTGCCTGGTTTTTATAATGTTCAATTTTTTTGCATTATTCTGTCAGTCTGAATGAATTTTGACGCTGATTCTTTGTAACCTCTGTTATACCATCGAAACCCAGTACGTTTTATGATGGGAATTTAAAACATAAAATTAGAAGTGTGAACGTTGAATAATTACTTAAATGAAAAAGATAAGTAAATAATGAAATAAACAAAACTTAATAGGTTTATTAAATTAATTTAGCAGGGAAGGTCCCGGTCGAGGATCGTCCATATCTGGATCATCGTATCGGGATGTTCGAAAAATGATGAATTTTGAACCGCTTTATCTCTGAAACTATGGGTCTACAGAAATAACTCGTCTTTTATTGTAGTTATTTAGTTTACTTTAAAAACTAGTCCTTTAATCACCAAAATCTGAAATGTCGCCGAAATTTTCGCGGTTTATTTTTTTTGACAAAGTTGCGTTCGGCACTCGGATTCACAAACATGGATTATTCATTGGGCCAACATCATATACAAGACTGCATGGAGCAACTGTTTGCATTTTAACAGGGCGTTTATGGGTAAGGACCAGGAAGTCGGCCACGCTAACTCACTCAATTAAATTTTCTATGAAACTTTTCCGTTGTGACACGAAAATTTGCTTTATATTTGTAGGGATAATTTTCGTGTCACAACGGATCTTTTTTCACGTATGGTTAACTACGCTTAACTATAGTCCAACTATTTGATCCTTACCCTTATAGCCCCAAATATCCGGACAAATGCGAGTTAAACTCGCGTTGAGAGGGTTCCGTAAGTTTTGAGATATTTTCTATGTTATTTTAAGTACCAAAGACTCCCTTATAGATTTTCCTGTAAAATATATAAGGGAAAAACTATTAACGTAAGGGGAGAATGGTCAATTGTTATCTGGTACTTAAGTAACTTTAAGACTGTTTATTTTAAAATATAGAGTGGGGTTAAGTTATCCGTTTATGAAATATTAAAGATTAAAGCGCTAATTTTTGATAGACTCAAGTGTGTGTGTCCCCCCGGGGACATGTAGGGGGGGCCCTACAGCCAAAAAGCTACAAATACTAAATATCTGAAAATAATCTTAAATGAAAGAGCATATAACGAATTTTAAAGGAAAACTATCAGACATCATTGATTCTGTAGATAGAGGCGATTAAAGTGTTTATACCTACTAAAATCGTCTAAGACGGCACAAATTGACCTTAAATAGAAAATTAGTTACGTATTACTTGTTGATTATTATGTTTGTAGTACTTAACGGCTTAGGAACCCTACACTGAACATGGTTCGACATGCTCTTGCCCGGTTTTTTTCATATCCAGTTCTTCGCTAAGTATATTATGTACTCGTTATTTCGAAATACCTGTATTATCAGCTATCTCGGATAGCTTCAACCGTAGATCTGCTACAACCATATCATGCACTTTGGAGACCATATCCGAAGTTGTGCGTGACACTTTTTGGGCGTCCGCGACGGAGTTCATACAGGGCTGGAATTCTACAAGGTAATAACGATATCGTTTTTGACCTGTATCCGTATTGTCAACGTTTTGATAACTCTTATGTCATTTCCAATAATGGCGACTGTGACTTAAACGATTCTTAAACGTGTCAAACACGATATCGTTTTAACGCACCTGAATAGAGGCCCTGGACACTTATACGTCCTCGTGTAAACTCGGCCACCTAGTTCTTAACCATAGCATAAGAGAGAGCACATTCACCTTACCTTTCATAATATGAAAGCTGTGATAACAGTTTCTTCATATTATGAAGAAAATTTATCACAGCTCTTTGTTTAATTATATCCATTTTGGAAAAAAATGCCAGAATATTTTTTCAAATGACAGTAAACAAAAAATATGGATGCTTTCGAATTCAAATTCAAAGGAGGTCGTATATTTTTTAATTAAACCTTTTTAAATCGTGTAGGCTAGTTACTCATCATCGCACCCTCGTATCTAATTACCACGAGTCGCCGATGTTTAGTCGTCACTCATCTTTACCTCATCTATCAATCGTGACAAAAATATCCGCCGTTGGTGTTGTAGTGCGGATATATCTATCAATGGTGCTGAAAAATTAATTTAATTTAATCCATCTGTAATACCAATACTTACTGTAAATTCCATCGTTACAATGAATAAATGAACAAATAGCTAAAATAGTTTTCAGTTTATGTGCTTTTACAAGAATTAATTTATATTTTTATCACACTGCTGCAGACTCCAGGCTGACGTGCCGTGAGCGTCCTGAGTAGTGAACAGTCTCGCTGCGTCTCAACCTTGTAGCCATTCTGCACTCGGCGAACGCACCCCCACAAAAAATGTAGTTTACTTTCCGGAAGGACAACAAAGTCCTGCTAGCAGATATTTGGACAATCAATTTAGTGGTTGTATGATAAAATATAACAACGGTTATCCGCGACGGCGACCCGCCTGAACGGTTGACCGCTAGTGCGTATAGGCCTTTAGTTTCAGTTATTCTTCAAGGTCAACATGTTAACTTATAGATAAGTACTATCTGTATAGTGTAAATATTTTCAAGTTTTTCTTTACCTGAATTCGACTTACCGTGCGCCAGCTGTCATTGCATACCTTTGTTCCTAGCAGGCATACGGGCTAGTATGACTTGTACGTGTATGCGACTTTATAAAGGTTACATGAGCAAGTTTAACGGCAATTCATAGCCGGCATCAATAGCCGTCTTACTTTAATTTCGTGTGATAGAATAAGACGTCCGTAGATAGCCGGCTGTAAAATGTCATCTCGAGTGACATTAGAATTGAGGTCAAATAAAATTGCTTTGTTTTTCAAAGACGTTCGAAATTTTAATCGAAATTGATGTTATTATTAACCTTTTGAACGCCTTACGTCAAATACAAATTTATGCGTCACTCACACGCCAAACATGTATTAAAAGTTATGCAAAATTTAACTTAATCCATACGAAATAACGTCTCTTCTAAACTGTACCTGTGACCTATATAATGGTCGGTGGCGTTGTAGGCACGACAGCTCATGACAACTTTAGTGGTTGGCGTTCAGCATTTCACATTTTCAGAGATAAGAAATTTGTTCTAACAAAATAGTTTATCTTTTAAGCTAGTCGTAACTTGCGATTTTTGAACACATCATAGCGCGTTTAAGATAATGTGTGTAAATTAATAATTAAATAGTTCTCGAAATTTAATAAGTCGCATCTTTACAATTATAGTGACCTAATCCACATATTTTTAATTTCAACTAGAGACTAGAGATTTCATTATAGAGACCTATCTCTATAATACTAAATTTAAGACTCGAAATCGAAAGCTGACAAAGTTTGAATTAGGTCACTATAATTCTAAAAGTGCGAAGTGTCATCCATCTTATGCTTTCGTCGCCATATCGCATCCGTCAGCCGCCTTTTACTTATAAGGTTTTAAGTTACTAGCGACCCGCCCTAGCGTCGCTCCGGATTAAAGTATTATACATATAAACCTTCCTCTTTAATCACTCTATCTATAAAAAAAAACCGCATCAAAATCCGTTGCGTAGTTTTAAAGATTTAAGCATGCATAGGGATATAGGGACAGAAAAAGCGACTTTGTTTTATACTAAGTATGTAGTGATAAACTCTTCTTGTTCTTCTTTTTTATTAAATGGCGGACCACACAGTGATTTCGCCAATGTCAAGTGAATAGAGTTAATGAGTAAACAGAATAAATCAAAAGTAAAAGCCGGGCATTTTTCAATCGGCCATCATCCCTCCCCGATGGTTACCGGAACCCATTTACTATAGAAAGCAAACGAAAGTTAGGAGGCCATTATCAAGATAAAGTGTAGGTACCCTAGTTAAAGAAAATTAAGAAACGTTAACTTTTGTCAGTTTTGTGACTAAATTAGCCATATAAATATAGAATGTATGGCTAATTTCTTCACAAAACTGACAAAAGTTAACGTTTTTTAACTTTCCTTAACTAGGGTACACTTTATAATGAAAATGCCCAGGATCAAAATGTCATGATCATGACCATTAGCAACGTCAATCAATAAGCACTGTCATAGACGTCATAGTAGCTAAATTAATTTAGTACGACATGGTTCTAGAGTGGTCTAGGATGCAAATTGGTTGACTATATTAGAACGAGCGCATCATCTTTGACGCGCGACCTAGACCGAATGCCGGTGCCTCGCGCGCGGTCAGTTCGCGCGGCACGCGTGCTCCAAAAGTGTACGCGTAGCTGCAGGTACGGACAGAGCGTTCCAGGACACGCGTAACCGACTACGAGTAGCAGGGTACCCGCTATCCGTACGCAGCTTTACATACTGCAACTACGTGTCATTGCTTTAAGATACTGTGCACCGGTGACACGGGTTTAAGGAAACAGCGAAAATGAACTCACATTATCGAGGAAATTGTTTTTTTTTTGCATTTATTCATATTGTACAATCTTATAATATGATTCATTCTGCAAAATTTTACAGGCGAGCAAGAATTCATATATAAAACAGTAGCTCTTTCGTATTGTACATAACCATTTTTACCAGTATAGTGAAAACATGCGTATAGTTTTAGGATAATAAATTACTTAAATTCTAATTTTAAGTTTGGTTCTTTATTATTACAATATCAACAGGATTGCACTATCCTGTTAAGTTATTGGAATGTACCAAAAAACATACTATGGTGCTTTTTTTGCCGATGAACTTTCTATGCTAAATATTTTATAATTGTTAACTTCAATATAAAATATGATCGTCGTGAAGCGATACACTGATACAAGGCAGGCACGACCATACTGAGCTAACACATTTTATCTCACTTCAGTTTATATTAACTACTTATTATTATCGGTGAGGAGGCGGGCGGGGTCCGCGCTCCCTGGTGGCCGTCTCCTGAAGTGAGTTAAAAGAGCCACCTCACGCACCGCAGTAGCGTTTAGTGTCTTTGATTATTACAACTGCTGCTGTCATATTACGTAAAAAAGTATTAAGATTATTTATACATTACTTTTATATTTCGTTTGTATTCATTATATACCTATAGTGAGGATGAATGGCAACAAACTTCTCGCCAGATTATTTGAACTGCATTTCAAATGTTTTCTTACCTATTTGTGTGTGTGCAATACTATACTGGGTGATTTTGGAGTCATGATCAGGAATGGCCAAAAGTGAATAAGATGGTCATACTGAACAACAACCTTTCCGATGGGACCAACCACGAAATCGCCAAAAAAAACAGCTGTTCCATACATTAACTCTCAATTAATTCACCGTTAATGTAGGGAACAGCTGGTTTTTTTGGCGATTTCGGGGTTAGTCCCATCGGAAAAGTGGTTCAGTATGACCATCTTATTCACTTTTGGCCATTCCTGATCATGACCCCAAAATCACCCAGTATAACTAGATTCACGAGCGCATTTGCCTGAAGTTATTCACTCATTTATGAATATTTCTTTAATTTGGGTTATTGCTTTGATTTTTTATTGTAAAAATAGTGGGGTCGTATAGTTGCACCATCACAGATAAGTACGGAGACACAGGAGCCGCGTCTTCAGTACGTGAAGTGCCGCATATTCCGTATATACCGAATGATATAAAAAACGTATAAGAACAATTTTAAATGCCACTTATCGGTAGTAGTTTTAAGGACTATTACAACAAACATTTTCATTATTTTAAGGCAGTGAAACACCCAACCTAAATAAAGAACAGTTGGGGACGAGATTACCTAGCTAACACTATGATTAACTAGTACCGTATCACTAGACATTTTCACATGCGACCTCTACATACCGGCCGCTTTTTACAATATTTACATGACTTATAACAGTTCTGACACGTTCGACGGAGCGGCGCCGCGCGAGGGCGATCAGTACCCGAGCGCCGCTGGTTATCACTGCACTAGAGCCGGAACGGTTCGCTCACGATTATCTTAGTGAAAGGCGGTTATTATTTCTGAATATAATATTTAATAAAAAACATTCCTGATTTATTATCTCACACAATATTCGAGTCGTCCGGGAGTGCACGGGGCAAGGCACTACGTAACGCTACCCCGCTCGATCATCGAAAGTCCATCGGCCACATAACAACACAGCTCATGACGGCACGAAATTATCATCATATCTATACAATAACAATGTAAATAAAAGTCAATGCAGATCACGGTAAATAATAATCTACATAGAGGAAATCTAACGAGATCCGAAATTTACAACACTTAAGTAATACGATTTTTTTCTATACGCTCTGACAAGTTCAACGTCCTGAATTTAAATAGTAAAATTTGAAAAGGCGATGTTTCTTACAATAAAAAGGGATCTCGTACTACTTGAGTGTTAGAAAATAAAAACAATAGTTCGTTTGAATTTTCTTAAATTAGTTGAAAGACAAAGGTATTGGACTGCATTAAAATTTTCATAAGCTTACAGAAAAAACTCGCATCGCATTTTAAAGTAGACATTTTGTAGTACTTAACTATAACTCACGTAAAATTAGGGGAAAAAACCACTTAAAAGCTTAACACGCGGCTACCCTTGGCAACATTGAATAACCGTCTCATCAGACTAACACGAGTAGATTGCTCGGCGAGGTGCGGAGCGCGCTGCGCCTGCGCCGCGGCCGGGCCCGGGCCGCCGGCCTCGCCGTGCGCGGCGCCTCTTTTTACAAGACTGTCCAAAAAAGGAGTGTAATGTTTCAGGATTCTTGTATGTATATTTTTTACAACGTACACTTCATTTAAGTTTTACTTGACTGCCGAAGGGTAATGTTTTAACCGAAATGTTTCTTACAGGAATACATATTTTTACAAGTCCCAAGTCTTGAAAAATTGTTAAAGGGTTTTTCAAATATTGTCAATTATTAACGACAATAATTGATTAGCATTTTTTTGATGTTTTTTTGTAAAATTCCTTGTCAAGGGCTTAACATCAATCCTAAAAGCCTAAATTCGACTTTGACTAAACGATATCGCAAAGTATTTTGCTAAGTTATGGTAGTTTTTTTTAACTTCACCACAAAACTCGTACTCATACTGCAACAAACAGACTTAGTAGAAAAACCGACCAAGGGCGAGTCAAATTCGCACACAAACGGTTCCCGTATCATTTTCGTAAAATATTTATTAATTTTTTATATTTGTTACTACATGTTATGGCAGCAACAAAAAAAATCAACTGTCTTCCTATTATGGCTCGTGTCATGAGATACAGCTCGCTGAACGACAGTCAGTCAGACAGACGGATAACGGGGGCTTAGAAATAGGGTTCCGTTGGCACTCTTTGGGCCGTCAAAACCGGCCATGGCATATCTTGTGACTTATTTTTATGTTGGTTGGTAGATTTTTTATTCCAATCTGTTCCATTCTTCCTAATTTTCATAAGACAGAAATGCATTATTTTTAAATCTATTCACTGAGGTCAGGATCATTATAAAACAAACCTAACACTATAGGTTCCATAGGAATATCTCTTTTAACAATTTAAAGATCAGTGTTAGATGAAAAAGTAGGTACCGTCTACTACAAAGATGTGTATCCACTACACTTTTTCACCTTATTGCATTCTAATAAGGTCTAAAAGTGGATACATCGCTTTGTACACGACTTTACCTGTAATGTGTGAAAGTTACTGGAGTTAGTACAGTATGCAAAAGGTTAAAAAATAACGGTTTTGATAAGCAAGAGGTCTTAAAAATATTTTGTGGTGGGGTAGTCGGTTTGACTATTTAAGTACGTAAGAGAGCGAGTGAGAGAGAAACAAAGAACCCGAAGGTTGTTTTATGTTTGTTCCGTTAATCCGAGATTAACCTTGGGCGAGCCGCCATCTCAAATTGAAGGTACCAAATTTTATGTGTTAACAAAACATTTAAATCTGCTTCGTCGTAGTCGCTCAACTATCTTAATCGAGATAATTATCTTATCGTCACTCTTGAAATAGGTATCGTTGAGGTGATCCGGTAGCCATTTGTGGTCTTCATCACCAGTTCCACTTTTCCAAATTATAGGTACTTTTTCAATGCAAATGCTTGTTGGACTGGAAATATGAAAATAATATGAAAATAAATATTGATTGTGATTCCTTTGCGACTGTCAATATTTGTGACATAAACGGCGTATAAACAGCCGTATCTTTGTATTGCGGTGACTTAGAAGTTGGATTTTTCAATGCTTCAAAGGACAATTTGTGTTCCTGAGAGAAAGTGTCTTGATCGACGGAAAAACACTTAGAGAGACGAGATGAAAACTATAATAAAAAAAAACAATTTTCATGTCACATGGAAGGATTAGGGTACGTCAGAATGTTTATTTCTTAATAATTTCCGTCGTTGATGTCCAGAATGTATAGGGGCGAGGACTATATTTAAATTGTTCACTCGCGTTTTAAAATACGGTAGCTCCACATGGTCCGAATGACTCATGTTTCCACTTTTAAAGCGTGGGTGACCCATTTATATATTATCTAATACGAAGAAGTACATTTAACTTTTTGTTTAATTTTATTAAAGAATGTAGTGAAAAATAATCCTCTTTGTTTTTTTTTTATTTAGCTGCATCCTTAACCATACTTTTGAGTCATAATTCTCAGTAGTTCAAAAGGAAGGAATAAGTGTGGCAGTAATACGGCGCTGGACTACTGAAACTAAGTAAAAGGTTTTTGGAGCCTTTTTTTATTTTTTTTATTTACTCTAAAACTATTACTTTGTGGTGGTGCCCTATATTTGCTAACAAACAGACAGACTAACAGTGGTGGTACTAAATGTGTTTTTCCAGCCCACGGGTGGGTTATGTTAAGCGAATCGATAAAATATTTTGTTTTATCCTATCTGTTAAGTATTTATTTATTTTAAAAGGAAAGCAAAAGCAATACGTGATCTGCTGCAGGGCTGGGATTCTACATGGTAATAACGATATCGTCTTTGACGTGCTTCCGTTTTGTCAACATTTTTCTAACTCTTATGTCTTTTACAATAATGGCGACTCACGACATAACGCTGTAGAATAGAGGCCCTGTTCTGTTAAATAGTATCTTGCTGAAATATGCCAATACTAAAACATATAAATAACTTTACTACTTTACTAAAGAATACTTAAAAATGGTGTCAAAGAAAACCCATATAACTGTGGGTTAAGAATTACAGGCCGTGGTTGATGGAGTGTTGATTTGGGATCATAGGACAAGAAATGCAGGGAAACCGCTCAAGATCGGGTAAAGTGAAAGAGGGGGAGAGAGGCCTTTGCCCAGCAGTGGGGCATTCCGAGCTCATAATAATAATAATAATAGAACCGATAGGTTATACCTAAAAATCTTATTTAGTATCTCCCTTGACAACTGCAGCGAATCGCATAAAAGTTACCGATGTTTGATTATAACTCGTTTTTCTATATTTAACAATAACTAGTTCAAACATACTTATTGACACATCAATATTTATTTATCATTATCACGATCAACTTACAACACCAACGATGACACTGTTCTATAAGTAGGTACAGGATTAATCTTTGGCACCGTTGTTTGTCACGATGTTCTTTTGTCACTGTCACCGTAGTCCTATAATTAGACAAATAATTATTGTTTTTGTAGCGACGATCTACTCCAAAAACCGGCGGCCGGGATGACGTTGCTTGGGCGTCGGGCGTCGATGAACGATGTCTGGTATCGTAATAATAATAATTACATCGACTTTCACGTCAATTGATAAAGTCGGGTGACCAATTTTATTTTTCAAACCTTCGCCATTAAAGGAGTATGTGTAGGTTCTGTGCCAATTATGGTGTCAAATGAATAACGTAAGTTGTCGGGCATTTCTGGCCGTAACTGCACGCATTACTAACGGCCCGTGGTCCAACTACTTTATCCCACTGCCCTATTGGCTTTCGTCAGAAACATGTCTGGTCTGGTCTGGTAATAATACCTAATCTCTAAAAGCCTTTTTCCCCTTTTACTCTTTTTTCATTGGAATTAATAATTTCTTTTACGTGTGTGACAGGATCAAATAGCTTGCAATTGATTGATTGAGTTTTTTATTGGTCGAAAATATTGCAAGTTAGGGTTTGTTCACTTTATTTGTTTCCATTCAATGTCTAAGAATGTATGTATGAATGTTAACACTTTATTGTACAAACAAAAGAGATAACAATTACAAAATTAACAAAAATTTAGCATGCATGTATAAATGGAGAGCTTATTCCTTTACGGGATCTCTTCCAGTTAACATTTGAGCGATTGAGAAATAATAATTAATGATAACGAATAGCCAATTAAGTAGGTACAACACTAAAGGAAATTATGGTATATTATACCCAAATTGAAATTGCTATAAATATCAATAAATGTATAAATACAGGTAAAGACCTATATACAATACCTAAATAAATATTAACAAACATATTAACAGGAAAATGTTATAAGGACAAGTGTCAAGCCATCTCAGAACTTCTTAACGAATGTAAATGGTGTTTAATTTGACTATCTATGTACGTGTTCCATTTCATTCTTAACCCTTTTGTGGTTAACGGCAATATTGCTGTCATATATTTTAATTTATTAACAAAAAGCACCCTTTTTTTAAGTAACCGAAATTATAAGCCTACTAATCCAATAAAAAAATAGAAGTAGTAAAATTCATTCCCATTAATAAATAGTAGATTTTCGACATGATAATGAGTTATTTTGCTATGTCCCGAAAAGTGAACAAAAATGTGTATAAATAAAAAATATTCTTGTTCATTTTTTCTGATAGTCATAACACTCCAATTTTATAGATAAATTAGTCGGTATAAAGATTTGAGAAATAACTAATTTGAAATTGAACTTCCACAGTAAATTAATAAAATTCAATACAAATCCAATGCTCAGATGTGTCGTAGATAGACAGCGGTAAAGTATGAAAACGAAAAAAGTTTTATCTTTCCCCAAAAGCAAAAAATATAATCTGTACTGTGCGTACTATCAAAGTTTGCCATTTAATTTTATAAAAAAAAATACGTTAATAATACATGCTACGCCATCGTCTTAAAGCGTGAGACATCAGAAATGTACATATAATTTCTTAATTGGAAATTTTAGGAAATATTAAATTCGAAAAAAAACGGAAATTGTACAATGTAGATTTCCCATGTTTTTGAATACTATTTTAATATTGCGATTACAATATTTAATTACCGAATGAACCTTGTGACTGTGTCAAATTCCACGATTACTCGATGTGAAACAATTTTAAAAGGTTTGCTCTCAGTGCGTGGTATAAATGTATTTGGGTATAAAATAAATTTGACCACGAAATCCTAAGTAGCAAATTTTGGCACATTTAATTCAAGATGGCCACTGGCGCCTGTCTCATTAAGTCAATAGCTTTTTTTAGAATCAGATTGTTTTTTCAAAACGGTTATTTTCCACCTTATGAAAGGCAAAGACTTTTTTTATAAGTCCTCACAGACTGAACTAGTTTTCGGGGGTGGATAATTTGATTTATTACATGGTAAAATAAAGTCCCGCGGTTCCTTCTTAGGCACGTAGCGCCCTTGGATAAATAAACATCTTCTCTATGCAATTACACAGTTCTAATTATTATTATTTTTTTCCCCTTTATCACAGAAAACCATGTATTTACAAATTTGTCGTACTAAAATGTCGTAACCTACAGCGTGACAATGTAAGGTCTGCATGAAGTTCCTTATTGTCCGCTGACATGGGTTTTTGTAAGATGCTATACTTATTTAGATAATTATTCTAATTACATCAATGTAATATACAGTCCGTACGTGTACATTATAGAAATATTGCTTTTTGACGTAATCCCATATGTAATGTTGAGAATATTACAATGCTTAGAGGAGGTAGGTCTTATTATTCTGCTCTATGGAATAGTGACGTCATTAAATACTAAAGAATACTTTAGGAGACTTAAAAGTGCTTACAATTTTGAGTGGAAATAGGTTGGACTCGTATAAGACCGAGAGAAAGAATAGTATAACTCGACTCCTCTGAAAATCTCATGGAGTTTAATCATTTGAGGGTTGTTCGAGACTATAAATATTGCTTTCCATTAGTAGGTAAAGTCGGCCCTATAAGTAGCTGCACACTCTAGTACCTAGTCGCTTTAACGCCTTCGACAGATTAGTGTAGCAGTTGAAACGTAATGATAAATTGACAAAACACTCGAGTGTACTGCTACTACTTATTAGGATAGCCGTAGCAACTGGCATTATAATAAACATATAAAACTTTAGTATGTAATGTTGTGGTCGTGATACCTCAGTTAAATAATTATGTGTCACACTTAACATAGTTCGATACAATGTTCTTTTAAATAACCTACGAATTATACTCGTACTATTTGATTGCATGACGTCACTGTTGCATAATACAAAGGGACCCAATTATGTTTTAGGTAATGCTATGTCGGGACCACACGTTAGTTCCAAGATAAATACGTTGAGGGAGAAGAGTTGGGGCTAATGTGTGGAGTCGACTTGTGGACACCTTATCAGAGTTATCAGTTATCACAATTAGTCCTATATGAACACAGGAAAAAGCTCCCCGCACGACTTCTGCCGACGTCACGTCTTTGTTAAATAAAAGCAATGTAGCATTGTTTTGTAGGTAATGATGCCACTTTTTTTGTAAAGGAGGAGTACCGGTGAGTTCTCTACATACAAAACAAAAACCAATAAATACTTTAAAATAGAGAGTCATAGGTGGGTTCTTGCCTTATTTATGATTGACTTCTTAAAATTTCGACACATAATTTTATTATTACTCTGCTAAAATTGAAGTATTTACTTATTGACAATGATTGAGACGTAGATATTTACACAACCACTCAAGAGTGTTTTAGCATAAAAAGTAGTGAGCGAGTATTAGAACTTTAAATAACATGAAATCGACAGAAGCTAAATGCAGGAGCTGGTTTTGCGCTTCTGACCATTGCTTTCAGATTTCTTTTTTTTTTTTTTGAGTTTGCGTTTATATTAAAAACTTTTTTTGCGAAACACTACACGTTCCAAGACGGAGTAATACTTTATTATCAACTGAAATACGCAAAAACATTATAAGGTGGCTAGTTATTAAACATGTTGGCATTAAAAAAAGTTAAGACAATGTTTTGATCTGGCAATGGTTAGAGGCAATTTCCAAATTTATCCTATGACTAATTAGTCGTGTTACATGCGACGTTAAGGCAAAGGCGTTAACTTATACGGGACGCGTATCACTGTGCGTTATTGCTTATGACTTGTTGTACGAGGATCTCGGTGAGGGGACCGCCTTGAAGGTAACTTACAATTATTCTCACTAATATAGGCGCTATGATATTCATCCGGTCTAGCCTTTTTATCTGGCCATGATTGTAATAGGAAGTCACAGGACAAATAAATAAGTTTTAGGTATTTGACGCAGGTACCAAACATATAAGAAGGTATTTCCAAAAACCGGCATTTTTTACTAACGCTCGTGACGTCGACGGTTAAGGACGGCGGTTATAGATTTTGTAAAAAAAATATAAGTAGGTACCAATGTTTTATCAAAAAGGGATTTTCCATACGAATATTATCCGCCTGATTGAGAAAATACGAAATTTTACTTTAGTTTCCTACACCCTGCCTAATTACCATTTTAATTAAATCAGGGAAGATAATTAACATGACGAAAAAAATAGTGTTGTTCAAAGAAACTTTGCTTATAGCTCCTTATGCAGAATCTCTATCAAAACATCTGTACCTTCTGCATGAAACATAATAAAAGTTGAATAAATATAATTTTCATTCGGAACGTCATTACTTGTCTTTTCGATTATTGCTATTAAGTGGCACTAATATTACCAACCATCATAATACCAGGTGCTCCAACATTGCTTCTTTAAAAATGCTTATATATTACTTTGTAACTTATCACGACTAATTGTAACTCTGAACCAAAACATATGAATCTAATAATTATGATTACCTTATATCACATTTTATAACTACGGTATGGGAGCACCAATATATGAATATGAAACACAATGCTAGCAATGCTCTTTATAACTATTCTGATTGTATTGTTCCGATTGCCTAACTAAGAAATCCCCGTGGCTCGTCACTAGCTCGCTAGTCACGCGGCACGGAACGCGCGGACAACGCGGCCCCTTCACCGCTACATCACATACGGGTTTCGAACATGGCAGCTGAATTGGCTTAACGATTGTTAATAATAATTTACATTGTAAATCGTTAACGAATGGTTACAAAATGCAAACACGTTATTAGTTAACAATTAAATAGTTAATACATCGTACATTGTTAGTGAGCCAATCTGACCCTGATTGTGTATGAACTGTGAATGCTTGCTTGTTGCGGCTATGAATGGTGATTTCGTTCAAAGAAACACCACACTCGTCTCGATCAAGGAACTTTAGCTTAGTAAATTGCCTTCAAACAACCACGAATAATATTATATAGATGTCATATTGCAACAAACGAAAATATTGAATTTATTAAAAGTCCGAGACCGAAACGTATTTTTGTTACTGGACGTTTTCCAAACAAAGTACCTATCGTTAAGGACAAAAATTAACAACCGTAATTTTTCCATTACGTCATGAAAATTAGTGGCGGTAACTCAAATTAAATAAGCATAGCAGATTCAAACCTCACCTGTTAGTAATATGGTTTAACTTGCTACAGAATTTTTGTCTGAGATGCCACTATTTCTCTTAATGCAGTAATGGAAAAATTACGGTTGTTATTTTTTGTCCTTAACTATGGGCACTTTTTTTGGCAAACGCTCTACTGTAGCAGTTGAGCTTGAAATGTTTAGAGACTGTCGGACGCGCGAGGGCACACGGACACAGCAAGCCGGCGCACTCAGAGGTTCGCCCCCTTAGCTTACGAAGATTTCTTACAAATATTAAGAACATTGTATAACTTTACGCCTCGGGCACCCCGTCAGCTGCTGCTTGCTACAAACACTCGAACGCGTTTGAAGCAAGCAGCAGCTGACGGGGTAATTCAATTTTTAGGAACCTTAATCATGATTCATGATGTAGGTATTCACTACTTACTATTGTCAAATAATAATCAAATTTTCTGAACGATTTGTCGCCTGTCTGATCGTCAAACGCAGGGGCATCACTGTGAGATAGATGACACATTCGTTAAATTGGTAACCCCATCTTCTTAGTAGATTCTTATTGCAATCTGGACAACTCATGTTTATTTTCGAAATTTGTTATTTTGGGTGTTTAGAAAATAACACTTGGAAATACAATAATCAAATCCTGGTCACATTTTTTTATATATGTATTCGTACGATAGCTTTGGAGATGAAATTTAAACTGGTTTGCATTGATCTTTGTCCACAACAATTGTGGTTTAATCGTCATATTTATTTGTACGGCACGAGGTTTGTGATCTCTATAGCCCCTGTTCATTTAGAAGCAATAATGCACTGACGGGGTCATAAACTGTATCAATTAATTTGTTAGTTGAGGCAATTTACGAGGCCTTGAAGTATAGTTTATTTTGGAAGCTTTACTTCTAGGAACAACTAATCATTTAAAATTATTTTTTACAATTCATTTCAAGTAGTTTTTAGACTAATTACCACTTACAAATGCCATCGATTTGTTTTAGTTAAATTATATATGATTTAAGTAGTTTGTGTCGCGTTGTTATGTTGATTATAAATATACCTTTCTAAATGATTACTTATTTTTTGAATCAGTCAATATGAAGACTATAATAAATGAATATATCTTTTAATTTATCATGCTTAATTAAATCCTGATTTAAATTAGAGTCATTTCTAAATATAGTCTATCGTCACCTTAGAATATTTTTTATTTGTTGAACGGCCCCCAGAGCGCACGCGTTCGCTAGCATCTGTGGCCGCTGCCCACGGCTCGATGCTGATACAACGGTAACTCTACCAGTACACATCACAAAATATTTCCATCACTAAATGTATAGGTATAAGAGTAATATTATAAATTAATGACTCGTAGTTAGGTGGCTAGCGAGAAATAATTCTATATGTATATGATTCGTTCATGTGGCGGACATTATTAAAAGCGATAATTGTATCATGTTATGAAACGTTAAGGACCGCACCTGCCACTGCAGTACACGCCAGCGCTGCGTATCAAATTTATGAAAAACAAGGGGTTCTAAATTATTTGTTCATCTGCCTCTGAGGTGATGTTCAGAATAATTCGGAAATCGAAGGACACCGACATTCAAGCCTCTGGCTTTTGTAGTAATCATTATTCTGGAGTTTTTTTTAATTAATAAAGTGTATAGTTATGTTTTTACCTGGCAGACCTGAATTGTTCAATTAAATACCGGAAAAAAATAGTCTGTCACCGCTGCGTAGTCAAATGGCAGCGCTTTAAAAATGAAAAAAGGGTGTAAGTACTACATCATTGGTTCATATATGCCTCTTGAAGTAATGTTTATCGATACTAATATTATAAAGAGGTAAACTTTAAAAATGAAAAAAGGGTGTAAGTACTCCGTCATTGGTTCATATAGGCCTCTTGAAGTAATGCTTATCGATACTAATATTATAAAGAGGTAAACTTTAAAGTCCCAAGGAAGGACATAGGGTACTTTTATTCCGAAAAATTGGACTTTCCTGAGGGAATAGCGATAAACGACATCTAAGCGGACGGAGTCGCGGGAAACAGCTAGTTTCTTATAAAATTGAAAGAAAACTGATGACGCAGACATCCAGGCCTCAGATATTTCAAGGGCAAGCCATCTGAATATTTTTTATTTATTTTATTCAGTAATTTGCTTTTTTATACTTTTACAAAAATACTCAAAATATATATAAATAATAGTCATGTCTGTGCCAGTTTCTCCTCATACTCGAAAACAAAACCTACAACTAAAAATCAATGAGCAAAATGTGTGTTATCTTTTCTTCTTCAACTTACTAAGAACTTTTATAAATTCTCAGGAGGATTTTAACGACCAGTCCCACAGGCAGGCATGCTGTAGTACCCCTTTTCATAACATTTAAAGCGCTGTAAAGTGAGGGGGTGAGGTACGCCTACCTTTAATATATTATCAAAAACTGCTTAGAAGATACTAGTAATGATATCTTACGTTGATGCAACAAACTAAATCATAGTAGTAGGTAAAATAGCCACAGACGACTCTGGTTACGTGAACGACGATACACGCGATTGTTTTTTCTGTCGTTAAAAGTGGCGTGCAGAGACGACCTCGTGTAAAGAACCTGCCCCCTATCCCACATCACTTTACAAGTGTACAATTTGACAGATTTGTAAGGATTTCCATAGAAAATGTTGACAATATTCTCAACTTGTACACTTGTTAAGTTTTGTGGATAGGGGCCAGCTTATATCTCAAAAAACTAAGTACTTCAGAAGAAATATAAATGAAAAGTAAGTACAAAATTTAAATGTTTTAATTTAAGTTTCTAACTTTATTTTACTCCTAATTAGCGAAATTGTTTTTTTTTTGTAAGTTGAATATTGTACCGTAAAGTTTGTCAAGTCGGGTAAGCGCGCCATACCTACTGACTGTTCATGTGGCGCACTTCCCCGCAAAGCAATACTCAGGCCGCCAACCTTTTTAAAACGTGCCTTTTTTACACGAATACAACTTCCAAATGCTTGAACCGATAGTAGTCAGTCATAGAAATGTGTATGTGGACTCTTATTGCACATAAACAAGTTCACAAATGAATTATGTACCTAAACTGTAAAGAAATTAAAATATTGTACCAACACGAACTTGGTTAAAATAACTGATGAGAAAAAAAATCACAGCCCCTGATTTACAAAAGTATGGTGCACTTACCCGAAATTTGCTTTCATAACCATATGTTCTTCTAGAATGGTACAATGAAAATAAAACTAAAATAAATGCGTTTTGTTAATCACGGTCTATTTTTATTCTAATGCTTAATTTTTGCGTTTAATTTCTACACAATCAAGAGTTTTAGATTAAATCGGAAAACATGTACCTACGCTAGGCGCAGTTTCCCTGCATAACGGGGCAGTGCGCCTAGCGTACATGTTTTCCAATTTAATCTAAAACCCATTGATTTTGTATTTAAGTATATTTCATTGACACGATATTGGTTGTATTTTAAAATAATACAGGTTCTCAAATTAACACTTTGAGATTAATTGGTAAACCTAAACAGAAATTATATTGATTCAAAATTATCTATGAAAAAAGTATGGCGCACTTCGCCCCCCTCACCTTCGCACAAAATCGCAGCAACAAAGGACTTTAATTGTCGGAACCAAATCGACTCGTAGTGATCTGAACTTTAATCCCTATCAATAGGAATCGTGAACACATGATGAAGGTACTGAAGCGCACGCCAGCACCCCAACTAACTATCGGAGCAATTATGTTTAAAAGCTAACAGTACAAAACTTTAGTAAATTACACAATTTAATAAAAAAAATACATCTTGGAAATACAATACAAGTCATATTTTACCTTTAATTTGTATTTATTAAATTTAAATAACATATAAAGCACTTGGGGAAAGGACAGCAATTCAATAAAAAAAATATTTAGTATAGTTATATTAACTAAGTAAAAATTATTTGCTACGTAAATATTTTATACAATACTAGTATTAATTTGTCTGATGATGACTGCTTGAGTTTCTCCCAGCAGCCGGCGCGGGCGGCGGCGGCGCAGCAGTCGCGCCGGCCGCGTAACGAGCTCATATGTTTTATCAAGTGCAAATTGAATGATATAGAAAGTTAATGTTTATCATACAGACTAATAATTTCATTTATGTAAAAATCCTAGCGCAAACGAGCTGTCTGGCACTGTTTCATACTTCGATTACCTTAATCGTAATATAAATTAAACGAGTAAATTTTAGCGAATTACAAATTAAATTTTCCAAAACTTTGTAAATACTAGAATTTGGATTTAGCTCGTGGAGGCGCGCCGGGGAGGTTCCGCGGCGTGTCCGCCAAGAGGGACGTCCAAAATCCTGAGCAATGCAAGTCGTCTATGTACACACCGAGTAAATTCAATGTTCGAGGGGTGTTTTTAAAGTGTCGCGGTGCCGAGCGCGACGCTTCAGAAGGTGTGCGCGTTCGGTGCGGCGGCGGCAGCGTCGGCGCGCACGTCTCTCTGTGAGCGCGCGCGGCGGCGCCGCTAGCACCAGTCGTCGTCGTCGGAGTCGGAGTGCCGCGCGCGCGGCTTGTACCCGTTAGGGAGCCGCGCGCCCGCAGGCGAGCGCAGCGCCCGCGCGCTGCCGCCTCGCCCCAGCGCGAGCGCCGCCTCGAAGCTTAGCGGCGCCGGGCCCTCGTTCGCGCCGCGGCCGCCCCGCTCCGACTCGTAGCCTCGTCCGCGTCTGTTGCAAAAACTAAAGTCATACCAATCAATACTTATCAACCGCCTCTGTGACATTACAATTAGGGGTACCTAATAATTCGCCTATTCATTATTGCCAGATTATTGATTTGTAGACGTTGTTTCGCGGAAAATCGATTTGCAGAGTGAGATTCAGACTCAATTAACTTACGAGTCAATAAGCAGAATATCTACTAGCATAAATTCGTTTAATTTAGTTATAAGTTTGTATTCGTAACGTCTACTCGATCAACCTTAACATTTTAAAGGAATAGTACCTAGTAATATTTCTGTAGATATATTAAAAAACTAACATACACAGCTACGCCGAAAGAAGAAGCTTAGCGAAGCTTCTAAACCTAGCTTAACAGTATCTGATTTGCGAAGATTATGAAGTTTAGGTAAACGGTATGAATTATTAGGGTGACAGCACCAGTGTTGCAAACTTTAAGCTGACAGGCACCAATAATGGACACTTTACTCTTAATTCAAAGATCATAAGGTTAAAAATTGATTGTTGCAAAACAAATGAATAACCTTTATTTTCTGTAAAATAATAGTCAAGTGTTCGTCATTGCACCTTGTTCATCACTGGTTCGATCACCCAAGGACTTTTTAATAAGTATAGCTTTTTTGTAGTTTTTATTTTTGTTATAAATTACCCATTTCCTGAACTATCCTGTAAAGTTAAAAACCATGATTTTGTAACAATAGGATGAATTGTTTTATTTACTGCGTTACGTTACGTACATTATTTTTGTTGATTATTTCTTGTTTAATTTTTCCGACGCCCAAAAGGCCACCCTAGAGGATTCCGAAAAGCAAACCTGTGAAGAGTACTATGGATATAGTTGCCAAGTAATTACTCGGTTCATCGTTTTACGAACCAACAGTAGTTCGGTTACCTCAATTACTAATCGAACAACCGACGAAAAGCTAAGGTGTGTGTATCGATTTTTGATCAATAGATCAAAAACTAGACTAGACTATCTCAATACTACTCTACTCTATTGAGACTAGATTATCTCAATAGAGTAATCGAGAAAACTAATAAGATGCGTAGTGAAGTTATAACTAAACTAAACTCTTAAAGGGAACTTACGAATCGTTGTGTGATGTACACTTTGTAATTTACGAATCGTAAATCGTAAAGGACCTCAGGTGCAACTCTCTTTCTATCGCTCTAGGGATTCTAACCGACTTTTCCCAAACCCCTTGAAACTTTAGCAGTTGGAACAAACAAATAAATCTCAGTTAATTGGGCCATTTTCGTGGCAAATTGATAAGTATGAAAAAAAAACAACTTATATTAAGAAACACCCGTTTTTATGTTAATTAGGATGCATATTAACCATCGTTAAAATATTTACTCATATTACATTTACACACTACAAAGATTTAGACCAAAGTATATATTTTTCTTGCTTCTTTAGCTAAGTAGTAAACAAACATCACTCGATCAAATATCACGACATTCCGAAAGAATCACTCAATTTAAGTTACAGTAAATAATATACATTACTTCAAACACTAACGTATTCATTTTCACTAACCAAAATTCGTATTCCAGGGAGATCTCGATCACAGAATATCAAAGGGCGTTTGACAACTGTAACTTTTCCATTACGTAACGAAAATTCATTATTTATGCTTTAAGAGAAATAATGACATCAGTCAAAACTCCTGTATCAAGTTCAACCATATTACTAACAGGTGAGGTTTGAAACTGCTATGCTTAATTAATTTGAAATACCGCCTATTGGCTTATGAGGGCGGTGTAATATACGAGGGGTGATCCATAAGTTTTGATAATCGGTATGAACCATCCCCATAATGATATTCTTTTAATGAGAACTGTACCATGGCACTAATCAACCTTCAATTGGAGAATAAATGAGTCGCGACCCGTGGTCCCACTACTTCGTCCCACTGCTCTTTTCGACGGAGCCCTGCCTCTTGGCAGGGCTCCTATTTCAGGGCGGTTTGCCCTTCGGGCATTTGAACTTCAAATTTTAAAGATACCTAACGAACCTAAACTACCTACTTTTGCGGAATAAAACTGATTTCTGACGAAAGCGAATATAGCAGCGGGCTGAAGTAGTGGAAAAAATAAGCTAAAAAATAAATCCAATTTTGCGTCAGGAAATGTGCTTCAGAGCCTTCTAATTGACAAGGGTGCTGGTCTTCGACCAAATTTCAGAACTGATAACCGTTTCCCTTGTTATGTAGCCCTTACTTTCGACTCCTACTTCTCATTCAGTAATGTTAAAAAACAACTATATAAAAATCAGAAGGTGATGATGACTTAGTGAAGGTACAAAATTGGACCTCCAAAACTAAAAATATTTTTAAAGGGGTAAAATAAAACAGTTGAATGACGTTATTAAGTTTTGCAAACACCGAAAGTGTTCATATTCCAATAAAAGTATAACGATTTACTTATCTCCCATTTTTATACCAATTATCAAAACTTATGGATCACCCTTCGTATGACTGATTTTCTTGACGTAATGGAAAAATTACCGTTGTTCACTTTTGTCCTTAACTATAGCTAGATTTTTTGGTAAAACCCCCCCTTAAACCAAAAGTGAATTTGGTATTTCATTTTAGGGATAGGGTAAAGTGAATAAATTCATGATTTGTACCGGTTTAATTAATTGGTGGTTTTATAGGGGTATTTACTTACGCGAGGAACCTACGCTCCACCTACAGCCGTTCAACGCAAGTACGCAAAAGTCCAATACATATTCTATTAGCGAAACGCGTATTTCGATTAAATTAATTAGAGTGAAGTCTATAACCTATACCAATAACCAGAGGGCGGAATTCTCATGGCAGAAGTTTGAATGCCATTTATCGACTATCGACAAGTAGCTCTGGTTCACGTAGAACAAGATATTTTCGAAATATACTTATATCTCCTAGCGATTACATTATACTTAAGTAAAATAATTATTTAATATTAACAATGCCCTCTGGTAGCGCTCTTTAAGATTACATTCGAAATTATAAAAAAAAAAACGGTTTATACTCTTTTGTCGACCCTCATTTCATAGAATGTATAACTTCGCAGATTTTTTCTTTCATCGACAGGATTTTCTAGGCACAGGAGTTAACATTTATTAATGGTCACAAGTATAACCTAACTTTACCTACGTGAATCATATTTAAGATAACCTGAAATTGACACGGCTGCAGAAGGAGATAGCTTTCGATTAAATGTAAAGTTAACGTTCAACGACATGAAAAAACAAAGTAAAACAACACCATAAAAAATATTTCATACATAAATAAAATGAAATGCCCCGTTTGGTTACCTGGTTAGAATAGTGCCACTCCATGTCTTCCCGTGGATGTCGTAAGAGGCGGTTAAGGAAATAAGGGCTTGCAGTACTGTTAGGCGATGGGCTTGCATTCGAACTCGAACCGACAGACGGACAGTCATGAGGCCCGTATCGATAAACTCGACTTGAGTTTGATGCCCGTCACAAGATGCGTCACAAGACTGAGCTTTAATTAATAAACATATTTCAAGTCGTGAAACGTAATCCTTGTATCAGACGAGGCGGCTAGTTGTATGGGGATCTAATCCTGATCCTGAGTATGGTCTTTTGGTGACTTGAGATAATCTCAACACCCGAAAAAATGGCGGACGCACTGCAAAATAGTCGAACATATGGTTTCTTTTTATCAGATAAATCGGTTTAAAAATAATAGTGTCATTTATAAAATGTAAGAGGCAAAATTTTACATCTAAAACGTATTTCAATAATAATTATAATACTTAAATCGAAGTTTTGACTTTGCCGCTATACCTATACAACTGCCTTCAAAAATTGTGTGCTATGTGTGGTGTTAATGTGAAACTATTATAGATGCTAGATAATTTATATTAGGTATAAAGATATCGGAAATAGACCGACCAAGCCGGCGACACAATAGTTCCCTATATATAACAATAATGCGCAATAAGGAGGCGCGAAAAATTTACCTCCCATCCACGGGCTCATTTCACGTAAGTACAATTTACATTTATTTTATAGTACAGTGCACTCAAATACTAAGCCAGTGAATATCTTGTTATGTAAGAAATATTGATACTAAAATCCTACCAATATTTTATCATATCAGTATGTAGGTACCTAGCCAGACCTACCCATCGAACTTGCATCCAATCCTATTTCAACAATCTTAACCCGATTTAAATCGCATCCACAATATGTCTAATATTTTTATTTACTGCCGTATAGAAAACCAATAAAGCTCATTTAATAGGTACTTTGTTAACGATAGATTAATATAAACTTTATACTATAAGGTCTTGTAACTAAACATTTCGTGAAACGGGTTGCTAAAAGTAGAGAGGAGGGGTTTCGTGTTTTTGTTTTGTTGACTTGACAAATTGATTGACAATGACATGTCAAACAAAGACAAGGTAGGCATCGTTTAATTACGAAGGTATTGTAATAAAAACTGAGTGATTTCTTTAAAAACGTATACACACAATCAACTAGGTAGTACTTAATAACAATTTCGGGTCCTGACATAAACGCGGAGCAAAAAGGAGCACTATAGTTACCTAGGTACCTATGTGAAAAATAATCGTGAACCACCCGAAGAATCTTGTTTCTATCATTTGTGATTAGATAGTAAGTTTAACTTTAATTCGTTTTGTAGGTTGTCGCCAGTCCAATAATGGGAAACTTGGATAACATGGCGAGGTTCGCCGGAAATAATCAAGGATGCAATAAAGGGATTTGGATATTTTGAGAAGTCGGTGTTCACGAATCTCAGTAGCGGCCCTACGCAGTTGAAGACTATGGCAATTCGCTTGCCAGTTGCTAAACAAACTTGAAGTATACTCATGTCTTTGTAAACTTATTATAGGTTAGAAATTTGTTTACATTGTGTCATCATGTCTTGTCTTGTTCTACATAAAAGAGGTACTTATGTGTAAGTAAAGTTGTTGATTAGTTCCATGGTATAAAACATTAATATGAATAATTAATAATATTAGACATGTCATTATTATTACCTAGTTTTTTCAAAGCGCTAGTGCCTTAAGTTTTACAACTCTTAAGTCCAATACCTATGTTCAAATAATGAATTGTCAAGTGTTAAACATTATTGGTCTACTATCAAAGCTCTACATGTTAATTATAAAGAGTAGAAAAGAGGGTAAATTCAGCTTAAAACTTGAGAATATTAAAATAATGTTTGAAATATTGCTTGTAGAAAGTTAAAATATTTTGTTTAGGTTAACATGATCTTGATATTATTAATTAAATGAACTAGCCTCAACCTAGTCTGATGTGTTGAGAAACTAAGTACAAAATATTTTGTACTTATTGCAGCAATGAAACAATAGAATGCAGCGAATCAGATACAAATAAAATAAGGTAGGTAGTGAGTTGATTTTAAAACCTGTAAATTTTGTGTTTTATTTATAAATTAAACTTGCTACATGATAATAGTAGTTTTATTTATTGGTGAAGACATTTTGGGTCCCATTATGCTTGAAATTTCACACAAACTATAGGTACTCTGACATTATTTAACTCAGCGTAATGAAAGTATTTGGATCCTACATAGGTATGTACCAAAGGTAACCATAACAGGCTCTCTAAACTCTATATCTTTTCTAGCAGCCTCAAAGTGATTATGGAATACAGAAAGGCTGCTTTGTATGTGGCATAGCAATAAAACAATGTTATTTGATTCTCACATATATATTTTCTTTTTAAACCCAAAATCAACAAGGATCCAGGGTAATGGTATTGGTTGATGGTGTTATGGTGTTTATATTGTAATTATGAATTTTAACGTTTTTAGTTCATACACTGAGGCCCTTTCAGATCAGTGTTCTCTGATTTTATATATCAGTGGGACCATGGTGTACCTACTTAAATTTATTTGTTTAAACATCAAACTTTCTGATTTTAAATGTCTGTAAACTTGAATTTATAAACGTTAATCTCTATCCTCATCAGCCTAGAATCAAGTTTGATGTTATAAATTTTAGTTTAGTTATTTAAAATTTGAGAGCACTGATCTAAACTGGTCCACCTGTGACATGATAACTTCCACTTAGGCCGAATTGTTTGATCAATAGTTAACTGAACTATTGGTTAAATTTCGAAAATTTGACACATTTCCTTGAGATTTTACCATTAGTTATGATTTTTAACAATTAGTTTAACTAAAATTCAAACAGGGGCCTTTTGCATATAAAATAATAGCTTATATTATTACTTGCACTTGTATTACAAATTACAAGCTTTTATGAAACGGGCCCCAGGCCCTAACTTTTAACTTGAGAGGAGCAAGTCCAGTGTCACACTGACAAGTGCCCTAATGGGATATGTGTATGTATGTAAACATTTTATTGTACAAGGAAAAGAGATAATAATTACATAATAGAGAAAAATAAAGCATAGATTTCTTTCATTAGTGCATGGATTATTATTGTTAATTGTAGGTACAATGACAAAAATATGGTTTATTTGCTGAACAGTTAGCACAAGTTCCTGCGACTCGTTTGTCACTTGGTAACCCTCCACCTAGTCTATAAACAAACAAAAACCAATAAATAAGGGACAACTGAGAAAATACAACTTGTGCTAACCACTGTTATAAAATATGCAAAAATAAAACATTCAGGTCAACTGCAGTTGAATTTTAATTGAGAAAATAATAATTATTTAATAAAGTTATCAATAACACATTAAACACCAGTTTTCCAGGGGACGGCAGGCCATAGATCTGCAAATAACAAAAATAATAAGTGTAATGAAATCCTACCTGTTTTACACACTTTATTAACTGTTTAGAAATTATGTTAGTTTGATCTTTTAATTTATATTTAATACTAAAAGTTTAAAAAATACATTCATATTTGAACAACAATAATGCACATAAACTGTCTGCACATGTCAAAACTATCTTTGATAAACAACATTCAAATAAGAATTCTAGTAAGTCTTGGTGATCATAAATTATAGCCTTGATCATATTTAACCGATACACTGAGGCAGTTTGAGGACTGATTAATAATAGATTCCTAATAACCTAAAACTGTAGGCAAATTGGCAACTTAAGAATGTTACCTCCTTCAATATCGATAAAAGGGACACGGTGCAAATTATGCATTTGGCTTCTTCCCCTGTAATGGTTTTCATTTTTCATCTCAAGCAGAAGGAATTCTTCCAGGCTCCAGCCTTCGATATGCTTGCTGTAGGGGTTGACCTTCAGAATACGTTTAATTTTTTAAATAGGTAGGTACATCATCAGCAAGGTTGGTTAATGCCGAGTTGGATTCGAGAAGCTGCATCTTTGTCGTTGGTGTTCTCGGCCCCCGTCAGGGCCGGGGAGACAGATCAGGGTATCGCCCCTTTCAGTGGTGTCCACATATGGCGTCAATTTGAACATATTTAATCCCCTTTCGTATGTTTGTGAGCCGCGGCGACGTCTTCCAGTTAGGAGGCTCTTAATCCTAACGGCGCGGCGACAGTCAGCCTGCGGTGAGAGGGGAAGGCGTCGGTAGCTGCACTTTTTAACTTGTATAATACTTAAATACCAATGATTGTACATGTACATAGTCAATTTTAAAGACCCAATTCACTTAAAAAAACTTATAGTTATATTATAACCTGTAAGTAAACTACTGTCAATAAACAATAACTAAAGAGATTCCCGCTACGCACGTTTCGTTTTTTCAATACAATTTCAAGGAGAGTTTGAAATATTTAAATTTTTTACGTACATACGTGATCATCTTTAAGCCGAAAACAAGTTAAAAGAAATACTTTCAAAATAATGACTTGCTTTGTCAATTTACTTTAGAAATATGGATTTATTATGGTTTAAGTATCTTACCTTTGTCAAGTCTAAACGCAAAATAAAATATTTTTAGGAACCATGCAGATTCAAAACGTTTCGTTGGTCGTTCAAAAAATGATAGTGCTAGCCGTGCAGGGATTGAAATGCGCTTCTAACATAAGATCATCTCATTGGAGAGCTTCTCAAAATGAGTTTATAAATAAGCGACCATCTTGGCTCCAGGATTACGCCTCGAGACGGTCTCAATTGATGAGTTCTCAGGTCACGTTTTGAGTCGAGTTTATCGATACGGGCCGTGAGCTAAGTAGTGACGGTAGTAGGAACGGGCTGTTAATTTTAGGGTTCCGAAAAACGGAACCGTTATTGATTTTCAGATCCCTAAAATTAACAGCCCATTTCTACTCCACTGCTAGTTCTAGTCGGCTTCTAAAAAATCAACTTATGCAGCTTCGACTTCATGATGTTATACAGAGGGCCTATATTCAGGTGCGTTAAAACGATATCGTGTTTGACTCGTTTAAGAATCGTTTATGTCACAGTCGCCATTATTGTAAATGACATAAGAGTTATCAAAACGTTGACAATACGGAAACACGTCAAATACGATATCGTTATAACGCAGTTGAATAGAGGCCCTGTTCTGACTAATGACAGACTACATTTTAAAGGACTGGTGTGTCAACGGCAGTATATCGATAATACGAGTACAAGTCGAAGCTTCATATGGTGAAATAAGATGCAGTGCCATGTTTGGGCTATTTTTTTGTATGACGTGATTTGTCCATGTGAATAGAATGTCATTGGTCGCGGGCAATAACGGCATAGATTACCCTACGTTGTGGCGAGGTAACGTCGTGGATCGTTGAAATAATACAAAACGTATTGTAATCGGGTTTAAACACAAAGCCATCATACAATGCGTAATAGATTTATACGATTTATATAGATTAACATAAACTCTTTAACACAAAGAAAGCGAAGGTGCAACGCAACAAGATGAAGCAGAAGAGAGAGGCGTTGACAGTCGAGTTCCTAAATATGTATACGCTTTTGCACTTTATTCCAAAAGTTTGTACATATCTGTGAACTCGACAGACAGACCAGACATTACTGGTACAAATAGCATACAAAACCAACAGTCATTATCATTAGGTTATCATGGTAAATTGGTTAAAGGCATTAAACAGGTAGGTAGGGTATATAAAATACCCGTATGGCATGAAACAGAAAGGAGCTGTAACTTACCTATCCCTAGATCTATAGTCTCGGTGTATCAGTCTTTCTACTTCTCGGCCGTACTCGTACTCATCGTGCAACGGCTCCACCGGGTCCCGCACCGTTTGCCTTAACGATAACTGCAAGAAACGCGAAGTATAATATAAACATACGGTATAAAAGTTATGATAGTAAGTACCCAATAATTTAGAAAACCTTAAACGGCAACTTTTATGACAAGACCGGTACCACATCATTACGCAAATAGGTCATAGTTTTACACGCTGTAACCTTAAGATGCGTCCTGTGATTTCCGATATCTTTGTAGAAATATTGAACTGAACCAGGGCTACTTTGATTTAGTTCATAATATATTGGTTCTATTTTTCACGTTATGGTACCTACGTGCGCGCTACTGAAATCGACGTGGCGTCCAATAGAGTACCTACTTAATGGATATGCTACTTTGTGGATTGAAATCGAGTGAACCATGAATTCCTGCCAGTAGGTATAGTGGGTTTTTCCTCCCATTAATTCTGCTTGAAGGACTTGTATACATAGTACGGGATCCGGCAGCAAGATTATTATGTTCATGTGTTTTTTAACGAAAATCCAATTTTTATAAATAATTATACGTGGGGAATAACATTTTTGCTAGGGTGTTTATCAGAATGTGGCCGATAGTATTTTTAATTAAAATTATTTCAATTATTATTTTGTAAAAAATCATTGACTTGTTACTTAAATAAACTATATACCACTTCATAGCAATGTATGTAAATAACTTGAAAAGGTATGGTTGCCGTAGTGCAATTGGCCGCACGGCAGCCTCTCCGCAGCCAGGTGTAAATATATAATGTAATTAGCTCAATGGGAAGCAGACGAACAAATACCCGCGGCAGGCAAAAAGGACCATAAAGACCAATCGTTTGCTATAGACTTCTACGTGTGAACCGACGTAGGGTGATCGAACCAGTAATGAACAAGGCCCAATGACGGACACTTGACTCTTATTTTACAGAAGATAAAGGTTATTCATGTTTTGCAAAAAACAATTTATATACTTATGATCTTTGAATTAAGAGTAAAGTGTCCATTATTGGTGCCTGTCAGCTTAAAGTATCCAACACTGGTGCCATCACCCTACTGGCCAACGGACAAAACGCTCGGAGCAATATCTTAAAGCTGAATCTTGTTCTGATAGCTTATCAGATCACTCTCCCGTCCTTCTACACATAAGCTGTGTATTGATTGAAAGTGAAGACCCAGAAGGCAGTGAGACGCTTCATCGATGAGAGAATTGAGCTGAAAGTCGCGTTGAAATCTCCTGCTGACATCGACAATGCAACAAAATAAGTACATAATAACTCTTATTCAAGAACCTTGTTGGGTTAAAACTCCCGTAATTGATAATAAATGAGGGCCTACTAATTATCCCTTAAATATTAAGAGATCTGTCCTTGAAAAAAAGGCAAATGAGACAAGTTTGGCATCAAACCAGACTAGATAGAGATGAAACATCGTCGCAGTTAAAAAACAAGCTACAAAAATGGCAAAATGCTATTTTAGCAATTCCTCATTGTAGAAGTTTACCAAAAAGTATGATAGACCGCAAGAGGTAAAACCGTCCTTCAAAAAAAGCCAAGCTGGGCACGAACCTCTCAAGAAAAAAACCCACATGTTTGCACAATACCAACAACATAACGTTTTCTGCCCAAATGTAGCGATTCGGAGTCCGAATACGCTCCAGTTACAGTACGCGAAGTTTGGAAAACTATTAAAGATATGAAAACAAAAGGCCCCTGATTTTGACCTCATAACAAAGGAGATTCGTATGCAAATTCCAAGATAGGTCATATTATACCTAACTACACTGTACAACGGAAAGTGTGTGTGTGTGTAGTGTGTCCTATGGAAAGTGTCACAAATTCTAATGATTCACAAAGTAGGAAAACTAGCCAATGATATGACTTCTTATATGCCGATGAGCTTTTTGCATATATTGTCTAAGGTTTTCAAAACACTGATCCTAAGGTCTTCTTTTCAAAATTCGCACCTCCTTACCTCACAGCTTCTTCTCTCTGCTTAATTCATACCTTTCTGAGTGCCTCTTTCAAGTCAAAGAGCAAACGCTAATTCGGAGCTCTATGAGATAAAAGCTGGCGTTTCGCAGGATTCAGTCTTGGGGCCTGTTCTGTATACCTACAGTATACATAGCTGACTTACTTGGCGGATGTTGTCACACTCGCAGATGACACCGCGATGTCCGCGATTTACCCAGTAGTAAAGATTACATCTGCATTAACATTAACTCTGCAAAAAGGGCTCAATGAAAACAGAATCTGAAGAAACAGCAAATTGTCTACAGATAACAAACTTCAAGACAATCCTAAAACCGGTGTCTGGATGCATGGTGTACAACTGTGGGGAAGTGCATACAGTTTTAACATTTAAATTCTACAAATAATGCAAAACATAATACCTACTTCGAACAATATTGTTACGAGTAGGTATGGGTAGGTAGGTAAATTAGAATCGACGCGCCGGCTCAAGGACATGCCTATTGTTAACGGGTACAATCGAGTTCAAGGCCAAGGCCGTCGCTATTGTAATACAAGGCCGCAATGAGTAGAACCTTCCATTATCGAACGTTCCCGGCGGGTCAAGGCCCATCGGTCATTCGAGAAGGCATTCTGGAACAATCGGCGATTGGGAGTATAAAACGTGAGGCGCGCGCGAGCGGCGGGACATTCTTTACTTGGAGAGCGAACAGTGCGTACCTACGAGTGAACCGAGCGATCATCTAAGTTTATTGTGCGATAATTGTTTGTAACGATTAAGTGAGTGTGTTAATTAAGTCTGCTCTTAATTATCGGTGTATTCGTGCATTTCTGTCAGTTACCTACCCCCACGTACGTAACATTTGGTGTCAGAAGTGGGATAGATAATGCCTATAACTCCGCGAGATCAAGAGCAGGAGGGGGTCTAAACCCGAAGCCACACTGCAGCAGAGGACTCTGCGGCCGGCGCTGGTACATCCACCGCCGGTACGACCACTGCTACTGCTCCGGCTACTACAGCAGCGTCACCTAAGCTGGATATTGACCTCAACGCGATCTTAATCCTCTTGAAGGAACAATCCAGAGCACAAGAAGAACGATTTAGAGAACAATCCAGAGCCCAAATGGAACAATCCAGAGCACAAGAAGAACGCTTTAGAGCACAAGAAGAACAATCAAGGGTTATCCATGACGAGCTAAGTAGTCAGAAGAAATTCCAAGAAGAACAATCGAGAATTATCCAAAATGAACTACTCAGTCAAAAGATATTTCAAGAGCAACAATCCAGAGCACAAGAAGAACAGTCTAGAATTCTTCGAGAGGTACGAGAGTCCACCTCGGAATGGAAAAAGGAAATGACGGAGGTTCAAGAAAAACTGGATGACGTCAAGGAAAAAGTTGAGGACCACGAAAATCGTCTCCAGGCCATATGGAACGAGGTGGCAAAGTGAGAAATTAAAGTGATTAACGGTACCTCTGGACCTGAGACATCTGTTCCGGTTGCTGGAAGGTTTAAGGTGCCTCCATTTGATGGTACTTCGTCATGGACGGCCTATAAATTACAGTTTGAGTCAGTTTCATTGGCAAATGGTTGGAACAAAGATCAGGCGAAGACGGCTCTAACCTTGGCACTTCGAGATGAAGCCCTCACTGTGCTGGAAAAGATAGGACCTACGAACGCCTTCTTGAAGCTTTGGAGGCACGTTATGGCGACAGTCATCTAGAGCACGTATTCAGAACTCAGCTAAAGGATCGAACCCAGGGACGTAATGAATCATTGCAACAGTGGGCCCTGGAAATAGAAAAATTGGTCAGAAAATCGTACCAAAGCGCGTCGGCCTCGTTTGTAGACAGCATGCTAGTACAGGCCTTCATCGACGGGATCCGTGATTTGGAAGTCAGAGCTGCTGTGCGACTAGGACATCACGGGAGCCTGAAAGATGCAGTTGCCCACGCCTTGGAAGTGGAAGCTGTACGCCAGGACTCAAGGCCTTTTAGGGTGCGAGAAGTTTCGGCTAGGGAGCAGACTGCTCCTCGCCGTGAATTTGGACCAAGGTGTTACTGGTGTGGAGAACGCGGCCACTTGCAGACCAGTTGCCCGAAAAGAAGGAGAACACAACGAAATCAAATTGTACGCGGAACTAGGAGTGATGGCGCTCAACTGCGGTTAAATGACGAGAGACGCAATACCTATGCGCAGACGGTTAAGGTCGCGACGTCGCTGACAGATGCCATGAGAGATTCGTCTGCAATAAAAACAAGAAAGGCTAGTGCGGTGCCCGCAAACGCTTCGAGCACTGTCGGGTCATGGCGGATGGCTGGCGGAATGGACTCGGAACAAGCTAGTCAACCGCGGGGGAGTGGCGAAGCGAGTTCAGGACTGGTTTATCAGCAACAGGGAGGTTGTAAAGCAAGCTCGGCGTGTGTCGGCCACCATCGGAGTGAGAGATTACATGGAAACACAGATGCCCTGTCCCGAAAACCTGGTCATCAAGAGGAAAGAGTTAAAGTGCGAATGTTGAGGACTGACACCGTTAGCGAGGAATGGAGTAATGAGACCATGCGACGAGCTCAGCAAGAAGACGTTGACATCAAACCCATTTTTGAGTGGATTACGGCAGGTGCACCTAAACCAAAATGGTGTGAAGTAGCTCCAATGAGTAGAGAAACAAAGAGCTACTGGGCCCAATGGGAAAGTTTGGCTATGCATAATGGCGTATTATGCAGAAAATGGGAGTCCGCAAATGGAAAGGATGCTCACTTACAGGTTGTTGTCCCTAGGAAAAGAATAAGTGATGTTTTGAGATCCTTCCATGATGGAATTTCCGGTGGGCACCTTGGAGTGAAGAGGACCTTAATGAAAATCCGGCAACGCTTTTATTGGATTCACTGCCGCGAAGATGTAGAAGACTGGTGCAGGAAATGTACAAACTGCTCATCGGTCAAGGGGCCGCAAACACGCAGTAGAGGAGCGCTCAAGTTGTATAACGTTGGAGCACCTTGGGAAAGAATTGCTTTAGACGTCGCAGGCCCGTTTCCGACGTCCGACTCCGGAAACAAGTACATACTTGTAGTAATGGATTATTTCACCAAATGGCCTGAAGCATTTGCGATTCCCAACCAAGAAGGTGTGTTCGTGCATTTCTATCAGTTACCTACCCCCACGTACGTAACAATATCCAATGCCTTTACAACGAATGCAGAAATCCTGAAACATCTCAAAATAAACACAGTCAAAGAGAAGATACTAAATATGACGTGAAGGTATTATCAAAAGCTAAAAAGTCATCCTAACGAACTTACTATACAAATAACCACCAAGACCTATGAGAAATGTCTTGAAAGAAAAGACATATTTACATAGACAGAAACATATTTAAATGAGTAGTTGTTCTCACTGGAGAACACACTTTGCTGGACATGACTCGCAAAATACATCTGCTTATAGTAAAAATACTGATGGCAGAGATGAGAGTTATAGATAATCGTAGTTCCACGAGAGTTGAGGTGAATGATTACACGCACAGCTACAGGAATTACAAATAGAAAAAAAAAGAATGAATGAAATGAGTGAGTGAATGTAAATGTAAATAAAAACGCTTAATTATATCAATTTGATGTTAATTATTCCATTATCTTATCTTTGAAGAGGTTTGATAACGAAATAACCAAGTAATGAAAATATAGGTAAATACTATTATTTTAACAGCTACATGGATAAAAACAAGGCTATTATTACTTATTCTCTTTGGTTTCTACGATTAACATTTTATTCATATACATACGCATATCTGACCTTAATTTATTCATATAACTAATTTATTTAAATAAAATTGGTCAAAATATTTTATTTTCTGTTTTGTTTGAAGTCTATGAATTGTTCTACATAATACTTAACAAAATAGTTAGAAGATACTTTTTGGTATTACTTGCAGGGTTGGGTTTCTACACGGTAATAACGATATCGTCTTTGACGTGTTTCCGCATTGTCAACATTTTGATAACTCTTATGTCATTTACAATATTGGTGACTGTGACATCAACGATTCTAAAACACGTCAAACGCGATATCGTTATAACGCAGTAGAATAGAGGCCCGGTTCACTGTTGAACTTGCTATCGGTACGTTGTTGTGTGCGTCACCTCAACTCTCGTGGAGTTACCTACGAGGGGCGGCTGAAAACTTCTAAGCCTAAGGTGGAAAAAAACAATTTAGAAAATTTAAGATATTTTTATTTTTCAATGTAATCCCCCTCGATACATTTCTTACACTTATTATATAATGCTTGTATGCCGTTAAAAAAATATTCTTTGCTTTGGCCTTGAAAATGCTCTTCTACTGTCGCCTTAATTTCTTCATCACTTCCAAATCGCATTCCTCTTAGGTCTTGCTTTAAATGACTGAACAGAAAATAGTCACTAGGGGCTAAATCTGGATTATACGGTGGGTGGTTAATTTCTTCGAAGTCGATTTCCTTCAGAGCTAGTCTTGCAACACGCGCGGTATGAACGGGGGCGTTGTCTTGCAAAATCAGAACGCCTTTACTGATTTTGCCCCTTCTTTTTTCAAGTATGGCGTGACGCACTTGTCTCAATAGCTCAGAATAGTAAGTTGCATTTATTGTAGAGCTTAATTTTGGTAAATAATCTATTAAACGAATTCCATCCGCGTCCCAAAACACCGTAGCCATTAGGTTAGAGGCAGATCTTTGCACTTTAAACTTCTTCGGCGGCCTTTCACCCTTCTCAATCCACTGCATGGACTCCGACTTAAATTCAGGATCATACTGTCTGACCCATGTTTCATCAACGGTTACTATCCTGGAGCAAATTTCGTCAACACTATCTCCGCACAAGTCTAATAACGCCTGAGAAGTTTCGACACGCCGCTCTTTGTCAAACGCCGTCAGCATTTTCGGTACCCAACGCGCGCTGACCTTAGCCTCCTAAGGCCTCTCGTACAAAAAAATGTACATAATACGTTCATTACAAAATAGACCTATTGCAAAGGAAATAAAATAGGTTTTCCTTTGTTTTTATAAAGGACAACCAAACTAGAAAATTAACTCTATTGCATTTGTAATAGGTTCATATTCCATTGGCAAATTTCGTTGTATGGTGGGTCTTAGGAGGTTAGTCATGTGTAAATGTGTATAAAGGATTTCTCCAATCCGCTTCTTGCTAATGCCCAAGGCCTCAGCTAACAACAAAGCTACAAGAAATGATGAGTCCAAAAATATCGAATATGTATCATAATAACTGGATTTTATTATTTATAATAAAATATTATCCCCCGTGTGGTTGCCGGGTTAGAGTAGTGCCACTCCATGTCTTCCCGTGGATGTCGTATGAGGCGACTAAGGGAGTTAGGGCTTGTAGTACTGTTAGGCGACGGGCTTGCAACCTGTCACTAATACACTATTAAACATCTTAGCCAGATTGTGCAAAATGTGGTTACAGAAATATCAACAAGTTTAAAGTTGTTGGTATTCTGTAGCTCTGCCTACCCCAGTCTGGGAATGAAGGCGTGACGTTATGTATGTATGTATGTAAAATATTATGCATTGATATTTATCCGATATATATCGGATATGTATTGAAAATCAAATAATCGGATGTTTATAAGAAATACCTATCGGATTTTTTCGGACCCTGCTCAAAGGTTATCACATAAAATCCATATTATTATAGAGCCACACATTCAGTAATCCGAAATAAATAAAAACAGGACCTTGGATATCTTGTTAGTGTTATACTCGTAACCGCAACATAGAACCATGTAAAATCGGGATTTTTTAACTATGAGATGAACCAATTAATATTTAACTAAGGTATTAATTTTTCGGTGACTCAGTTGTTGACAGACCGACGAAAAGGCCGACACATGGCCAGTGTTATGACTTAAGAGACAGACGGATAACAAATTTTCTAAGATTATGACAGCACGAGTAAAGTTGCTAATATGAAGATTCTGGTGGTGAGGTAAGGTGTGTGTGTCGACTTACATGCGAAGGACTATGGGTGATTCTAGGGAACGGTGGTTGCTGCTTGACCTGCAGCGTGGACGGCTTGGTAGGCGTGGGTGGGAGCTGACGACCACGCCCTCTCCGGGCGCCGTCCCGCTCCCACGACCGGTCCCGCCACGCCCGCCAATCGCGGTCTCGTTCGCGCTCCCGTTCACCACCTATTGGAGCCCAAACTGTTCTTTGAATCATTTGGACGTTCTAATTTCAAGCCTGCATGAAACGCAACCGAACGTTCAACCAGAATATAAAATTCTTCATATCCAAAACAAATAAAAATAATCAACGTTATACAGTCAGTATAAATAAACAGATGTGCAAACAATTTTCCTATAATTATTCCGTATCGCTCATCGTCTAACCACGCGCTACTCTCATTCATCTACTTACGCGCGAAACAAAACATGGAAACAAATTTGCTTTGAGAAATAACGTCTGTTAGCAAAGGGTCTTGTCAGTTGAGTTCAAAACCAACAGCTGATATATTGATCATGTGATCATGACGTTCAGACCTTTTGCTTTACAATTCATAACGAATATTACGGTCAATACGGAATTTAAATCTATATATTTATAAAAATTAATCCCTGTTTCCCTTGGTCATGGCCGGACCGATTTCGCAATTTTATTTTGTTGTGTTTGTTATTGTCAGGAGAAGGTTTCAATAAAAGAAAAAATAAAAAGTGTTCCGCGGAAAATTAGAAAATTTAAGCAAACTTAACGACTTTGTCAACTTTTCTAATGTAATGTTAGCGAATTATACAATATACTTTTCAGGGCCTCTATTCTACTGCGTTAAAACTATATCGTTTTTGACGTGTTTTAGCATCATTTTTAACTCGGCCGCCATTATTATCAATGACATAAGAGTTATCAAAACGTTGACAATACGGAAACACGCCAAAGACGATATGGTTATTACCGAGTAGAATCTCAGCCCTGATGTTTTTTTCATATACGCGCCAGTAAATTAAACTAAAAATACATACGTTCATACGTTTTTAAGTTAATTATACCAAATTGAATTGAATATTCATAGTTAAGACAAGACAACGTCTGTCGGATCAGCTAGTGTTTTGTATATTATTACCAGTAACATCTTATTGATATCAGCGCGCTTAAACGCAGAAGTATTTTTGTTAGTCAGGGCTGGAACTGGCTTGTGAGCTTTTCTCCAGGATAGTTTTGAGTTGTTGGAAGAACTGAGAAAATGCTTGTTACGATGTGTTTGTGTTGTCTGGTGGTTGGAGTGCATGTGTGTGTTGTGTGCGTGTATGTGGCGAGTGGATCTCACCGTAGGTGTGGTGTGGCGGGCTGGGCGACCGCGAGGGCTGGCTCAGGCTGGTCGTGGGGTGCGGCGCTCTCCACTCCTTCCCTGCTGTCAGGAATACCTTCATGTACCTTCCACCACGCTTTACGCTATGGCCGTCGGACTATCGACCTCATTTCCTTGCTCACAAAGGTGACTCTAAAAGTTTTGGGGTGTCTGATCAAGGCGGCACCAAATGTACGGGTAGTGATTGGACACGGATTTGGACACATATCAGGATAGGATTATTTTCGAGGAGCAGACCGCGGCTTTTTCGTTAATAACTTTTGCTACCCTGAATTTTACTATCCCAAATTATCACATTATTAAATCCAGGAAATCGCAACTAAACAAAGTGAAAACCCGTCAAAGTTTTGCATGCTGCATGGCCCACTTTTTCAAGATTTTAATAGACTACTTGAAAAATAAGTAAGTTGGTGCAAAAATACAAGAGTTGGTAGGATAATTATTTCTATTAATCGCACCATAACATGCGGCAGGCAAATCAGCGTTAAGAGTTTGTTGAGGAAGATCAATACGAGTATAATAAGTAAGCATCTCTTTGCTTTATTTCGTATCTCGATATAAGTGAACCTCTCTAGTAGCGTGGCGTGGGTGGCAACGTATGCGAACCTACTCAGAGTGAACTTATATCTAGAATTGATAAGTTTGTATAGCCCGATGAAGAACTGTAACAATCGGTCATTGTTGCTAACAATCGAGTTAAGAGCGTGTATGGATGAGCAGTTAAGTATATCTAAGTTAAACTATTTTTATATGTAATGTAGGTTACAGAACTAGCTCTGTGATATTTCTAGAGTTTACAAACTATGGTATCTAAATTGTGAACTTTTAGCGGAACCAATTATGTTAAAGGTTATCTTATAACTACAACTAAAAACATGTCTACAACTACTTTAAGCTAGATTCCCATCTTCTCACAAAACTTTCAAGAGTACCTTCATGAGAAGAAAAATGTTTGCAAAACTGTTTAATTTTGTTATTACAAACTAGGTAATATAGGTAAGGTAAATACGTTAATGTAAATATTAATTAAACAAAAATAATAATGTACTACAGGAACTAAATAATGTTAACGACAGAGGCAACCAGCCTACTTGAAACTTTTTAGACTATGAAAAACTCTGGGATGTATGTATATGAAAATTCCAATTAAATAACAACAGGCCCTCGATTCACATCCAAGGATTATTAACAAAACGCTTTAAGCGATACTGTATTCTTTAAAAAAAATGCCATCATTTAAAGGGTCTAGCAGGCTAAGGAAGGAGAAGTGGCCCCTGTGACGAATATCGGATTTTTATAATGTCATTTGTTGGCTATCTCATAATATAGAAACACCCTAACTTTCAGCCCCCTATCTTGAACCGTCACCGAGATACTGTCAAAAACGTCATTTTATGGATACATTTTTCAAAGTCGTTTTTCTCCTGAACTATATAAGGTAGAGCAATCAAACCAAATCATAGCTACAAAGGATGGGTAGGAGTATAACTCTGATTATTTTAAATATTTAATTCCATGAAAAAATGTTGATTAAAATGTCAGAGAAATTTTTGACAGCACTTTTCAACAAGTATTTGTAAAGGTACAGCTATGGAAAAAATCACATAAACTGTTAATAGTATTAGCTAGTACCATGTGAAAAATCAATTCAATATAATTGGTGCAACATCATTAAAAAAAAAAAAACAAAGAACGCGTTCAATGAGTTTTTCATTCTGAAGATTTTTCGATCCAATGAGGTTTAACTTCGTTGCCTAGCAACAGAATGTTTATTTTGAACTTCACGCATGGCTGTCAATAAAGGTCAAACTGCTGCATCTAAGATAACATATTGTGTAACTCAGTTTTCATCGAAACTAACTACGAAATCCATGAAATGACAGATTTACTATGTTATAATTATTTAATACAGAAACTTAATGGTCAATTGTTTCTAGTACCTATTCAGTATCACCGTTTATGGAGTATAAAATAACTCATTACAGCAAACACTGCAATACAAGTCACGGAGATAATGACTATCACAATATTCGTCGTCCCATGTATAGGAAAATCTTATTCTGCAGTATTCGCAATATGTTTTTAACATAATATCTTCATCAGAAAGCGATATCTCAACATCTGGTAAAGATTGTACAAACAATTTCTGTGCTATAGACTGTGGCAACTTGAGTGCAAATATTTTTGATTTCACGAATTCCATCTGAAACAATACAGGTATTAAATAGATAGTCAATGAGTTTGTCAATTTACGACCTTGTTTCGTTAAAATAATGTCAAAAGGTACATGAAGTTTGTGCTAATTTAATGTACACTTAAACTTACTTTTAACATTATTGAATAATCGGACTCTTCTTCGAAATAACATGTTGTTTTTTCCTTTAAACTATCCACTATCTTGTTGAATGTGCTAGCGTACAAACTAAGCGGTTGACGAGTCCGATTAATATTACTCATTATTATTTTTTGAAGTAAGTAACTGATTAATTATAATTAGCTAAGTACACTAATTATACGTACATGACAAAAATGTCAAAATAAAAAAATAAAAAATACAAATAGTTTGTATAGCTACATTAGAATGGGCCAAGTTCCTAATACTTACCAAAAAGGTCAGAATTTATTTTACAGTACAATCATACAATAGTTCAGTCATCGTCATCACTGTGTTCATTAATGACAACCACTGTATTGTGTGTTAAAAAGATTTTTGATAATGTTTCTGATGGTCGCAATATTTTAGAAAGGAATCTGGCATGACTCAAGTAATAGATAATACTCGCTACATGTGAGCAACATCCAACTGTTCTGATACCATTGGGACAGTCACAACAATAGCGTCGTACTCCCTCGATTTCGGTGGTATTGGGTGTGTAATCGATATAAACTCGATACGTTTTAGAGTTTCTATGACGAGATCTAACTTTGCATTGTATAATATTTGAAGTTTCCTTGACATAGCTAATGCATAACTCATTTTGCTGATCCAGTAATTCAGCTAAGTACGACACAGCTTGTGATAACTGATATAATCCGGTAAATAATACCTTTAGCTGGTATTCAGTCAATCTGGGGAAATCTAATATTTCGGAAGACGACAACATTTTTAACGTTGTTTTGCGTCTATTCCATCGTTTGCTTTCCACTTCGGTTATCAATGTATTCGGTTCATGCATCCTTTTTTCCATTTGTTCGATAATTTCGTCATCAGTATCGCTACGACAGTCCATTCTCTTTCCATATTTGTTATGCAATATTCCAACTATTTTACAAATAGCTTTTACCTTTGGCAATATTTTGTTATCGAGATTGTGATGCAATAAACGATATTTTTGACTTATAACGCCATGTACGGCTTCTACTACCCAACGTAGTTTAGTGACTCGTCTGGACTCATTTGCTTCAAATGTGGGAAGTTGAGTCCTATTACCCTTCAGGCCTGGCATATGTACAATGTAACCTTTTTCAGTTAGGTATGAAATCACATCACGGAAACCACGATCCACGATGAAAACGTCGTTTGGTCGCAGCAGAGATTGGAAACCTGTATCTTCCATTACCAGTTTCATTATAGTAGCGTCATTTTGTGTACCATAAAATGGTCCAGCGATGTTAACGAGAAATCCGTTTGTTGTGCAAATCGTAAAGGGTTTGCACAACGGTACTTTCTTTTGGCCAGAATAAGATTTTCTCTGGTATTCATTATTCTGGCTCTTTTGATGACGAATGTACGTCCCATCAAAAATCAACGCTAATTGATCATCTAAGAGGCCCAGCAATCGGCGAGCGGTATGCGTTGTGTTAGCAATAAGTTCTTCACGGGTAGTTGATGTATAACCGAATTCGATGTCGTTTTCAAAGCTGCCTAAAACGTCAGTCCACATATTACTTACTTGCTGCTCATGTTTGATTCCAAACAAACTAGCAACCAGTTTGTTTGAATTGCCAGTTCTTAATTTGAAAAGAGATATAATTAACGCCTGTTTAATACTTCGAGCGGAGGTATTTCTCATAGATGTAAGTAAAATCGTAAGTTCATCTATGTTATCTGATGTTAATCCGGTAAATACACGCAATTGCTTATCACACATTATTGTCCGGTTAATATTATCAAATAAAGATGTGTTTACTTGACCAGATAGATACCTTAGAAATGAACTGAGTTCGTTATCAGTAATGTTGCTTGTCGATGAAACAATACGTAAACGCAATAAATCATCTTCGAACAAATAATTGCCTATAAAATGAGACCTACAACATCGGTTTCCTTCTGGAATGTAAATGTTGGTACTTTTATAAACTATGCAACGAGTATCTAAGGAGACTCTTTGAAGGTTCGTACTTGCGTTACAAATAAAGCAGTATCTGTGTGTAGAAATGACTCGCTGCATTTGCACTTCAAAACGTTCGACGTTTTGTTCTGCAAGCGGTTGCCAAGAATCATCCAAGTCATCATTTGCATTTCCCAATGAAGTACTGGAGTCACTAGACTGTTCTTCTGGTACCTCTAAAAGCCCAGCTACCACTGCTGTAGCCTCGGATGCTCGAGATGCCGTTGCACTTTTATAGGCTTTTGCCCGACATTTTTCGCATATAACATCGTTCACTGAAATTATTTTTTTGGTAGCACCAGTAAAAAATGAGGATTCATGAGCAGAAGATATTAGTTTTTTTTTTCCTTGCACTTTACGAAGAAACACATTGCAAATCTTGCATTTGTCGGACATTATTGCAATGATGACTGCGACAGACTGCTTGTCAGAGTGGCATTTGTTTATTATACTGGTAGATGATAATAAAATATACAAACTTTTTCGTATACGTATGTATCGAAGAGGTTTAGAGCTATCAAATAAACTGAAAATGCAAAGTGAAACACTTTCTTTGACATTTAATTTTTTTAAAGTATGTTGCACCAATTATAATGAATTGATTTTTCACATGGTACTAGCTAATACTATTAACAGTTTATGTGATTTTTTCCATAGCTGTACCTTTACAAATACTTGTTGAAAAGTGCTGTCAAAAATTTCTCTGACATTTTAATCAATATTTTTTCATGGAATTAAATATTTAAAAAAATCAGAGTTATACTCCTACCCATCCTTTGTAGCTATGATTTGGTTTGATTGCTCTACCTTATATAGTTCAGGAGAAAAACGACTTTGAAAAATGTATCCATAAAATGACGTTTTTGACAGTATCTCGGTGACGGTTCAAGATAGGGGGCTGAAAATTAGGGTGTTTCTATATTATGAGATAGCCAACAAATGACATTATAAAAATCCGATATTCGTCACAGGGGCCACTTCTCCTTCCTTAGCCTGCTAGACCCTTTGCTGACACCATGCGAATTATAAATGTAACTGAGATGTGTAGGTATCAACTCTGTATGGTTACCAGTAAATTAGCACGAGATTGGATAAATGATACGTGTGGCACTGTAAGGTCGGGTGGCCGGGCTGGACTTCGCGCCTACCATGGGGGTGGTAGTGATGCGGAGCGCGGTGCGAGCGGCCGTGCCGCTGGTGCTCGTGCTTCACGATCTCGACGACGTTGCTGACCGTGTCCGAGAACCCGATGTCGTGGTGGTAGCCTCCGAAGTGTCCGCGTCTTCTTGGACTGGGCGTTCGTCTGAAAACATAACTTGTTAACACGCACACAAAATCTGATTTCCTTCATGCGACATCTCATGCTACAAAGACACGAAAAGTTATTCCAGTTGGGTTAGTTCAGATGTTTATTAGTGGACGCAAGACGTGCAACGCTCACATACCGCTTCTCAATATGATTACTCTGAGATCAATTTCTTCTTCGATGGCACTACAAAAGAAAACAAAAAAAAGAAAATAACAAAATAAAATAAACGATAATGAAATATGAATATGTTTGTGGGTCATGTTGTTACCTAAGACTGGAAGATCTGCCGTGGTGGCCGTTCTGGTAGGTGTGCCCCGCCGCCAACCGCGCCTCGTCCAGCGACTCGATGGACGCGCGGCGCGAGGGCGACGCCACGTCCTGCAGCTCTAACACCTACAAGTCACACTAGTCACTCACAGAACTCCAACACTCAACAACAGTGCTGTATCACATGTATTCGCAAGATAACCTTAAGTGTTAATAACTGTCCCAAATTTAAAAAATTACAATGGTGTACAAGGTAGTAACATGCGTTGACGGAAGGAGGTCGGTGAAATTCAATTGCATCATGCAACACAGTGCTCTGCGGTGCTTCGTCATTAAACATATCGATTGTTACTTACCCGCAAAAGTCAAAGCTAAGAACATTAAATCCGTGCGAGGCATGCTAGTAAACCAGTATCTATAGTCATGCGAGCTATACAGTTAAATATAATAATTATATTATGGTGTCATGTTTTTATTATGACTGTAATGTTTGTATATTATGTATCGGTAGTGAATATGCTATGTCTATTTGTACCAACATGTAAATAGTATAACCGTGACTAATATGCACAATATTTCCATGTAAGTTACATCTATATCTGCACGAATATTACATTCAAATATGCTACAGCCTTACTGATTGACAAACAATCCTATATTACTGAAAAACTTTACCTAATAATAACAATCATCTGGAAACTTTAAAACTGTTAATCATCAGTATTATTCTGGTAAGTACAACATATACAAGTCAATAAATAGGTAGCGGGCCTAAGCCCCTAGTTTATTATTAACCACAAATTCAAATTCCTATAAAATAACAAATAAGTAATATTATTATCATTAATGTACTAATTTTCAACAGCAAACTTGGACAGTGTGACAAACCTACGGATTATCTGCCCGTCGTCAATTACAAACAAATAGTACCGGTCTAATGTTTAACACAAAATTACAACATAGACTATCTATGACAGATGGAAATACATCGACAAGGTTATTCATATATAAATCAGTCTGCTTCCTACTCTTGAGGACAGTCTTCTTTACACTTTGGCATTTCTTTATTTCGTGAGCTACATGGTTAAGTGGTAACATCAATAAATGGCACTTGACCATCGAAATATAATAAGGATGGAAGGGTAACCTCAAACAAAAACGACGCTCCAAAACGTTTTGATAATCAACAAAATATAAATTGATTTAAGGTTTGAAGTCATTTATGTCAGATATTGATATAATGTTTGAGTAGACAGTAATTTCAGTAAGGTTTTTTTACTATTTGAAACACAAATAATTGCAATTGGTTACAAGCTCTCTGACACAAGAAATTTGTTTGTCTTTTTTTCATGAGGTTTACTTGAACACGGTCTAGTATTTCAACATAATTATGACGTGGATGGTGCAATATAAAGATATCATAGTAATTGAATAATGAATTATATATTAATATTTTTTTGTAGTAGTATTTTGACAAACTTACTGATAATTCCCCTTTAGTCATTTAACATTTTCATGTCAGCATCAAGTAGTCTTTAGCATCCAGAGTGCCAAATATATCGCAACACATCTTTATTCTTATTATAGGCATAGATACTTAGATGACAATATAAGTAAAGCAGGCTCAGATACCAAATAGATGTGTGATAAACCACTCGATGTCTGATAATTCACTAAATATTATTAATATTATTGTTAATAAATGTTGACAACGTACTGTGTACAATTTGAACTGCTGGGACATTTAAAAGATTTTTTTTTTTAAATGACATGATCTGATTCATCAAAATGGATACTGAAATGTTTGCTAGGTATCCAATCTTCGCACCGCAATTCGCTACGAACTACATCCACCCAAACCAGACGGCGTTCTCAATTTTTCCTAAATTGAAAAAGATTATAATACCTTTTTATTTTAATATTTAAACTAACTAGTATTGATGACATTAAATTTAACTTCCTATTAATTCAAAGTGGTTGCTAATTTAAATTTTTCAAAGAGATGTTGCATAACATAATCAATGAAATTTTAGTGTGGGAATATTTAAATTTCAATAACTTACTAATGAGAATAAACATTCCTTAGTTTTGCACCTGTGTGGGTCTGCACCAATTCACAATACAACTTCGCATTTTTGCAGGATTTTTTAAATCCGGTAATCATTAAAATCGAATTACTTTTGTTGTAATTGCAAACAACCGTTTGGCGTAGTGTCAGAAAGTCGACTGCTATAATAGACGGTTCGGCACTACGTATTAGCTCCACCCCCGCCGGCACTCAGTCAGTGGGCCGATCTTCCGCGTCAGTTAGACTTCCATACTTATTTATTATATTCCGATGCACTTGACAATAGCTATTATCATATTATATATCATATCACAGGGTTTGATAATAAAACAATAGCTTAACTTTTGGGCCCGTGCTAAAACGGAATTCACCTTTTTATTGTTCCTGTAACAAGAGATAAGTCCATATTAATTCAATCAAGAAACCATAAACAACTGGGTTATCCCATAATTTTATAATGTATGGTGATTCAAAAACCATTTCGACAACAAGGGTTGTAGAACCATTTCATGCTATCAGAATATTATACAGAATTATTATTAAAGAGTTATTTTTGATTTATCATTTGACATTATTTGACCTCTAATGTAGTGACGTCACGATCTTGATTGGTAAGTTGTATCTCATCTGTACGATCAACCATAGTATTGCATATGATATGAGTCCGAAATGCAGTAATATACAAATAATGTATATCGAATCTTTCATTATTTATTTCTGTTTTATTTTAATGCCTATTAAAATCAAGTCAAAGAGTTTTGAGGCATGTCTCAAATAAAACAATTTTGTAGAGACTTCATAACGCAATAATCCTTAAAAATTAAAATAAATTAGTATACATATTTAAATGCGAAAACCACGAAATAAGTGTCTTCAATTAGTCTGTTTTATCAAAAAAGAAGTAAGAGTTATTTATTTTTGGGAACTATCTGTGTATCTTGAATTTTTTGGAGGTATGCCTTTGATTACGAACCCAGTATTTAGCCGAGCGTATACCGTCTGATCTCCATAACCCTTGTCACGGGGGATAATGGTTGCTCATTTAATTACTGAACGTTTAAGATTCCTCACAAATTTTCTCTCCCATTCAAAAAATCTCTCTCAGGGGTTAGAAAATCTAATTGGTAGATTTCCATCAGATCAGAGAGAGTCCTTTGATGCAGTCGGATTTTAATAATTGTCCAGGAATGTCATCAATTTATCAATATTTCCCATCCCATCAATTTATCCCAAAAGTAATAAGTACTTATCAATAGGATAAGAAGAGTGACCTATCATTACGAGTATTGCCGAACCTGCTGATGCTGTTATGTACTTACTTGAGCGACTTTCTGGTGTTGCGCCTGGCGAGGTCCGCGAGCGTGTGCGAGTCGTCGGCGTGCGCCTCCGGCGGCGCGAGCGCGGGCGGCTCGTGGCTGAGCGAGCCGGCGCGCGAGCCCGGGCCCAACCCCGCCGCCACGTCCAACAGGCAGTTAAAGAAGGACGCCTTCTGCGTTACACCCACCATTCACACATCCGCCCACGCACACTTGCGCACGCTCATGTCGCGCTATAGGTACTGACTACTGAAGCCTACATGAGTCTGCGCAATCCCACACATCATGTCCATGCTTGGAGTTCTTTATGTGTTAAAGTTTTGTAGGTATGTGTGTGTAAGAATTCCAACGAATGGGCATATGAATGCGTTGTATTGTTGTGTAATAAAGATGATGGCTAGTTACGAGTATCTGAGAAAACAACTATAAGGTACACGTTAGTATGTCAGAGTTGTTGTTCAGTGGATAAGTATGGTTAATTGGCATAAAATAAGTATAGAGAGCTGTAAATTACAAAGCATTAATATTCGTAAACGTTATAGTGCGAGTTATAAGATGAGTGCAAAAAAAATTGAAGCCAGGGTGTATTTAACCCATGTTATAGGTAGTTTATGACCCGGTGTCAGCTAGAATCGAATATCTATTTTGAACATGCAAATATATAAAATAATACATAGGTATTTACGTTACAATAGATATTATTTTCATTCATTAATACAGACGATACCATATCTTTGGCAAAAAAGGGCGTAGCAGGAAAAAAGCATGGTACCTAATTTGTTCATTGAAATCAGGCTTCTACAATGTAATAATAGATAATTGAGCCAAAATGTAGATAAATTAACATCGAACACAAAACATCCAATATTTACAACACAAACTACTGGAGGAAGACGCTTTGATATTATATTCATGCAAATTTTAGCTAGAAAGTAAAACAATTTATTTGAGAATCACCGATGAGGTAGTGAGACTAAGCAAGTTTACGAAGGTGTCGGAGCGAACTGTTGATAGGATTGCCAGTCGTAGACGACGTTAAAGGAACAAGCTACAGCGGCCGAGCAAGCCGGACAGTTCTAACACATGGCTAATCAATACGGCCAAACAACGGGTTAACAATGACACAGGGCTGAGATTCTACACAGTAAAAACGATATTGCCTTTGACGTGGTTCCGTATTGTCTACGTTTTGATTAAAGGCCGAGTTAAGACGATGCTAAAACACGTCAAACGAAATATTGTGTTTACGCAGTAGAATAATAGAGGCCCTGCTCTACAATATTTTAGGGTGTTCCATTTGCACTCTTTGCAATTGTTTATGAATTGGCTCGAATTTTTAGTCCTACTTGTCTTGTATTTAAAATATAATGAAACTTATTGGTATTTATATAAACTTTTGAATATTTTTTCATGATTACGCAGTTCAACGAAGCCGCAACTGGCGGAAAAAATGGTAGTGATGGTCAATATTGATAAAAGTTAACAGGAAAGTTAGTTATTATTGGCTGTTTTTGGATAAAGAATAAATATTGAAATCTGCTAGCATTGTCACATAAGTGGTCAATTTGTGCAACCGCTAAATGCTATCCTATCACGTTGAAATTAAACATAGACCTTTTTTACATTATAAAGAGTTAGGGTGCAATCGAATTCTGCAACTAATATTTTGATTTCCATTCAAATGTGAAACACCCTAAACTATAGGTTGGGTCACTCGTGGTTTACAAAGCCCAGACGCACACTTGACAGACAAACCGTGCTCCAAGTGCATGAAGCTCTTTGAACTAGTTCATCAAGTGCGTCACTGAAACTAAATCTAACTGTATGTATATTCTATGTATGCTACGTCATGATAAAGCTGTTCGCATGGATAAACTAATGCGTTGACCTTAAGTCGTTATCAGCCGTGAAACCTTTACTTTTTTTCTTGCTACGAATATGTTCTTTTTTGGTTTTTCAAACACGATGCGAAAAAATAATATTTTATATGATAAAATAAAAGTGTCTAGAACAGTGCAAGTAAAAAGTATTTAATGTTTATTTCCGAAAAAAAATTAATACTACCGGCTGATTGGCCGTAGGGCTATTCTCGCCGAATGCCTGAAAAGTAAACCACCAATGTAGTCGACTCGCGAGAGTCGATTGCAACGTAGTGACTCTGTATTGTTGTGCTGCCAGCGCTGGATGAGGATCCAGGTTTTCTAATCGAATTCGATTCAAATACATCTATTTCCCGTCAGAATTATAAACTTAAATTTCTCACATATTTCTTGCGTTTTAAGAATAATACAACCATACAAGGACAACACAGTTATCTATACTGAACTAACTATAATGTTAGAACTTTTACTCTAAAGTGGGGAATTAAAGGGGTCCATCAACAAACACTACTCGTTAACGTGTGCGGTACCTATCACTTAATGTTTACATTTGGCTCAAATTAACGGAAGGTGGTGTACATCAATTACCTATGCTTTAGCCACGTGTAATACTCTGGCTTCATTCATTAGAACTACGCACCTACGAGTCAAAACCAAACAATAGGGCAATCCTTAAGCAGCAGTAGACTTGGCGCATAAACAGCTTTTTGCTAAAAAGGCACCTTTTGAAATAAATAAATTAGAAGTCATCAGAGAGATTCTTCACTGGCAACAGTAAGCGTAGTATTTTGCAGTGCTTTAGAAATATGTCATAAACAGCGGCATTATCAACTCAAAGTCAAACAAACAAATGGTTTTACTTCAAATAAAAACAACCTCTTTTTATTCAACTATAATAAAATATATACGCTGATTAAAGCAGCCATTTACGACGGTTTAAGGATTGTTTACCAGACTTCTGCTCTTAGGTACACCAAGTATTTAAACATATTATTTTTATTTACAATAATTAACGAAAGCATCGGTGCATGGGCCAAACATATATCGCTTACCGTAACGCCCTGGGGGTTCCGGCCAAACCTCGTGGACCGCCAGCTCTCGAGTATGAGCAACGCCGCGTAGATCTTTCCAACGGTCATTTTCCCTGTATTGAGTACGTCGTTTCGCGGCACCAGCAAGTCCAGCATCTTTTTCGCTTGCAGTGGCCATATGTGCGTAATCGTTTCCCTTAATTCAGAGTCTGCTTGGTCCATCTCGTCGGCTACATTACAAAATAAAATGTCTTTAGCTGACCTATTTATTACATTATTCGTACAAATTGATTTTTTCACCCTTGTTGGCTGTCATGTAAGTCATAATTCTCTGGGGCCCGTTTATCATAAGCTTGTAACTTGTAATTTTATCTCTTTTTAATACATCGAACCTTTAGAATTATAGTGACCTGATTCAATATTTGAGCTTTCGACTTCGTCGTATATTTATTGGTATTAAGACCATACTTAAAATCTAAAATAGGTATTTATTTACTATAATTCTAAAGACTCTAGCCGTAATAGTTAGCCGTATAACATTAGTTTCATAATTTTCAACTTATTCTCACTCGAGTGCAAGGGTTAAGTATAGTCGATTATAACATTGTTGTTGGTAAAATTGTTGCGTTATAAATAAAACACTTTTTTTAATGTTTGCTAAATAAGTATATCAGCCAGTTGCTACCGGTATTTGTATGTCTAAATAGATTGATATTTTTCTACTAAGCTAAAACGTCGTTCTCGCCGTCTTACCTGATCTCATCTTGATGTTCAAGTTCTCCCGTATCAACGCGAAGAGAGTTGTGGTAAAGTTTACCTTCCCGTCGTCGTCCAAGGGCATATTCATCCTAATTAGCTTCTTGTACGCTAACCTGTTTGGGCATTTGTTGCCAAACCCCAATGGCGGATCCATATTTTTCAGCATATCGTACATTTCAGTAAAGTGGATCTTTCCACTGAAATAACAATGCCGTATTAATACAATAATCCGGTTAATTGGCGAACCGAGTGAGGGTAACATACGGTTACTTATACTATAAAATATGAATTACATTGCAACAACATGACCTCTTAAAAATGTACAGCCAGAAAAGTTGAATGACTACAAGAGCAGAGCAAAACAGAATGGATGACCGCCTAAAAAAGCCGGTCACTGAGGGTTCCGTACGAACTTAATAAAATACATTGACGACACGTTGGCCTAGTTGGGAGTGACTCTGCCTCCGAAGCCAGCGGTCCTGGGTTCAAATCCCGGAAGGGCAGATATTTGTGTGATGAGCGCGAATAATTGTTCCTGAGTCTTGGATGTTTTCTATATATATTTAAGTATGTATTTCTCTATATAAGTATGTTTATCGTTGTCTAGTACCCATATTACAAGCCTAGAGCTTAGTTTGGGACTAGGTAAATTTGTGTGAGATTGTCCCCTGATATTTATTATTGAATATAAAAATGTATTGAGGGACAAACTTGGCTTTGCCGTTGAAAAATTGCTGTATCCATACATCGATATATGTCGCGATTAGTTTCCCAACTGCAAATAAGTTTGCAATCGCATTTTTTATGATGGCGCAACAAATGATCGAGCATCGGATTGTTGTCCTTTACTCGTGCTGTAAAACCTTCCTTCTTGCTAAACTTCAGGATTCTAGGTCTATGGGAAGTACCCTATAAATTTTGGTACTTGTATACGTTTGTTGCGGTATAAATGGCCGTATCTTTTGTTTACGTAATCTTAGAAGATTGATTTTTTGACAGTTTCAAGGGACGGTACACTTGAATATATGGTTTTAATTTAAATTCGATACCTTCACGCGTTCCCCGAAATAAAGAGTCTTGACAGACAGACGGACGGACACCCTACTAAGTGTTCTAATAAGAGTTCTGTTTTTTCCTTTTGAGGTACGAAACCCTAAAAACGAGTTTTTTAATTTATAATTTACAGTATTTTGGAAGCTTTCACCATAGGCTGTTCTACTGGGTAAATCCATTGAATGTGTTTAAAACAACTCTGTCAAACAATGTTGCTATTGACGTGTTATGGTATAGTTTCTAATTCGTTCTCCATGACTGCCAAGTAAATAAGAGCTACTATCGTAACGTCGACAATACGATAACATGGCAAAGGCAGTATGGTTTTATGTTTTTTTTTTTACTTTTTTGGAATAGAGGCCCTGGGTCTCTTTTCAACTCGCTGAAACAATTTTTCTTTTGAAGTGTTATGGTATTGTTTTTAACTCGGCCGGTATTACTGTCAAGTAAATAAGAGCTATCAAAAAGTTGGCAATACAGAAGCACGTCATAAGAAATAAGGTTTTGCCGAGTAGAATAGAGCCCTGGGGGGTTATCATGAGCTAGCTTTGCAGTTCATTTTACGGTCAGCGTAAAGGACAGAGCTATGGCGGTTATATAGCTCTGTCCTTTTCTCTGAGCGTAAACAGAACTGCAAAGCTAGCTCATGATAACCCCCCTGATCATGTTACTCCGATAACCAACTCTTCATCAATATATACCTACGGGTGTCCTAGAAATAGACGTAAATATGAATGCATAAGAAAGCTCGTATTATACTGGTTCAGAATGTAATATTAACTTTCCAAGTTATTAATTCGTTTTAGCATTGCGGCAACCTTGGCTACAATTAGCAATTTTTTGTTATTTGAGAACTTGATATTAAATTCTCAATAACGTACAATATTTTAATATTTAAAAAAATGTATTACACAATAATTTCGAGCTATCAACACATTCAAAATATTTCCCTGTCTTAGTTTTCTATCGACCTGCTTGGTTTGAGCCTCCAATACGAGCATACATCCTCCATCCCCTGTATGGTTTAAGGGTCATACACAGATTCAGATTACCGTCTTTCCTGTGGACACACCAAAAGTAAACGTTTATAAGGCCTAATTTTCTGGCTAAGCTCATTCCCGCAAAAACGCAAGCATGACTGCTTTAGACCTATCATATAAAAACATAACTTATATGCACACAAGATTTTAACTACTGACCACAGGAGAGACTGCTCTTGTTTTTAAGAGTGTGTATGACCCTTAAACGTTCGCATGTCGGACCTTAAGGCATTTTATTAATACAATGTTAAATAATACACGGTATTCTATTTTGGGTAAAACTGCATGTACAGTAACAGTAGATTGATAGGGTTAAGACTTACGTGGCATTTGGGTCGTACTCGGCCCATATCCTAACAAATTCATCAAGATGGTGCGCACCGAGGATGGACGAGTCTCTCGTCAGGTAATCAAAGTTATCCATAATAACAGCAACGAATAAATTCAACATCTGGAATCAATCAATTATAAACATTATATAATCATTCTCATGAATCTCTTAAACCTTTTAATGACTAAACCTCTTCAGACAGACAAGGACTTTTACTATCGACGGACTATAGTCTATAGTAAAAGTCCTCGTCAGCCTGAAGAGGCCTAATTCGTTAACCTGCTGAGTCCATTTTAAGGATTTGGCAGGTTTGTACTCTAAACAGATAAAATGGAGTGCAAATCAGCTAATTCCTAAAAGTGGACTTGGCAGGTTAACGAATTAGGCCTCTTCAGGCAGACGAGGACTTAGACTACTTAGAGAGGAGGGTGTCCCGCAATTCTACCGAAAATGACACTTATGATTTCACATAATGATTTTTATTAGCGATCCACTGACACCTCACTCGATGCTATAATGAAAAATAATCTTTGTATCACATGTATGATAGATAACCGATTTCTTTTATTAAGATATTTTACAACTTTGTCGGTGTAATTTAATGTTAAAAATATGCCGAATTACGGCTTTGTAGTACAAAGAATCTCTAAGTTAAGCCGTGGTTACACATACAGACAGACGGACATGGAAAAACTAAATAAGTTCGTTGTTTATTACGGAACCCTAAAAACGATTTCGTATGTTTATTCACCACACAATACGAAGGTGACGGTTCATGGGCAACTGACATAATTACGTATAGCTAACAAATTTGCTAATACTTACAAGAAACGAACAGAAGAATATAAATGACACGAAGTAGGCGTAAGCGAGCGTACTTCCGCATGCTTCTTGTGGAGACTTTCCGGCCTTTTCGTCACACTTGGCCGGTTTTAAGCATGCCAGCATGATGTTCGGCCAGGACTCTCCAGTTGCGCATCTAAACATCAAGTGACTCACAAACACCAAGGTTTTAAAGGGTTTCAAATTATCGCACTGTTTCAAAATCGCCTCGCCAATGTCTTCTCGTATATTAAATCAAATCGTAGAATTTGGAAAGCGTTCAGTCAGCATCAAAAGTAGCTAAGCAGAATAACATGCCCAAAATGATCTAGACACAACATATTCTCTTGCCAATAGAGTCGAGTGCAGATCATTCTGGGCTCTTCAGTTACGTAGCTACTGCGGCTGCTGACTGTGCACACGGTAATATCCATACCAATATCAATAGCTAAACAATATCAACACTTAGTCAACGTGTAAGGGGCAAAGTGGGAGGGAGACCTAAATGAGTGTGAAAAGGTGTGTAGATATTTTGACCTCTTGGAAAAGTACCTTAAATTTTCACCTCGACCGTACAATGAAGATATGGATCTAAAATTAGTAAACCTTGGCCTGTTTGATATTTTATTTAAAATGAGGCAACAATGGTTACCAGCTTTGAAATACTTAAAAAAATCATTAAAATACTGGACTTTACAAAGTTAACTCCGTCTAAAGTTTGACACACACCTATGTTAAGATTAATCCTTCCAATTCAGTGGGGCTAGCACGCCGTACTAGTTAGTGTCAAATACGTCAAACAGGAACTAGTGTCAAATAAAAAGTAGTTATAATGAAATTATTACAATGACAGCCACCCGGGGTGTTGCTTTGTAATAGGAGGACTCGCATCATACAAATCGCACTTTTATTTTTAACCTTCACACTTTATTCTTACTTTAGAGTTTGGAATAGACAGATTAAAGTCCCAAACCTATGTCAAAATCTTCTCCCGTTGCAGCATGTTAGGCCCAAGGTTATATTACTTAACCATTTGTCTTTTAGATGCAATCGTATAATGTAGAAATAGGTTTTTATAAAGACAAGTTGTTGGTTTTTTAGAGACCCCGTGGGACAAACTTTCAGATGCTTAGAACATACACATTATAATATGCAGGTTCCGGGCCCTGTCCCGGTACAGTAAACAGTTATTAACATCACTGGGACCTGATAAGGAGATAAGGCTAACAAGGTATATAGTGTTTACATACTTAACTGTAATCTGTAAACTGCGTATGTCAATAAAGTTGGCTGGTGAATAATACAGAGGCGAGGCGGTGATGAGCTGATGTGCGATTTTTAGCTTTTAACCAAATTCGCTACTGTATCTTCGATATAAAAGATGTATGCAAGGTCAGCATCTTTCCTTTCAATTTCATTGCAAAAGCAGTTATTTTTACTTTTTGATAAATATCACTCTAGAACCTCAGTGACTGCACTATTCTTTCATTTTATGAGAAATATCAAGCTATTTATTTTTGGTAATTAGTTAATTACATTGCGAAAAGACACTAATGGAGATACAGCAGGGATTTGGATTTTAATCATAACATAATGTATAAAAATATATCTTTATATTAATTATAGAGTTAATAGATTTTATTCTGGTTTGAACGATAAATCGGTCACGACTTAAATGTGAACATACTAAAAATCTTATAATTCTAAGTGTAAACTAATTTTGCCACACAACCTCTACGTGGAGGTACAAATTGGATTTGTTTCGGCAAACGGCATGCAGTGAGTACTGAAGACAATCATGCTGTTGCCAAACACATATAAGAACTATGCTATAGTTCAAAGTTAGTTCATATTACCTGTTTCTGAAGCATTTGAACTTGATTACAAACGGCTCTTTAATCTAAAACCCGAATTTTTGCAAGATGCATAACAATTATCGCGTAATTTTTCAAATCATGACGCTGATTTACTAAATAACCGAAAAATATACACTTTACTTTAGAAATACCCAGGAGTCGTATTGTTTTATGAATTCCATTATTACTGTATTTAATGTTCCTTACCTGAATAGAAGCATGAGCGCTTGAATGAAGCTTCGAAAATTGTTGTGTCTGTTCATATCTGAGTCGGGTGCTAAGTCTATATTGCCAAACACCTGTGTCCAAGCAGATACAACACAGAAAATCAGCATTGTGTGCAAACATACGTGTATCCTAACAACCCTATGCGCCTCCCCCAACTATCACACGGTAACTAGGATCTACCTAGATGAGTTGTCTATTGCTACCACTAATTAATGTTTTAGGGTTGAATGCGTAAAGTAAACAAGGGTAATCTAGATAAATACATAAGATGCAATATTCAAAGACAATTTGAAGACAACCAATGACACTATCGGCTAAAACTACACTTGAATGTGACCATACACTATATTTACGATGTTGATGCAGTATCGATGAAAATGATTGGTATATACATGTAACAAAATCGGAATGGTCGGGCAGTGTGCGCACACGCAGCCGTGTGGAGATGCAACACGCCGCGAGTGCCATGCTCTGGAAGAGACCGCGCCCGATTGTCCGCTCGAGCCCTGCCGCTCCGGTCTCGTGGTAGTGAACAGAAACGATCGGTCGGCACCACTACGCTTTACTGTACTCTCACCGAAATAGCAGCAAAAGTGCTCCCACGAAAGATCGGAAGTTGTTATGCCTGTTGATGGCATCATCTGGATCGTATTTCATGTTTCCGAAAACCTGTCATTAGAAAATGATCAGTGCCTACTATAAATTTAGTGTCCTTGCCGATTTGGTCTCAATACATAGGGCCGAACCACGAGAATGAAACTAATGAATGAACTCAGATGAAATGGCATGACTTTAAATTTCTGGTGAATAATTAAATACGTGGGTAATCTGTTTTACTCGACAGCAGTAACAGCATCAACTTCGCATGTAACACTATTCGGTACTTAAGTAATTAAATAAGGACAACTAAGATATTTAATGTCAAAGTAAAATTGTTGATTCTAGTTAATTATTAAGGCCTATTTTAGCAGAAACCCATACACTACATTAACTAAATCTAGCAACCAATAGGGTACTCTCAAAAGTAAAGCTGTACTAGCTTGTTCTTCTAAAACATGTTAAAACTTTTTATGAGGTAGGTACTCATTAGCATTGCATAACCCGAAATTGTATAAAGACTAAATATTTAATCAAAGGGAAATAACTATATTTAATACTACACTTAATAAAGATATCAAAATAAAAGTATATTTTCCCCGGACTAAAATATCACAAGAAAGACAATTTACCACAATATAGTTGATTTTGAGATTGACACCAAGGTTAACTGACAGTATGAGAGGAATAACAGAACAGACCTGCATTCCAATGATGGCGTAGATAAAGAAGAGCATCGCGATGAGAAGGCACACGTAGGGTAAGGCTTTGAAGCTCTGCACGAACGTCCATAACAGTATTCGAATGGTGTAGCCCTGCCTGAGCAGCTTGATCAGTCGCGCGGCTCGGAACAGGCGGAGGAAGCCGACGTTGAAGGTGTTCTCCTGTAACACCAGTTTGGGTTAAGTGTCTTTTTGTGGGCCTGTGTCACTGTTTGATTCTGAGCTAACAGAGAGGAACCCTTTATAAAACCCTTGGCGTTGCTTTGCTGAACTAATCATTTTAACATAAAAATGGCTGATTTTTCATTTCTTCAATTACGCTCAATTGGGTCTATCAACTATTCTTTGTAGGAACACAATGTTTTTCAAGTTTGTAAGGCTATTAAGTAAGGGGTTTTTTTTAAATATTGCGTGTATTTATAACACATATTAACAGTGTATTCTATGACCCGGTAAATATATATACATATATATATATATATATATCAATTAAAAAAATTCTTTCACTGGTAACTTAACCATGCTGTCCCCAGTTTTGTATGAAAATAGTGGTTTGTCTAAGTTACCAGTATTTTTGCCAAACATGTTATTCTGATTTGGATAGCCTTTTTCACTTGTACTGGCAATTAATCTATTGATTAAAAAATATAGTTTATACCGGGCTTTGGTTTAACAGTGTTGTATAATTAAGACATACTCACTTAAATGTACAAATAATGGTTGATTGACCGAATTTCGTCTGTGTGGGTTCGTAAAGCATGATGGTCATACAGCGTTGGTTAAATGAAAATGTTTTTTATGGGACATGTAGGTGCCTTTCGTTAGCTTCAGTATCCAAAATATATAAAAAGATGAAATTATTAATAGCATGTCTGACGGCTAATCCAAATTAAAATATTAAACAGGAAGGAAGGAATCTAAAATGTTGACATGTTACAAAAAGTCCAAGTACTAGTCTAATAAAATTTTCTTACTTAATAATACAAAATTTGACAAACGGTCTTTGTTTGTAAATAGAGCGAGCATTATTTCTAATTAATTAAGTTAAGTGTTATATAAGTCTAAATTTTAAGAAAAACTAAATACAAAAATCACTCACTAAAACAATCTGCTTAAGTTAAACAATAGTTATTTCTATGTATAAAACACACACACGATTAAAAATTTAAATGTTCCCACAACATTAAAATATAAATCTAGCACTGTACCAAAAGTTAATTGTCAAGTTTAAGTAATTAATTCTAAAATTATTAATTTATAGAGCTCTACACTGGCATTACTTAGTCTTTATAATAATAGGGATCATAAGTTTAAACATCAGCAACTTCTTGACTTTAATAAACTACTATAAATCTAGCACTACTATCAAATCGGTCAATGTAGAATTGAAAACGACGATTTTCTAAGACTCAATTGTATCCTAGGTTTCCTAGCAAACCAGATAGTTTACCTGCTGACAGGATATGTCAGAGGCACAGTGTTCAGGGAGGTCGCTCTGCAATGAGAATATAGTGGTCGTTTACCTTTCCTCTCGAGAATTCCATCAGACAGACAAACAAAAGCATTAAAATAACATAATGGATACGCGATATGAATGGTAACAGCTTAATTACGCGGTAATATATTATTTAAAATAGGTATGTATACTCATTACCTATTAAGGATTAACAAACAAAACCTTACATATCATGACATTCACGATTAAGCACGCAGTAATACGGCCTAATGTAAAAGAGCAATTAATAAAGTAGTAAGAGTAGTTTAAAAGTTGTCATCATCCGACAACTATCCACTGTTTTCCTTTTGTGAAGTCACCATCGCTACTTTAAAAAGCGAAATAATTTTTAGCTGGGTGACATATAGGTAAATAACGTTAAACACGTCTGACAAGATGGTTATAAGATAAGTGATTGATTAACGAATAAATAATTTTACATGACAAGTTAAGCCCAGCAGATGTATTATACAAAAAATTAACACATTTTGTAATGAACGTTAGAAAACAGTTCCTAAGGTTACATGCTGATTCATCCGATAAAATACGATGTCGAATGGTTATTAACTATAAGTACTGACAAGTGTACCAACGAGGACGAACAAAGGGCGAACCTGTAAGGCACCCAGCTAAAAATGGCAAACCTCTCTTTTCGTAATTGTGACTCGAATTACGAACAAGAACTCACGAAGTTTTTATAAAAACTTGATTGTATGTAAGTACTGTTTGTACCTACCTACCTGGGGCGATTCCTGAATCGGTGACTAAAGCTCACAAATATCTCAGCAGTAAATTTTGGCAGTGTTTACTGATTTAAAAAAATGCTTTTCAATGACTCTGAGTGACTAGAAAGCTTCCGCCTGTGATACTCGTGAGTGCTCCCGCCCACTCGTGAACCAAATCACCGCGTGACTCATTTTTATTTAATTATTAGCATTAGTGGGATTCAAAATTGACTCTCTGGCTCGTTCAATAGTATGAAAAGTGCATATTCTTAAATGTATATTTATTCCTTATGTAAAGTGCAGTTGTGCGGTATAATGTGCAATTAATATAAGTAAGACAAGTTGATACTTACAATTTTTTTTATTCCCAATTTCAAAAGGAGAAAATTTTCTATACTAAGCCTTTAGGTATTTGTATAGGTATGAGCTGACTTTCTGTTTGTAAGAAACTACACTGACTCTGTTATTTTTATAGTAGTAAAAATGAAATAATGTTTGTGTTATTAAAGTGTTCTGTATTAGTTTATTTTACAGGAGCTCCTACTAGTAGGTGGGTGAAATAATCGGCCGCACTCAGAGTCAGTTAACATAATGACGATTCAGTCGTTTCCTAGCGACGATTAAATGTTTCTTACATTCTTTGTTTCTTAACATCTCTGAGTGTCTTGGCGGTATGACAGTAAAAAATATAAGAAACTATTAGGATTTGTATGGTTTCAAAGACAAAGTGGAAGAGAAACCGTGCAGTTCAATACGCCGTGTACTGATCGATATAATCCACAATTGTAAAGACGATATACCAATTATAATAATGGTAAACATTATTATAGATGTTATATCGCCTTTACGATTTGCTAGGGAACGACTGAATCGATGGTATAAACAGTGAAATAAAAATGAAATATTGAGGTAATTTCACGTATGTAGGTACTACTAATAATTGATTAATGAATACTTACGCCTAACTCCATGATGAGAGCGTCAATAATACTTCCAATGACCGTTATAAAATCAAATGTATTCCACGGATCTTTGAAAAAATTCTGGAAGCACAAATTACATCATACATTTATACCATAATACGAGCAAAATACAAATGATAACATTTGTAAAGAGAAGATACCAATACTCATTCAATCAGGGGTTACAAATGTACACTTTCCATTCTGAGCCAGAAGGATTCTAAGGGAAGGGATAAGGAGTATCTCTCTTTTCAACGGTAGGTAGGTACATATCCAAAATCAATTTATTATGCATATCTATAAAACTTCGAATAAAGTGACATGAAAACTATATCATATAAGAATTAAGCGGCGGCATCTTGTTTTCTATTATTCTAATTTAAATATATTCAAGTCAGTAATGAATATTGAATACTAATAATTTAATCTAAAATTTTAATAAATAAAATATTGTGAATTGGTTTGTATACATGGCAGTATGCAAATATTGCGAAAATATATTTGGCACCCCACCGTGTGTACAAATTTATTTGTCATTAACTTAAACCTGTTGATAGTATCAATGAAAAGGTTGTGCTTACCTGGCATCCGAAGGCAATCAGCTTCAAGACGGTCTCGAGAAGGAAGAAGGTCGTAAAGACGAGGTTCATTAATGTTAACGAGTCCATGAGTAGTGGTGGAGCCTCGTGAAACTACCACAAAATCAATACCAATAATTTTAACCTCAAAAGTTTTAAATGTAGTAAAATCATTAGTGCCAGATTTATCTTTAATAACAATTCAGAAATCTATTCAATCGAAATAGTTTTATTAATTATTACGAATAAAAATAATTCTGGCTGGATTCAATAGTCTAAAATATTTAACTTTTCTACTATCTGCTATAATGGTTAGAGAACAAACAGGTTGTGTTTATCATGTTCACGTGATTGTATTGTTGTGTGTGCTGTTCAGTTCCCATCTATAATGACCCTGTCTTTGGTTTGTGTATGTCGATTTGTATGTTTCTGGAGTTAGTCGTCTGGTGGCTTCTCAGTGCAGCACGTGCTCACATGCAGATAGGATTAACAAACATGCACATTACGAGTTACCACACATTCACTGCGCACATTTAATATTTGCAAATCATTTGTAAGTTAGGTAAGTACACTTACATTGTCAATCTGCTAAGGAGTAAGATCTAGTTTACTAACCTCGTGGATCCCACCGCAGACATTCGCCAAACGTTTACGGTCACTTACCTCTGCACATGCGCTCGGGAAGCTATTCTCTGACGACAGCTTTAAACCACATGTACATTAAACAGGAAAGGAACATTTATGTTGACCATGTGTAAATCATACAAGTGCTGCATGCAGCAGGTAAGCCATGCTCTACAATGAAATGCAGAAAATTCATTTTAAGAGAGAATTCTTGTAACATATCTATTGGGTGGTAATTGGATAAGGATATTATTAATTCGGCTTATTTTGTCCCATACAGTCAAGTAAATAAACAAAAAACATGTTAGTAAACAGAAAGAGTACATTTGTACCTATTTACTCGGTTTCATAGTAACCATATAATTTATCAGAATGGTCCGTGTATACGTGTACTTACTTTGACACCATAGGCGATGATTTTCAACACCGTTTCCACAGAAAACATTCCAGTGAACCCCATATTCGAATACTTGAGGATATCCGCGTAGAGGTCATTTTGATTATAGTACTGCCATTTTGTGATGATGTGCCAGGCGAATTGGATAAACCCATGGCAATGAAAATAGATATTTGTTACTTCACATAATAGTATCAGATCTTTTACATTTTAATGAGTACTGGTACATGTGATGTTGAAAACATTATACGAGCGCAAATGATGTATCTTAGCTTTTGCGTTTTTTGACGGCGATAAACGGTAGAATAGGATAACAAAACAGAAGGATAGCGTAAAATGAGTTATGAAGGAAACGTGCCGACATTTCTGTAGTAGCCAACAAAATTACACGGGGGTACTGTGAAGTAAAAGCATCACAAACAAATATATTTAAATGACCAACATTAATGTAAATGTTAACAACACAAAAAAGGATTAATTAAAAACACAAACTGTTCGGAAGAATCATGACACTTTAAATGTAGGGATTCTATTCCTATGAACAAAATCCCGGTGAATTACTTTTAAGCAGCTTTGAGCCACCACCAACAATCACGCATGGCAGTAGCCATTCCAGGAAGCATGCATATCACTCACAGAAACAATTTGGAATAGGACTTAAACGAGATCATGCAACACGAACAACATTAATGGCCCATGCCCGAGCTCACAGCTTCCAGAGATGTTGTGCATCGACAAGCACGAACTGTCCAATTTCGTTATTTGTGTTTCATGTGCTGTAGATGTGCAGGAAGGATACGCTTATCGTGCATTAGACATTGATACATATACATAATGAATAGCAAGCAGGAGTCACGAAAGGAACACTGAACATAATATAGGATTAAAAAAAAAAGAATTGTGGCATTATAGATTACACTCGACAGTATAGGCTCGACAGATTCACGGCGCATTCCGATGCAGTGTACCTAGTCTCTCTATAAGATCATATTTCTCAGATGCTAATTGTAAGTGTCACATGTGTTGTGTAATTTGGAAAAATATAAGGCAGTACTCTTGAATTTATAGCCAATCTGGATTCGTTCTCATTGTTGAGTATACTAGGCAGGGATTCACAAAGTGAAACTAACACAGAATTGCTAAGTGTATTCAATCCACGAAGATGTGTACCATCACTTATAACAATTCGAAATTGGCCAATAGCATAAATGTAGTACGTAAAATTTTATCGTGGCGCTTCTCTCCGTGAATGGAAAAAAATAGAACAGGGGTAGTCAGGTGCTGACAAGTATTGGACGCACGCGAAAGTGTAGGTATCACTGAGGGTAATTTTGCTCCTAACTAAACTAAAAAAATTGATCAAACATTTAGGTAGGCGGGTCGTTCTACTTTTTTACCGACAACACATCGTCATTTTTCTATATTTTGCGGTTTTCAACTATTGATAGTTATGGTTTTAATTTTGGATTTTAAAATACGTTGCGTGAATTTTTATTTGGACTAATGAATGATTATTTCGGTGGCGATAATGTTTTTTTCTTTATGGTGATTTTTCAGAATATACTGTGACAGAGTGGCCGTTTTCAGAGGAGACTAAATTTTGTATTACGCGATTCTATGAAAAACAAACTTATAAAAAAAAACGCTGGATAGAGAAAGTGAAAGATTATTTACTATTAATAGATGAATAAAACAATAAAACATTAATAATCAATACTCTAACTAATAACGTATGGTAAAATGAGGACAGGCAATTGTCGGTAAAAAAGGAGAATGACCCAGGCCCATTTGCAAGCGTGGCATAAAGTTACCAGTCCATGCCGGGTAATGCTATGTAACCTTACGTCACGCTAGAGGCCGCCTGCGATTCCCTAGTGTGGACCCAGTGCGACGTGGCTACCGAAGACTAACTAATCTCGTCATCAACTGTGCCTGGTGTTTTGAGCTAACTTTCCAGCAACTAATTAATTTGTGACCGCTTCTACATTTTACGATTAAAGTGCTTACTCATGTTTCGTATATATAATATAGTCTGTTCAGACGAAATTACAACAGTAGGTAGTGTAGTTTAATAGTTAGATTTTGTCAAGAAATTTGAAATAATCGTAATAGTCTAATTATAGTTAGATAGAGATAGTATAAAAGGTGGTACATACCTTCATCATGAGTAACAATGTGTTGAGGACGATGAGGGTCATGATGAAGTACTCGAAAGGTGTAGAGACAACTATTCTCCACACTTTGTACTTAAAACTTGTTCTTTTACTTGGCATATACCTCTCGAGAGGTCGCGCTTCTATAGTAAAGTCTATACATGATTTCTGGAAAAAACGGTGAGCATGTAAATGTGTGTACCGACTAACTGCACAAGAGGATAACTCGGAAGTAGCGAGCCCCGCTTACCTGATTCTTATCGATCTCACCGTCTTGCAGTTCGGCTTCACCCTGCTCTTGAAACGTGATAATTATCAGAGCCACGAATATATTAACAAAGAAGAACGGAAACACTACAAAGTAAACTATGTAAAATATGGACATTTCTATTCGAAAATTTTGTATCGGTCCCCTGTCTTCGTATGTGGCGGCCATGGAGTTTTGCAACACTCTGAAATAGATATCAACATATTTTAAAGATATATTTTAAAGAGGTGCACAACTACGAGAGAACTACTTGAAAATAAAATTCAATGAATCTTTTTGATTCATAATAGGTACATATATTAGGAACGATTTCGACACAATGTGATATTTGTGTCATTTCGTTTCTGTGGTGCTAGACAAGTTGCATTCGACAATCGTTAGCGATTATGTTTCGATTGATAAATGTATGGAATTGACGTAAGCCACCGAGATAGTAACGTGACACTTACGTCAATTCCATATATTTTTCAATCGAAACATAATCGCTAACGATTGTCAAATGCAACTTGTCTAGCACCACTGGTTTGGTATTATGAAGTAATTGTGAAGGGGGACGTCATGTCATGAATAGTTCGTGAAACACTTATTGTGTTGTCAATCCACGAAGTCGCACCTCCCTCCCTGCATGTGCGACGGTTGTTTGAGTGGCGGCGCGCGATTCAATTGGTTAAAACCATACATGTACGGCTTTTTTGAAGATCCATCAAGGTAAGAATATTTTATGAAACTACTTTTAAATATTAATCAGAAGCCTGTTTCTATACTGGGATATACAGTGTGTTTTTTTAATAGGGACAGTATGGGGAAATCCGATACTAAAGGAGATACAGGTAAACTGTTTTAGCAAACGGGTCTTCTTTTTGAAACATTTTTGGTAGTTAAGTATTTGTTACGACCCTATTAAATTGAAGCTAATTTATTCTATTAAGAAATGATTTTATTAACAGACTACTTAAGACAAATTGTATGAAATAATATATTAGTAAATTTGACCAACTTCTGCTGTATCATTTTTTTATTTTCTTACAATGACACAAGGAAGATATGTCATGAGCGCAAATGCAAACGTGACCCCGTGTCGCCACTCTTAAAAATGTGTTCGCTCTATGCACTACTACAAAAACAACTTACTCATAATTGGTTACAGTTTACGAAATAAAAACGTCATAATATAATTTTGAAAGTAGCACAAAATTCAGCTTTATGTTTATTTGGCAAGGTTGAGAAATGCAGAATGGTCGTTTTTTTCTATCGTATGTAGTTCAGCTACTCAACGTAAAATAACGCTTACTGGTTTACTTAGCTGCCATCTAGCGACGAGTATAATTTTGACTATTCAGCGCTAGATGGCGTCGAGACGGAAGTCCTTAAGTCTAACAACTTAAGAACTACGATTACACCGACGTCAATTGAACGTTTTTTCTAGCTGCGTGCGTCATTTGTCTGCTACTTAAGTAGGAATGACACCATGCCTGTTTAAAAATATATCGATAATCATGTAATATTTTGGTTGATACAATAATAATATTTGATTCTCAGACAAAATTATCATTTTTATTTCACTATAGGTGATATAATTACATTATTTAAATTTTTACATTAGTGTCTATACCTAGGGCTAAAGTGACACTTTTCTTCGTATTCTTTTTTTAACAGTCAGATTCATATTGCCATATTTTGATGATGGTACACTTGCCGTTAGAGTGCAAGGTGGAGGGCAAGCTTACAACCTCCACCGAGGCGGTCTTGCAATCTTCGTTTCGAAAATGTTGCCTATGGACTATTTGTTGTTTTCGAATCCCAAGAACAACCTGTTGTTGTCTCTTTATGTATTACAGTGACGGGTTGAGACCCGTAGCTATTATCCATTTTTATTTTATTTTGGATTTAGAAGGAAATCTATAAAATTGATTTTCTTAAAAGTACTCCATGATTATTATTAAGGTTGGTGAAATTATTAACACCTTCAATAATACTTTTATCTACATTGGTAACAAACACAATGAAGAATTTCAACAATTTAAGGAATTCGGCCCATGTACCTATCCTTTATTAAAAACAAAAAATGTTTAAGTTGAAATAGTTTTGATACGTTAAGTTTTCGATATATTTAATTTTAAACGTCGTAAGAGGCGTGAGACCCCTGGCGACTAGCGCTGACGGATTATGACGTCATTTATTAGCAGCGGTGCGCGTTCGTAAACGATTCATTAAGCTCACATCATGGCGGTATCTTTTTAACCGTAATAGGTAGCCAGCTGAGGTTTTCTAAGAAATTCAGAATACGTCTTACAATAAACTCTATCGTTCAAAATAATAAATTAAATCCCCATCCCCGTACAAGATGCTACAAAAAACATTCATAGACTAATTTTACAATGGTTTAAAATCTAAGACGGCTTCTTAAATATGTTAAATTAACCTTTTATAATATTTAATACTACACAACCAAAACGAATAAAATAAACCTACTCTATTTATTTTAAACATTACTTCGATGTTATAATCAAAATCAAAAAATCAAAAATCAAAATTCTTTATTTCATAAAACACACATTGTCTATGATCTAAGTGATGGAGCCACCCGGTAAGCAAAAATGCCTGTGTTGGGTGGCACCGCTCTTCCTTTAGGTTACATGAGTATGTGCTATGCTTAAACTACTACAATGTTTAGGTAATCAAATAAAGCTTGTTAACCAAAATTATGGTGTACATGGTAATGATTGCAAAGTTAAAATGTGTGCTATGTTTAAATAAAATAAGATAAGGTAAGAGGCAACTTGGTGTTCATGAAACCAGGTGTATGTTACGTGAAAGAAATCAAAACTAGGATGTAAATCTCATCCCTGTGTGTGTGTGTGTGTGTATGTGTGTGTGTGTGTGTGTGTGTGTGTGTGTGTGTGCGTATTGTGTTTGTGTTTGTATTTATAAGATTATTGTAACAAAAACTCTGTCTCATCATAAGTTAAGGTCTTAAGCCAATTTGTGATTACTCTCTTGCAGTCGTGGTAAAGTTTCGGGTAAATGTCTAGTTCTTTATTTAATTTATTGTAAATATGTGAAGATTTGGAGTAAAACTGTCTGCGCGCAAATGAAGTTCTTGTTTTAACGTATTCTGCTACAGCAGCTTTTTTCCTTCTATTTGTTTTATTTGGCTTATAAGGTAATATTTTATGGTTTTTTAGTGCGATATGCAGGATGTATAATTTTCTGACCGATAGTAGATCACTGATCAGATGGAGTTGCTCAGTGGGGAATCTGGTTTTTTTGAAATACATAACCTTAATTAGAGCACGTTGAGCACGTTCCAGTTCAATAAAACGGCTCTTAGCAGACCCACCCCAAACGGAAACACAGTACACTAGGACAGATTGGACCAAGGATATATATATTTCATTTAAGATATTACGGGAGTTTGACTGGTTGTTCTTCCCTGGTACAATGTGCCAGTATAATTGTGATGTATAGACGGATAGATAGACATATTAAATCTAATGGATGAATTATATCTGCAATACACTTGAACCAAATTCCGATTTTAGTAAGTACCTATTTACGTACGCCATTCAGAATATTACTTACAGTGTAAAATGTATACTCGCTCGTTAAAACGGAAATCTGTTTCTTGTAGCGTAAAAAAAATACAAAGTTATTTCCTTAACAAGACATTCATCGATAGGCGATAAAAATCACATTCGCATCCGTTCGCTCGGAAATCCAAACAAACATTAACATTCATTTTAAAATAGAAATAATGTAAAAAAAAAATATTACCGGTGGTATGTTATGCCGCTTGATTTTAAATTAACGTTTGTACTTCGAATTTTGCAATCTTTTACAGTCATTTTAACATTTAAATGGGAGTTCATGTATTGACAGCGATCAGTCGGCGACTGTGACAGCGTTTGACGTGTCTTGGACCTATATGTCTATTTTGACCATACCGAGGCGTCACGAACTACGCCCATAACATAGTTATCTCCCTTGTTTCTATGATCTGAGCATCCCTTACATTCAACTGAGTCAGTTTACATAAAGGAGAAAATTGACAGTTTTATTACTTTTACCAACAACTCACTCTTGACCAAAAAATAACTATGACAAAAAAGGTTTTACTAATAAAATCGAATGTTTGCTAAAACAGTTTATCTGTTTCTCTTATGGTTTCGGATTTCACCATACGGTAAAAAAGCACACTGGTTAACTAGGCTTTTGATTATTATTTCCATGTTCACCTCCTTCTAATGAAAGTTACATAAATAATAATGTTTTAAATTCTCCTTCTCGGTAAAGACATGTCGGCCTAGTTGGTAGTGAGTGACTCTGCCTTTGTAGCTAGCGTCCCGGGTTCAAATACCGGTGACGGCAGAATTTTGTGTCTTGAGCACGAGTATTTGTTTCTGAGTCTTAGGTGTTTTCTATTTATTTAAATATTTATCTAAAGTATATAGTTCTTTATATAATAAATAAATTTAATGTAGTCTAGTACCCGTGATGCAAGCCTAGGGCTTAGTTTGGGACTAGGTCGATTTGTGTGATATTGTCCCGTGATGTTTATTTTAATTTATGTAAGTACCTGGTCTACTTTAATCGTGGTGTATCAATACGTGCACTCAGGTATTTTGCTGACAAAACTACCTCCCTAACCACTTACTTTACAGAGGAATTAAGGAATCTTATTTTAATACCAATATTAATTTAATTAACAATAAAATTGTATTTGCTGTCTATAGTTGTAAACTGTAATTGTAGTTGTGGTAGGTATAAAGTTCAAGATGATTTCAGAAAAAAGTTTCAAACCATTCAGCACCTGCGGACCGTAACCGTTGGGAAATTAAATAAATTAAGCAATATTAGGGGAATGATTTCACACAAATTAACCTAGTCTCAAGTGACACATAACATCAAAATTTGGTCGAATGGCGTAAAGGTAGCGTATTTTTAACCGACTTTGAACAAAAAGGAGGTTCTCAGTTAGTCACGTATGTAGGTATTTTTTTGATTTCACTTTAATATGTAGCAGTAATGACCCCCAGGACAAATTAAAATAATCTGTGGTAGGCTTCCTGTTTTTTAAGTTTCCGATTGCAAAGTTTTGGTAATGCGTTGACGTAACAAAAGACTTACTGGGGCCAGCCCTCCCCCGTCTGCACCGCGAAGAGCGTGAGCATGGCCGTGGCGACGTTGTCGTAGTGGAAGTGCTGTGTCGTCCACTGACGCTTGCTCACTTTCGGCAACAGGCTGTTCGCCTCGTACACAAAATACGACCCTCTGTAAACAACCTCATTTTTTTAAACGTCCCACTTTTTCGTACAGGCCATTATAAATAAGCAAGCAGGAATAATGTTTGTATAATATACTACACTGTATGACGATATGACATAAGTTGAATAATCTAAGACATCGATAACAACGCAAATAAAACCACACTAAAACAAATACTTTAGGAATCCGTTAATTTCTATTCGCATGAAAGTTAACTGGAAGAAATCCGTTAAAGAGATAAGTTCTCCTTTGTACGTTACATCCCTGCTATGTTGTATCTATTTTATAATTATTATCTCTTTTGTTTATATAATGAAGTGTTTACATACATGCACACGTACTTATAAATAACCAATCGCTGCATTTAAATTTTAAATTTAAACTCTCAATATTTGAAATATGTACGTCAAAATGATCTCCTGACATCCTCAAAATCCCTCGATAATGCCCCAGAGTCTTAAATTATTTTTGATTTGAGTGTTTTGGTAGAAAACACACACCTACGGCATAGAAAATGAACCCAATTTAAAAAAAAAAAACGCAATAGATACTTACTGGCAGTCCTCCAACGTATTCTTACTAATATCGTTACAGTGAAAAAATTTTCCATTAAAAAGTTGAACCGCAATTACAGCAAATATGAATTGAAATAATATGTACACAATGAGAATGTTGATGACGTTTTTTAAAGAGTTAACAACACAGTCAAATACTGCTTTTAACTTTGGGACCCGTTTTATAGTTTTCAAAGGTCTGAGCACTCGTAACACTCTTAGGGATTTTATTGTGGACAAGTTTTGTCCTGCTCCTTTTTTCAGGCCTCTGCAACAAAAATAGCAGCATTAGCTTTTCGAAAATTATAAACGAAATGTACATAGGTTCTTGCTGTCTGCTTAACCTCCCGCCCCCGCCTGCTGCAATAAACAGGGCCTCTATTCTACTGCGTTATAACGATATCGCGTTTCACGTGTTTTAGAATAATTTATGACTCGACCGCCATTATTATTATTATTACGGGAACACTTCAAAGGCAATATCGTTTTTACCGTGTATAATCTCGGCCCAGTGGGGCTAGTCAAGTTGCATTCGACAATTGTTAGCGCTTATATGTTTCGATTGAAAAGTGTATGGAATTGACGTCAGCCACCGAGATAGTCACGCAGTAATCTCAGTGGCTTACGTCAATTCCATACATTGATGCATCTTGACTAGACCCACTGGTTAGTTGCTCCTTAGTAACCGTGTTTTAGCAAATTTAAAATTAGAACCTAAAAACTTTTTCTCACTTTAAATAGCGATTTCTTGTAAAGTGTTTGCTTAATATGTCAGAACGGATTTTTTAAAGGGATTCGTCATTATTTTATTTATGTTGTTATGGGTTTTATTTAATCCAGTGAAGCTGAAGCCGTTTTGGGACCGTAGATGAAATGTGTTTCAACTTGGGTATTTTGAAAAAAAAAAAATAACTCGCACCAACACGAGTATACCATATTAATAACACTTTGCAAATCATTTCTCACAATTTAAGAAGATAAGAGAAAATTTTCTTAAATTGTGAGAAATTATTTGCAAAGTGTTATTTTATTTCGGGTGTACGTAGTTTTTGCGTTTCTAGTAACGGCGACGAACCCTGCACTGAGCATGTCGGACCATGCTTTTTGAATAAGAGATCTAGCTCACTGTAATGGTTTTCATAAATACTTAATATTGTACTTTTTTATTTTTGATGAATTATACCAACCTTTCTTTGACTATGTAGTACTATTCAATATTCTGTGCTGATTTTTCAAAAGATTTTTTTTAATTGTCTGGACGGAGCTATGTTTTTCAAAATCAAAGGTTTACATCCGTCGGGTGTTGTTTATAAATATAAAAGTAATAACGAAAGAATCAGCGTAAATTTTAATACCCAACAGCAGCCATAACACCCCTTTTGATTAATTCGGATTCACATTATTACAAAGGTCAGTACAGTACAGTAAAAACTAGTTTTATTTGGAAAATAAACGACAGCAATTTTGAGTACTGTCGCGAAGATAGATACATAAGTCTACCTTCGTTGACTGTTGTAACATTCCTGATCGACCCTTAATGCGGCAGTGTGCGCCACCATAATGTTCACTTTTTGTTTTTTTCCATTGATATTTTTTATGCTGGTTCGAAGTCAAATAGGGTTTGAATTCACAACTTTTTTATTTTTGCCAATTTAAAGGTTAAACATCTTTTAGCACAAGAATCAAAATAATATTCATGTTTATACGAACCAACGTCTTAGGTAATATTGATGTGTAAAATTTAGTATGTAAATAAGTATAAGAAGACTAAAATAATGAGTTGTTATTTTGATATGTTGGGTTCCGTACGTGCGAATGAAAAAATGGAACGATTTCGTGTACTTATCTATATCTGTTACAGCCAATTGGCTCCGGATCTACCTACTGGACCGATTGAGTTGAAACTTTGTATACACGTAAAATACCATACGTTAAACAATTAATTGTAAATATGGGATTTAATTTTGGGGGTTAAATCAGAAATTTAAAAAACTTGTACAAAATGCAACACTTGACATATCAAATGAAAGGGCTACTTTATACGGATCTCGAATACATTTATATACTGGCTTAAAATTATGAATTTTAAAGTTACCTATTTATGAAAATATATGAAAATTGACCTTTTCCCCAAACTTATCTCCGAAATGACTAAGCTTTTTTTTTCAGAATACAGAAGAGTTTAGAAAGTCTATGGTACCTAAAGTAACAGTAAAATTCTCAAAACTTACGGATCTCTCTCCACGCGAGTTTAACTCGCATTTGTCTGTTTTTCTCTAAATATGATATACCTTTATAATATAATAATGTGCGTAGGTATAGAATTTTACTTTCTCTGTTATTCGTGGGTGACCACCCCGGATGTTAAGCAAGTCACCTTGTAATCGTTAACTTTATACATCGGACCAAGATGAAAGCAAGTAACTTCTTAAACCAAGTAGAAAACAAGTAACATTGCTTCGATTTACTTGATTCTAAATAATTAGGTCGTGGGCGACACACTTCAATTTATCTGGTTTTTTTTACTAGAAGTTACTAAATTTGATTTAAATTATTTGGCGTTAAACTAAAAAAACTATGTACAAATGCAATAAAATTAAAATGTAGGTGTGTGCGCCCTAAAGCACGGAATCAAAAAAGTATTTTTTTTATTTTCAAAGTGTTTCGACAGCGTTAAATCTGAGTTAACGTAACATAATGTTGATTAAAATTTCTCTATGAATATCTTTTACCACCGTGGCTCTCTGCTGAGACTTTTTTACAGAAAACGCATTGCGTACTCCAATGTAAAAAGATGATTACGAAGAATAGTTACGATAGTGATCGCGCGGACGTTGTGTGAGCGCGCATTTGTGAGCAAGAAATTTCACAATTTAGTATTGTACCTTACTTTACAAACTGTGGCAGGTGGTTTATATAGGTACATTGTCCGGGGACACAAGACAAGCCACCGCATTGACGAATGACATTGTAGGTTTATCGACTAAAATTCGTCAAGATATTAGCCAACATATTTGCTAGGATATAATGAAGGTATATTAAAAAACATACCCGATTTCAAACCCGAAGCTGACAAGGGCGCATATAACGACTGCAGCGTCCATAATGTTCCAAAGATCACGCAGATACGCTCCCGGATGAAACAATACGCCCAGGTCGACAATCTTGAGTAACATCTCCACGGTGAAAACACCGGTGAAAGCGTAATCGAAGTAATTTAATATATTATTCCTGTAACAAACAAAACCAATGTCATCACCACCCTCAACAGCAGTTACTCGTACGCAGGCCTTCAACTCCAGCTCCTCTAACACGACAGCCGGTTTACATAAAATGCTATAAAAGCGAAAAGGTAATTTTAAACCGCGTCTGTGTTGTCAGTCTGCTTGTGTAACGAAATTTTGAGCCTCTCCCCACACCCAACCGTTAATACCTTATTACAGTTGTTTTAACTATTTCACGAAAGCGGGTCGACCATACTTGTTTATTTAAATGCAAGTGCACATTGTCGCTGAGTGCGTAGTTGTCGCAGCTAAGCGTCGCCGTGCGTGTTTATACGCATTACAACTCCAAGTATTGCACACCCCCTTTCATGTGATAGACCACTGTAGGTCACGTCGGTGGATTCGTGCAATTCCCAAGTCGTAAATATTCTATACTACCTAGGTACATATCATCTCAATGGATCTGTTAAAGAAATTGATTATTTGTTCTCAACTAAAACCAAGTTATAGCTAGCGTAGTAATATCTATATGGCCCGAGGCACTGCCGATGCGTTCCATTACAGCCGAAGAAGTGGCTGACACATTTGTTCAAAAGTGGGTATTTCATTTTGGCGCGCCGGCGGTTATCACAACGGATGAGGGCCTCAATTGGAGTCTAATCGCCTGTATGATCAACCCTTGTGTTAAACTGTAAGGATCATAAAAAGGTTACACCATCAATGAAAATCCGGTCTTATACATCGTGCCCAAGAAGTACCCGAAGGATTTTAAGAGCGTGTTCCCGAGAGGATTTGGAGTTAAAAATGTCGTATAAAGTAGGCTCGATTCAGTTTAGTTTCTGATATATAGCCATTTTTGTGAAAGATACTTTTTACGAAAACTTAGGTGCAACAGACCCTTTTTTTGCGACGTTGCCACTTTTAAGCCAAGTAAATTTTTCGAGACGCATATCACGAGTAACTAAATCAAATTAAACTCGCACGCCAAAGTCATCTATCTATAACCTCTACAAATACGGTTTATATTTGTCTGCAACGTGCCCTGAACTTATTGCCTTATAATACGACACACAATATTGAATGAATATGTCAAAAATGCTAGTGTCATCGTCAACTGATTGTGAATCATTTTCTTGCAAAACATGAAAAAGACTAGAGTTATGGAGAATCAAACTCATCTACGCATCGCTTGCATCAAATCTGTATCTTAACCCTCAACAATAGTGTCAGTTACTAAAGTAGCTTAAATATAAAAATGGATCTGCACATAATGGACGTATAATATTTACTTATTAATTTTAAGAAACGCCCCGAAGGAATTTTGGAAAAAAGTGTTTACCTACAAATTGGCCCCATACAATTAAATTCGGCATCGCTCGCACCAAATAAGCGACCCAAGACGTAACTGGGATGAACTTAATAGGTTTCCCTTTGTTCAAGACTGGAGGGAGAGTCCACGAATATGCAGGACTTCGACACAACGTGAGAAACACTCGGACGATTAAAATTAGAAACTTCAGTGAGTTCTAAAGCAATCGTGAAATACTTTATTGGAACATGAACAAAACCGTTTTTCTTACTTTCGGTGATTGCATTATCTATTCGGCTTCAGGTTACCAATATGTTCATCGGTGCAAAATAATTCTAGATTTTGTTTATTTTATTTATTATTAGAAAAATATGATTTTAATAAAGTTCCACATACAAATCTATTTTTTTGTCGATTTTGGGCGTTGCGTTGCTCAAAAGAAGAAATATGTCAAAGGACACATTGGCGTTGAAATCATTAAACCAACTGCCAAAGTCTACATAGGGTAAACTATACAGTTATTGCCCACGACCAGTGATTGCCCTCTTTATTTTTTTAGATACTGCAATCCTAAAAAAATAAGCTACATAAGTGTAACAAGCAGTAACACAGCTATGTTTCTATGTAAGCAAATATTTTTTTCTGTGATTCAGTCAGTCTCTAAAAAATGTAGTGGGCAATCACAGATCGCGGACAATAACTGTATGGTTTACCCTACTTAAAGTCTCCTCCAGTGGCAAACAAATACGCTAAAAAATTGCCTCACTTTGAAATAATTCCTGTACTATTGACTTTACGACAAAAATTCTAGACATTCCCCATCTTTAGGCGCTACGAGGAAAGGAAACCAGGGGCCTTTTAACGGAAAGTGAGGTCACTCATGGTTACACCAAGCTCTGATAATCTTAACATGTACTTAGTGGAGTCCAGGATAGGTGAGGCCAGATCACTCTCGCCACTACTCTGCATAAGAGGTGAAGGATACCAACATCGGTCATCACTCTTCGTTTGGCGCAATCGGCGTATAGCCATATCGGTATTCTGTTTATCAAGCGGATAAATTTTAATAAGCGGACCTCAACGGAATTTCGATGCTCTCAACGGTTTACGGCCGAACCCTATACCCCTCTAAGCGCGGACAGACAACCTTACTTTGGGGCCTTATCTATCCGCGGTTTGAATATAGGGTTCGGCCGTTAATGTGCGTCATATTTTTTTAAGTTGTTATTTATGAGTATTTTATTTATCTAATGCACAATGTGTTGTAATGCAATTAAGACTTTACTCAAGATTTCAAAAGATTGACCTTGGTTAACTTACATATTAATGAGTAATTTGGTCACCAACCTTTCAGAGTGGCGGATTGAGTATTTTTTTATTCATCTATTTTGTACTCAGATTTTGATAGACATTACTACCATTTAAAGAGCGGAACTTACCAAGAACTTTCTTCAACTACAGGATCTTCGGCTGCTAAAGCCGCAGAACTCATACATATAACAATCATGATAAAAAAGTCAAAGTATCTTAAATTTACCACCCAGTGTGCGCCTTTCCTTATTCTGAAACAAAATAAGTTACTTTTAAGAACAAAAATACATTATCACTTTATCTAATACCATGTTAGGAAATGGTTCTAATTATCCAACCCTCCGGACCAGAGCGGACGTCGGTCTGGCTAACGTGTTGAAGGTGCATCTCTTTCGAGCATAGTTCGAACTTTACCAAACGAGCAATTCGATCGATTGTTGATATGTATTTGTATTAAGTATATACAATATAAAGCGACTGTAAGGGAACCTATTAATGATAGTGGGGGTACTTTTATAATTCTAATTAAATGTTTTGTCACTTTTCAAACTCGTAAAGTTCTTGTTTATGCTGGAAGTAGGCAGGCGCACTAAAAGGGCTTTTACTGCTCCAGTGGTTTCTTTTTCCAAAAATAAGTCTCTAAAGCCCAACAGCCAGATACGGAGCAAAGCTTCAAAGAAAAAACGTATTATTTTACCACAACAGTTGCTATGTGCTATAATATATTAACTAAATGGAAATTAAAAACCCGGTAGAGCTGAGTATTACTAAAACAATATAACAAAATCTACTACTCATATTGCTTATACTTAGCCACTTATCGAGTATATCCACAGAATAAGTATATAGATACTAACTAGATATGGCCTTCGACTCATGTTATGCTTATGTCTTATAAATAACATAATTTTTATAACACCCCTGGTAAAAGATTTGTCTTATTGTCATATCTCGATAATATTTCAGTTTTATTTTATTGCTGAACGTTAATAGATAATATATATGTGTGCTACACAAAATGGTTGCATACAGGTTGATTCATTAAGTAATAATCGTGTTTTTAAACAATCCTGAGTTATAACTGCCCAAATGCGGTGTAAAAAAATACTCGTATAAGTGAAATAATGGTAAAAATTTCACCATGACGTACTTGATTGGTACAACATGCTTCGTATTATTAGACCCGCAGTCATTAATTAAATCCGTAATCGCAATCTGCAGTAAAAATACTACCATAATATATTTTACACTGCATGTGCAGCTTGTATATATTCTATAACAATAAAAAGTTTCGGTTTCTTACAAAATATTAGGACGCGCCTGTATAAGAACGGCACTCACAGTGACAAGTGACACTTTAATCCATTCGTGCCAGATCCTGTGATTCGACCTATACCAAAATTAACAAAAAAATAACTATCCCAAAATAAGCATTTATATCCCTAATTATGCCATTTAAATTCAAAATAGGGTCGAAATAGTAAAAACCAGTAAATAAATCACAAATTTGAAATCGAATAAATCTAATTTGCATAAGTTAAGGTTTAAAACTGTTTGTAACATTTAGTTTACGTGTTGGTGTTAATTCGGCAATTCATTGTGTTTATAAACAGAAGAAATGCATTATATACGCTGTAAACGCCGTTTCTAAATGTAAACCTTTTTTATGACAATTTTAAAAAGTAAGGTAAAGTGGAAAAACTTTACTTTTATAGCATGAGTGTTTGACTGTTTGGAGTTAGTTATCCTAGTCCAAATATAGTTTTAAAAAGTAAAAACACTCAACGGTTAAACGGTTATGATACGGTATTTGATAAATATTTCGCGGCCGCTGCCATTGTGAAATAATAACTTTTTGATATAGCTGCTCAAAAGTATTACTTTTTATAGTTAGCTGTATATCGCATTACTATTACTAGTGTTTTTTACTTTTCCATTTTTGTATGAACGACCGTTGGCTCGTATAGATATAAAATAATAGGTACATTGATTGGCTTATAAATCAAATATAAAGTAACATAACTAAGTATCGATTGTTTTTTGATGTATAAATGTAATTAAATTACTATGTGACATTAAATTACTTACCAAATGGTTTCTTTTCATTTGGCTAAATGGTCACAACCGTTGCCATTTTGTAACATCTGTGTCAATTAAAAGCAAAATTGTCTCTTTTAATAGTTTTATTTACGGAAATAAACCATTAGTTTTGTTTCATTTATATTTTTGGCTAATGGATTAAGAAATGTATATTGATACACGTGCGGAACTGTCATTTTCACTCCTCCTCGGGACTGACGGGAAATGACAGACTTTCTGCACTTGCATCAAAATGTAATATTTTAATTTGGCCGTGGCCCGGAACGTAGAACTTCGCGGGATGTTTCTACAATCAGTAAGGTGAACCCCTTACTTTCCGAGCATGTAGGAGAAAATATTATTATGGCGTCGAGTGTCAAGTCGTCACTGCTAATCCAGAGGAAAACTTATAACACGTTCATGGACAGGACACTTGTTGGGCACAGTTCGCTAAATTCTAATGCTATAGCATTTCCGTCCGCGAACGTGTTAAGTGATATATAGGTAGGTATTGGGCTTCAAAAGTACGTGAAAATTGTCCTTGTCTCACCGATTACGGCGGATAGTATCGTGGGTGTCAAATAAAAGAGGAAAATATTCTGAGTTCATAATGATAAACATGTAAGGACGGGATATACTTATATACTCCGCGGGAGCATACTTCTATAGTGTGAACTCGGGGACAATCGCCGGGTGGTGTCCCACTACTTTACTAAATTAAAGTTGTCTAAAGGGCCTCTGCGTGTTGGTTTCGGCTCCATGTACGCCTTCCAAAAGTCTGGGACTCCCGTGCTTGGTAAAAACATAGTATTATTAAAATAACCCAAGCGACAGAAAAGTAAAATTACTTTATTTCAGCGTTTATGAATACTACAAACGCCATCTATCGGTAATTCTGAATACTAATCGCGCTTAAAAATAACAGAATTGAAATGTTTACCGCAGTTTTTTAGTATTTCTGTAACAAAATAAAAATTCAGTGCATCCTTGAAATCAGAATGGAGTAAGTAGGTACCCTAACGCCATAATAAAACTATGCTACATTATCGTCAAAAAGCTAAATACAATGTTGTAGCTATTTGGCGAAAGATGGCGTGAAGCGTACTCGATTTCAAACAACAAAAAATAAAGTAAATAAACAAAAATCCGAGAGCAAAAAAGTCGTAAAAAAGTAAGTATCAATCTTTGTAATGTTTATACTATTCACTGCCATGTCCTTATTCTCTATCTAAATCGGAATAAAACCACTTTTACTTCTCATATGATGACTAACAGTATTAATTTAGAAGTATCCAAGAAATTGCTAGCAGGAATGATTTGTAAATGGAACTCCAACTATTAAGATCGCTATCCCAGTTATCCCTCCTCCTAGAAAGCTATTCAAAATGGTGTTCGTAGTCAAAGGCCAGGAATTGTTACAGCAACGTGCATCGCAGCTTACTAGGAGGTGGGATGGCGATCGCAATAGGTGGATTCCGTACACAGATGATTCCTGCTGGCAATGTCATTGATTCTACTAAATTTATACTGTTCAAGCAGTACAATCTGGTAAAGCAAGTACTTACGGATTAGTGGGTGACAAAACGAACATGGACGAATATGGCAGCATTGGTTTTGGTCCATCTGGTACCTCGTCGTCTTCATCCTTTTTGGCCTCTTCTTTCTTTTTGTTCTGAAATGTGTTACAAAGATATTTAAGAAACTTTAAGTTTGTATCAAAATATTGTCTACGCGGAAACCAACATAATACTCATCTAGCATGGCTCACAACAAATTAAGTTTACGGTTAATCAGTACGGAAAATAATTTCGAATCTGCAAAGTAAGAAATTATAATGATTTTAGATTTCTAATTAAATCTAGTTTAAGATTAGATCAAGCGGTAGAAATCCATTGTTGACAATAATAAAATATAAATCACATAGCAGTTATAAACAACAATAAAGCAAGAAGGATAATTAGAAGCATTCACAACGACACGCATGCAAGTTATAGTTCAAATGACGCCATCGTCACAAGTACGTGAACGAGCCAGAAGAAAGGAAGTACGGATGATGATGTGTTGTACCTAGCGATGCAAAATTGCTATAAGCAGTACTTACATGTTTGGAATAAAAACGTGTTTTTAATTAATAAGTTAGTGATCTAGACATCAACGTTACCAATGATTAAAGAACACCTAAAACCATTCCGCGCATAAAAGCGACACATACTCGCATAAGGCCACTGTTAAAATATTGTTGATTCAAACAAATAAGAAATTAAGTTTTAGGGAGATTTGGCTGATAGCATAAATACGAGTACATATGCTTATGCAGGCGATTTTTCACGATCAACAATATTCCAAGTAGCGTTATCGTTGCGCATGATCAAGCCCAGCTTAGCACCACCATCGAGCTGCTTTACCTTCCTGGTAGTTGGCGACGGGGAATCTACTTCAGGTGGTATCCCGTCCACCGCGTGTAACGCTCCCATCTCTTTCTTCAATTCCTAATCAGCCGAAACAGAGGTTGTCGTATGAAATAAATTTAGTCCACCACATCCGATCTCCCATACAACAACCGCTCGAAAGTGTTTATGCACGTGGAAGAGTGGTTGAACATGCTATGACTTTGAAAATAGTGATTCTATCAACTCAGGTCGAAAGCATCAGAGGATGAAATAGTAACATTCATGTGAAAAACAGCGTGTCATTTAACTGGGGTTCTGTACTTACTTGGAGTTGCTTTTCCTTGTCCTCCTCTACCTGTTCCTCCTCCGCCGCCGTCAATTCCTGGAAAGTAAAAATTAATATTTACACCAAAAGCAATTTACAGGTGAACATTGACACAACAAATTGGTCACAATAGTTTATCTAAAGAAACACAACATCATATGTAAATTGCTTTGTACTGACCTGGGCATTAGCCAAGTTGTCGACGGCGATGGCGAGGAACACGTTGAGTAGAGTGTAGTTGCCGAATAGCACCAGAATAACGAAGTACAGCGAGTAGATCATGCCCTTCTGTATGCCACCCTGGGACTCGATGCCGTGATACATCACTTCGTTCCAATCTTCTCCTGTTAAAATCTGTAATCCAAATACAAGCGCCCGTTAGGAATTCATTATTTATTACCAATCTAGTGAACAACTATTATTGGTCTAATGGTCAATAAAGTAAAAGACAAACAGATTCTATATTCAGAATCCACACGTCAGAATTAGTTCAGTAATTCAGAATTTATTACTAATAATAGCGTATGATTTTTTAATTTGTTTCTTTTTTTAACTAGCAAAAGTAAGTACTATCAAAATTCATAGAACGTTTATAGAAACACTGATGTAAACGTTTACCCAGGCAAGTTTTGGCACAATTATATCGCAATTTCGTGACATTACCTCAATAGGTAACTCCATACATAACATTTTAGTATTATTATACTTGTTCTATAACGGCATATTGTAACACTCTTCAAGGTTTTAACAGTGATAAGTGATAACAGTGAGTTCTGTTCATGGACTTTTCTGTTTTAATATTAGAAATCAGAGAGCTATTATAGTTCATCCGTAAGCTTTTTTCAGTTGTGTGACTGTGCGTGCTGCTCCCAAGTCAAAATAAAAAACAGGGAGTCCTTGGTAAGTAAACTGATGTAACCATTTAAAACATGATGGTCGCTCACTGTTTGTGCAACTAGGGTGTTATGGTCTTAAAGTGCCATTTTTACTTGCGATTGAAGTTGTATGGACAAAGTATATACCTAAGTATTTTATTATCAACAAAGTTTTCATGCGCCCCTTTATAAATCGTACAAGAAACCATTGATGACATATACTTACCAACGTGTAATTTATTTAATTGGTGTAAGGTAAGTACCTACCAAGTAATTATGATGTTTTTTCGAGGAGTCAATGGCCTAGGTATTTCTTAAAACTGTCACGAAAATGTTTGTCTTTATTTTCCGTGAAGTCATGTTCACTTTAAATAACTGGTCAATTACGAGTTGGATTGGAGCACCGAGGATCCAACTCAACTAAATTTAATCAAGTCCTGCAGCTGCTTGGTGTGTAAGAACCCCAATCATACAGGACATATTTCTCAAACTTAAGTAAACAGAGCCGTAACTTTATTAACTTCAGTAGGTACAGTCAAGGGTAAAAATATATATACGTTCCCAAGACGTCAAAAATATCAATACACCTTTATGCCACTGGCAATAAGATCAATTTATACATATACTTGACGCGATGGCTGAAAAGATATTAATGCCCTTGATTATACCTAGGTACTAAGTTTCCAATGTGACATGTTATATCTTTTTTTGCCAACAAAACCCTGTGTTAGATAATTTTTTGTATTTTCCGTGTTACAGATTATTCTAGTTTTAGATTTTTAATACTAGCAGTTTTTGAAATAATTTTCCGTCGTATTTTATACGCCACCCCTTACTTCGTACCATTGCATAAAAATGACAGACTCGTTATATTACAAAACATGTACATAACATGACGCCTTCATTCCCTGCACGGCTAGCACATGACGGCACGCGAGTTATGTCGCCCGCGAGATAGACTACCTGCCTTTTTCTGACCGTTCTAATTAGACAAGGACGCGTAGTCTATCTCGCGCGCGACGTAACTCGCGCGCCATCATGTGCTAGCCGTGCAGAGTGGGGTAAGTAGAGCTACAGAATTACCAACAACTCTGAAAAAGCTTGTTGATCTGTAACCGCATTTTGCACAATCAGGCTGAAATGTACACCGGTGTTAGTGACAAACCCCTTTGTTATAAAAAAGATTAAAAATTTCTGATGTGGACATTTTGGTCGATTATAAGTATTAAAATACTAACCTGATTGTGCAAAATGTGGTTACAGAATTATCAACAAGTTTTTAGAGTTGTTGGTAATTCTGTAGCTCTGCCTACCCCACTCTGGGAGTAAAGGCGTGACTTTATGTATGTATGTATGTATGTATGTAAATACTAACTTTAATGTATCGGAAAAGCCAAATTTAAATAATATAAACCCAAAAAACTGATTTCAAGTCCTTTCACTGTTTAAATTGTATCCTTGGGGCCGATATAGTATCTATCCTAATTCGACCAAACTTGGTAATAGTACATACATTATTGTACTATAATATTATATTTTTAACAAATTTAGCACTGCACCATAATAGTCACTCTGATGCGACTAATACAAAAATTTGGTAACATGTACCCTTTCTTTAATAGGAAATATAAAGTGCTGCGTATAAGGCATGATTTATAAATGTAAACGTTTCCATCACTTTTTATTATTACCTACTAAAGTAGGTACTGTATATTATAATACGGTTGAAAAGTTATATAAGATACTTTTATAAAACGCAGGGTCATAATGAAAACCTTAATAATGCTTTATTTCCCTGGATTGCTGGTTAATACCTAGCGAGACATATTTTTTGTAAATATTATAGTCGGTATAATTGTCAAATTCAAGCATTTTTATATAATTGCGCGTGTTTAAGACTCGCGACTTGAAAAATGTCTAGAAACAGTAGATCAGAATAATGTAACGATAAATGAAGCAAATACATAATGTATAATAACAATGTAAGAATTGAAACAAAACATATTATAGTTAATGCAATTGCCCTGTTGACTCACCTGGAAGACAGTTAGCAGCGCAATAGGAAAAGTATTAAAATTAGTCGGCGGAGTACCCTCTTCGAAGTTGAACTGGCCCCCAAACAGCTGCATGCCGAGCAAGGCGAAGATGAGGATGAACAAGAACAGTAGGAACAGCAGTGAAATGATAGATCTCATTGAGTTCAGGAGCGATATCACTAGGTTTCTAAGCGAGGACCAGTACTTTGTGACCTAAAAAAAAAGAAGAGTAAATAAATACTTACAACAAGAGCTTAGTATTCTCCGTTAGACAGAGTTTTTATCTGGGTTTAATGCCAATAAATACTGTGTAATGGAGAATACTAATTTCTCTTTTTAAAACTTTAGTCATAATCAGGCTACTTTCATGTTGCATGCCATTGTGGTACAAGGTGCTAAAAGAACTTACGTTTTGTGTAATGAACGAAAAATTAAGGACAAATAGACGGCAAACGGCGGGTTATTAAGATTTTTGGTAGCATCTAAATTTAGAGCTTGAGAGTTGAGTGGACTAAATTATATTTTTCAAGTTTCAGTTATGTTTTTTTGTGGTTACTTGACACACATCAAATACTTTTTGGGATTGAGTGTGTGGTAAGTGGTAATACTAAACGAATACTATTAATTGAGAACAAACTTACCTTAAATATCCTCAACAGTCTTAACGCTCTCAATACCGACAGGCCGAAGGAGCCGCCTTTAACCTCCGACCACACCACTTCGAATATGGAGCCGGATATGACCACGCAGTCAAAGCGGTTGAACGAAGACTCGAAGTATATCCGCGGTCCCAAAGCATACATTTTTACCCACATCTCCATCATGAAAAGACCCAAGAACACAAATTCGGCATAATCTGTAAAAGGCGTAAAAGGTTCTATTAGCTAGGTTAGGTTTTGCAGACTGAATATTTAATGGGTGCAATTGAATGTCGTTAAAAGAGTAATAAAGCTTTACAACAAACAAACAAAATAACATAAACATCTTAGCCTACTTCTGCAAAATGTGGTTACAGAATTATCAACAAGTCTTTTTAGATTTGTTGGTATTTCTGTAGCTCTGCCTACCCCACTCTGGGAATTAAGGCGTAATGTTATGTATGTAAAGCTTTACATTTGTTGGCCTCATTTAAAAAATTCCTAGTATTCATGTACTTTTATAAATGAGCCAGAAAGAGCGTTCATTACATATATCAATACCAAAGCAAGAAATACTTCGAGGAAAAATCACACGACCGAAGAGATAAAATAGGTACTAACATAAAAATGAGGTCAGCCATTTTGGTTGCTTATAATGCTCCACGGCGACGCATATCGTGTTAAACAGCACCAGCACTATGACGAACCAGTAAAACCACTGCGTTTTCACCGTGTGCCGGATCCAGAAACGAAACCTCTTCTCCGCCCGCCAAAAATCCGCACACTTCCCCACCGACCGCGTCTTGCTCTTCAAAAAACCTGCCGCAAGGAATGAACAATATAGTATCTGAAACCAAGTCCCACATAACACGCGCCTACAAAGGAATGAAGCTTTCAATTCGGAACGACCAAGGACTAGCGTCAACATAGCTAAGGGAACAGCTGGGATTAGCATATTCAGCTAAATGGTATTTTCCTCGTTTACATCAATATTAGCCTCGGCCCCTCTGAGCAGCATTCACTATGACTAACTCATCATTGAAGGACAACTCTAATTGGTGTTGAAATTAAATTGTGGCGCGGATCCGACACTCGGAACGTAAATCTTTGACCTTCTTCTGAGAGCTAATAGTCACGTTATTTCCCGTCTGATTTAGAGTCACGCTGTAAGGTAACGTTTGGTATATATGCTGTAAGGATCTAAAGCCCAAGTCTATTAAGCTTTAGTAAACATGGATAGTGGGAAGTTTACCAACAGATGAAATAATAGCAAAGGATGTCATAGAAAGTAGAAACGGCTTTGCGTCACGGTACACTTAGTGTGAACGCATAGACGTTTGCCGGGTTCTGAAATGGACCTCTATACTACAACTATGACTAGGCTATATAGACTACGTAGAAGTTGTAAAGGAATATTCTACCAGCTTCACGCTTGATCCCATACCTTGTTTTTTCTTTGGAACTGTAAACAACCAACACAGAAATAGAGTACGAATACTTAAGAGGTACTGGTTGGAAATGAATAAAAATAAATTAACACAGTCATGCAACATTCGCACATTAAATACCGATTCACAAAATAACTATACGAAATCAAAAGGTTAATTTTTAAACTTTACTATTATTAATACACGAAATGAATCTACTTTTCTATTAATCACAATTAAAGAAAATTTATTCAAAATTATTGTGGCATTAAACTGTAACTATCGGCATTAAAGTGTGTTTCTAAAAATGAAAACATTCATTTTGCACGAGTAATCTATGAAAATAAAATGCCTACTTATAAGGATGATTAAAACAAACATGAGACGCACAGTAAAAGAGACAGGCTATTTAAAACAATAATAATATAAGTATATTAGTTAAAACAGAAGATAAACGGCGAAGACGGGAAACGTTTTAATTGTTGAGGAGGTACTATTATCAAAAATATTGTGCGTTTTAAGTCCCTTGTACCATGGATAGAGTGGAGTTATGACACACGCACGTGTCGTGTAAGGCTATATAATACTAACCGTCGTCACCGCACTCCTCATCTTGCTCTTCCTCTTCAGTGTCAGTGCTTTTACTCTTGCCTAGGTTTTTTAACTTCTTTTTGGCTGCTGCTTTCCTTCGTGCTGTAGTATTCAAGGATATTAGTGTTGTGTTATGTTAACTGTACTAAAATGTTATTTTATTTGAAATTACTATTCTTTTGTAACTAGGTATAAGCCAATTGCCAGAGCTATATTTTGTGACGAGGTCCTAGAACAGGGTTGATTTTCTATATTGGCCTTAGTTTATACGGGTAGCCGCAAATGTCACATACTCGTATATGTACCCACGTGGATGTTTGGATTTAGTTCTATGTTAAGAAATATTAAAGTGTCACTAATGGTTTTTATTCAAAAAAGGTTTTTATCAAAATACCTTCTATAATGTGCATCTTCTCTTCTTCCGTTGTTCTTTCCTCAGCTAAAATTACTTCCTCTGAAAACAATTTGGTTATTAATTTAAACTTTACAGTTTCAACAATGGTTTTGTTTGGAGTCGAGCATGTGCGCCTATTTAAACTACTAAATTTTCGTACCCGGTATCACCCGGATGAATTATTTCTATCATACAAAACCTTATCCTGACAGTTACAAAAACAACAAAAATATCACCAAATCGATCGACCCATTCTCAAGTGACGCTTTGTTACATGTGGCAATTGTTTTTTATTGATACATAGAATGGACAGACAAATGTATCTAATAGAGAAATAGTTGCATTTCATGATGTTCTTTCATAAGTGCGGCAAAATCTAGACAGACATTATTTTCCAGCCGTTGTCTCACACTAGGTGGAGTCGGCACAACATGTTAAATTTAGACAATGGTGGTTCTATATATAGTGTTACTTTGTAATGGCATAATTATACCTATAAATCCAACGTAACAAGGAACTTGACTAAATTATTTGAAAAGCACTGATTGCCCTGACAATTTTGAACGCTTTTCAGTAAGAGAATGTTATTATTTTGCGTTCGTTACGTCTGCGGGTGGCAGACTTGAAGAGGTAAGGTGACAAGGAGGCCGGCGCGCATTACAGCTTCCCGGATACCCCGGGGGCTCTTTAACACTTTCACTTTTAATTCATTTCGTTAAACGGGAGGAAGGGACTTTTGTACTAGAATATTTTAACTGGTATGTAGAAAAAAACGGCCTTACTGCTGGATGTTCATTTTTGCATTTTAGTAATGAAAGTAATGAACTTGGAAAGGCTTTTGGACTGCTTTCAGTCCCAGAAAAGATGTTATGTCTGAAGAGAGCAGCAAAACAAGAGAGTTGACGAGCTATTCTTAGTAGTTCGTAACAAAAAATAATAGTAGAGAAAGTTAACAATAAACGAGTTTCCCATACAAGAAAAGTATTCTTAATCTTTTCCAACGTATTTTTATTTTTGTTGTTTCGTAATAACGGTAGAACATACGAGCATAAAATTTGTTGTGACTATAGAAGAAATCCTAAAATAGAACAATAAAATACTAAAAACCGGTCAAGTGTGACTTGGGCTCGCACTATTTTTTTATTTGGAAGAGGCATAACATTAAAATTGAAATATATTAATGACTACTGTGCGGC